>CM028357.1:47149352-47644352 GCA_016618105.1 Dendrobium huoshanense | reverse complement strand
TTAAAAAATTTTAATATAATTGAATAAAAATAAGAGAAGTCCCACAGGCATTTCGATTTTGGTCCGCTGGGTTAAAAAAAATTTCTGGGGGGGAGGGGCCTGTGTGGGTTGAACTTTTATTACGTCCGGTGTAAGGACGTAGAGGAACGTCCGGTTGGAGGCAAAATCCCGCCAAAAAACTCGGTATTTGCTTGGTACAAATAGGTATTATTTGATATTAACGAGGAATACCGCTCTTTGAAAACCAATACCGAGTTATACCGAGCTGTATCGAGAAATACCGAGAAAAACTCGGTACAAATTTTATATAACTTGGTATTTCTCGGTTTAGCTCGGTATAACTCGGTATTGTGTCTTCAAATGATGATATTCCTCATTATTGTTTGGTATTGCTCGGTATTTGCTCGATACAACTCATTTTTTAATGAAATTTGATCTCCAATCAGACGTTCCTCTTGGCAATAATTGTTCGCGTGGGTTACACTATATTTTCCCAAGAAAAAAAAAAAAATCTGAAAAAGTGTGTATTGACTATTGATTGTACTATTTTCATAGATAAAAGGCGGGCCGCGCCGTGGTTTGCCTACCTACCGAACTCCGCCCACTGCGATTCGACCCACCGCTCTCTACCTCTATCTCACAACTTCCTGTCCTTTTTAGGGAACTTGGAGATCGAGGCGAGTAAGGCGAGAGAGATGGGCAGCGGAGAAGAGAACGCGAAGGTATACTCCCTTTCGGAGGTTGCGAAACACAGTTCCCGGGAGGATTGCTGGCTCATCATCAATGGCAAGGTATTCGACGTTCCATCTTTGGCCCAGATCTGATCAACTTATCATTTTCTTAATAAATATCTTTCATGAAGTTCGCTCTTTTGCTAAGATTACGTGTTTGCTTCGCGCGTTTTGCATTTTGATGCCGATCGGGTTTCGACAATAAGGCGATGGCATGCAGCGATCCTCCTTTCAGTAAATTTTAATTCATTTACCCTAAACTTTAATTCATATACAGTACTCGCAAATGCGTTCCATGTGTGGCTTCTTCTTGGTTTGTGGATCAACTGGGATTTCAGTCATCATCATCATCTCATTAACGTTATCCCAGCTATTTGGGGTAGTTTGTCAAGCTAAGTAAGCTATATGGATTTTTCAATCTGTTGGCTAAAAGCTCTATTCCATTACCCTTTTGTTCTTCGACGAATGAAATCTCTAGAATGAACAGAAGCAGTGATGGAAAACCCTGGGTGGGAAACGGGTGGGGTGATCTGATTGCCCTAGGTGTTTTCGCTGTTGAAGCAAGCAGATAGAGTATTTTTTAGGTCTGTTTTTCTCTTATTCCTGTTAAGAGGCTGTTTGGTATCCTATTTTTGGCTTGATTCAAGCAAGATTTAGCTTAATTCTTCCCGAGCAGAATTCTGGGGAATTAAATCCTACGATTTTGATAACTATATTCAGCCTTATTATCGGTTAAATCTTAGATTTGTTAAATTCCCCCATTCATAAGATTAGTGGGATTTAATAATTCTCCATGTCACAAATCTTAAACAAATACAGAAAAAGTAGCTGGCTTCAACAAGATTTAACAGTTGTCACGTCTAACAATTTTCATATTTAACTCTCTCAAGATTTTTTAAACTTGGATTATGTAAATCCTACTTTAGTTAAATCTTACTTGTAGCCAAACGGCCCCCCTAGCCTACTAACTAAAGATACGATATTCCTAGATTCCGTCTTTGACTAATGATTCCTTTTTACTTTTGGATCTGTTTTTCTCTGGTCCTTCGCTAGTATTCTTAAACTGATGGGCCCTTTGATGACTTGATTTATGGGCAAGATGCTTTTTTTAGGTCATTTCGGTAAAATGAAAAAAATACACCATTGTTTTTCCTGGTTTCTACTCTTGCGTTGTGCTTTCATATTTTAATAGTTTTTTATCAGTTGGGGAAAAAATGAGAACACCAGGAAGGCTTATTATTAAGCTGAAAAATAAGAGATATCACACTAGAAGATATGCAATAGAGGGAAGGTGGAACTTTGCTTATGTGATATGTATCTCACAATTCACATACCAGGCATGTCTCTAACGTGGGATGGCTAATCCAAATACTTCAAAGCAGCTCATTAAAGTACCATCATAAGCGTTATTAACTTATTATGCTACTGCCCGCAAAAGATATCATCAGTTCATTATAACTTTTTTTAGCAAGGTCCAGATTTTCTTGCGGAGCTTTTGGTACAGATTCTTTTGTTTTGAGGATTGAAATAGTAAATCTCACTGAATGTTTCTTCAAAATTGATGATGGTGTAGACTTTCCTAACGTATAATAATAGCCCCGATGATGAATGCTTCCCAACCCACTAAACCACTTGATCAAAACTGATCAAAATTAACACTTGGGAATGATTTCAATAAATATTTACTGGGAGCCACCATGACTCATATTACTTCATTGTTGTCATGCTTATCTGACAATCTTCAAGATAGCAAATTCATCATGGAGAAACACCTACGGTAGAGAAGTTGGACGATCTCTATTTGGATTCATCATGTTAAAAGGTAAAAAAGGTTTTTTTTTTTTCATGACTAGCACAGTAGCACTCACTAGGTTGGCTTGGTGATAAATGTTGACCTTTAGATCCCTCGAGTATTCGCAAATTTCACAAAGTTTTTAGCCATGAACAAGGTTATTTAAACTTGATGAAACTTCTAAGCCGCCGTTGATAAAATGTTTCATTTATGTTATTGTGTGCTTAGATTTTTTTGTTGGGAAAAAAAAAAAAAAAACAGTATAAATGGCTTGACCGGCACCTGTTTCTTAACAAATGTGAGAAATCTATTCAAGATAAAGCAATTCAATTTAGGAAGCTTGTGTTGCTTTTATGTTTTTTTTTTTTTTTTTGGACATTTAGGCCAATTAAGGCAAACTCATACACGCATCACATATACAAGACTCGAATCCAAGACTTCTTAATTGGTAGCCCAAGTTCCCAATAAACAAACCAAGGTGAGCTATGTGTGCGGCTCTTATGTTATGAACTTGTTTATGTGAATAGACATCTTGGTTTATGCTTGATAGTTTGTATTTAATTCACTTTATTTCATAATAAATAAATCTTCATTTAAGAGATAGATGAGGCTTCGTTTTTAAGGCAAGTTGGCAATGTTCATTGTTCAAACAAGATTAGGAAAACCACGTGCACAGGCTTTTTTTTTTTGTGGCAAGTTTCATTATATTTACAGCGAACTTACCTGCTTATTTGTGAATGTGTAGGTCCTTGTTTGAATGCTTTCATGTCTGCTCGTTAATCTGAATGTATTGGTATCTTAACATAACAATTTGGTCTGTAGCTTTCCATTCTAGTTTTGCTATTATATGCTTTATATGTATTAATGGGAAATCAATCACATTTTCCTGTTCGAGAAAACATATTGAAGTGGATAACTATTCTTTAATGTCATAAATATTATTTTTTTGGGCGTACAACTTAGTGGATTCCTTTCAATGAATCCACTAAGTGAATCTATGATGAAACTTATTAGAGGCATTGAAGAAAGATACCTCTTCTCTTCTTCTGAGAGTATCAGAGAGCCGTGTAAGACAACTGGTTCTTTAGGTATTTCCATTGATTTCACTAATGTCTTTTCTTATGCTCTCCAAATCGCTCCATCTTGTACTTTTCCCACCATATTTCATTGATAATCTCTATCACTGATATATTTAACCATAATTCTTATCAATTCGACCAAGATATGTAAGTTTGCACATTAGAGTTCGCCAAACCATTTGTCAACTGTCCAAGATTTATCCAAACATGGGAAATTGCCCAGTAAAAGGACTACTTCACCTTAATCTAAGACAGGAACTTGATCATGATAAGTGCACTGATAAGATTGTGTTATTATACCACGAAATTTTAAGATTGAAGATTATTTGTTATTACCTTCTAAACAAATAGCTAGTTTCTGCAGTACATATTTCCTAGATTAAATCCCTATATCTGACTTTGAAAGTCACAGCAGCTACACCAAGCTCACACTCATAAAATTGTTAAAGCATTTATTCATCCTAAAATAGGGAGAAAGAGTAGCAATTAACCCAAAAAAAAAATAAGTATCATTCGATAACTTGTGAACCTCTCTCCTTGAAAACCCTTCATGAATTTATGTTGATAATAAACCTCTAGTCATGGATTAATTATTCTGTGCGGACGCCGAACGCCGTATGGAGACCAATTAGAATGTGCCACGTCACCTCTTCTCTCGGGACCGTTGCTCGGTACCGCTGACGTGAATTTGTGCTGATAATAAACCTCTTGTCATGAGGGATGATAAAGTGATTCTCTGTGTAGTTTTGTATACTTTACCAGAAAGGTGTTTTTTTCTGTCGTTGTCAGGTCCCAAGTCCTGGTTGAGAAAAGTGGAGGGTTGCGTTAGGTTGTCGACAATCAGCGTAAATTTTATCGAATAATCATGACATGAAGTTCCCCACGTAGTGGGATAAAGGCTTGATGTTGTTGTTAAGCAACAATATATTCCCTTGATCCTTGGGTTTCTAAATTCTTTCCTCAAAAAAAAAAAAAAAAACATAATTGCAGACAAATTTTCTGCCTTGAATTATGTTTTTATCCCTTCCTCGAAGCAGTTAAGCTCCATGGTTTCATTCTTCACCAAAATCTTGACACAAACATTGAACATTGTGACACATCCTTTCAGGTCTATAATGTGGCTAAATTTCTGGAAGATCATCCGGGGGGAGATGAGGTATTGTTAGCAGTAACTGGTAAGTTAAATTTTGAAAGAGCATATATATTAAGGCTTCATTTTGGACGGTTTTCTCGCTACTTCGTAAAGCAGCTTTTTAATACAAAAATTTAAATTTTTGTATTAAAAAGTTGCTTTAAGAAGCATCAAAAAAGTCGTCCCAAACAAAACCTAAATTTCTAAAGATCCAGACATCTTAAAATGTCGCATGGTTCCCTGGCTTTACAGGTAAGGATGCAACTGATGATTTTGAGGATGTTGGGCATAGTTCAACTGCAAGGGCTATGATGGATGAATATTATGTTGGTGAGATTGATATTTCCACAATTCCAACAAAGGTCAAATATTCGCCTCCAAAGCAACCTTACTATAATCAAGACAAGACCTCGGATTTCATAATCAAAATTCTCCAGTTTTTGGTTCCATTAGCAATACTGGGATTGGCTGTTATAGTAAGGATCTACACAAAAACAGCCTAGAATCAGATTGAACTTGTATCTGTTAAGAGGATAATCTGTCTTATTACCTTATGATTTCATTTTCATTCCTGCCTGATGAGGCTTGTTTCCAATGTCATATTTCAATGTGAACTCCCCTTAGAAAACTGCATTTTTAGCTTCCTATTGGAACTTCTATGGTTCTTCAAAGGTATCTTTGTATGCATTTCGTTCTTTACAGTATTCTTCTTCAACTGCTTTGGTTTTAAGGATGTTTTGGCAAAAGCATTAGGAGTTTTTTGAATTTCATTTCATTGTTCTCGATCTCCTGTTACGTAGCATTTGAGATAAGAGTGTTTGAAATGTATCCTAATAACAAAATAATAATAATTCAATTAAATAAATATTTTTATTTTTTAAATACATATATTTCAATTACTTTATATGTTGAAAATATTTAACCAAACAGCCCATTAGTCCCTTTGTGCTGAGATAGACACAAAAAAAAAAAAGCTCACTATGTATCCTCCTAAGAAGGACCAAATCATAACTTCTAAAATATGAATATAAATTATAATACAAAAGTGGATTCTGATGAAAAAAAATTATAATAAAGGAATTCCCTATAGATTTATGTCCAAACTCTCAGATTTACCAGAAAGGCTATATTTACCTGATCGTTGCAAAACCTTTCCCAGGACGTACACACACATAGGGGTGCAAACGAGTCAACCCGACTTGTGAGCCGGCTTGGGCTCGACTCGGTAACAGGCTTGACGAGTCGAGCTTATCGAGCTAGCAAGTCGAGCTTGACGGCTTATCGAGCTCGAACGGGTTGCTGCTCGACTCGTCAGCTCGTTGAGCAGCTCAACGGCAGAACTCGCAGGAGGGAAATGCAAATCCACGAAGCGGAAATCGAAGTCATGAGCACGAAATCAATGTCGCGAGCGGGAAATTAAAAAAAAAAATAGATGAATCTCAACGACGTGATGACGACGACGGGACGAGCTCGACGACGATCTCGATAGCGGGAAATTTCGAGCTTGACGATGATCTCGACAGCAGATGATGGGACGAGCTCGACAATGATCTCGACGGCAAACTACGGGACGAGCTCAATAGTGGGAATTTTTTAGCTCAACAATGACCTCGACGGCAAACGACGACGATCTCAATAGCTGGAAATTTCGAGCTCGACGGCAGATGATGGGACGAGCTTAGCGACAATCTCATAGCAGGAATTTTCGAGCTCGGCGATGACCTCGACGGCAGACGCGACGGGACGAGCTCGGGATGATGGAATCGACGACAGATGCGACGGCGAGCGATCTCGACAACAAGCGGACCTCAGGACGACCACAATTACGCTCAAACCGCTCGGTACGACGATCTCGATGGTAGACGCGACGACAACGACGGGCCTCAGGAGGACGGACGCTACAACCAGCGATGGATCTCGATCTCGACAGCAGAGCTCGACGAGCTGCTCGACAAGAAGACAAGTCGAGCTCAAGCTCGAATTTTGAGCTCGACTCGAGCTCGAGCTTGGTCTTTGATAGTCAAGCTCGACTCGAACACCCCCTGACTCGAGCTCGACTCGACTCGTTTGCACCCCCTACACACATACAGGTACCATTTATTTGAAAACCTACATCGTTGCATCTTTGATCTGGATAGGAATGTGTAATTTGAAGACTCCGGGCAAATATATATTTCAACATGGTGGGATCTTGTTAATTCGGAAATCTCGCGCCGTTGATTTTTTATCCTTGATCTTGTGGGTAGAACCAAAGGCAAGTGCCTTCCAATCTCCCTTTGCGGGAAGGGAATGCTGGGAGTTCTGGATTTTGGATTGAATATACTTACAGGGAATCGAACTTAAATCAAATTTTAAATTAAAATTTCAAAGATTTAAAAGATGAATGGGGGAACTGTAATGTAAACGTTAGCTCAATATTGGCGTTGGCAAAAGCGGACTTGTAACAAAGAAAGTAGTCTACCTACGGGAAAAATGATAGACTTCATCTTCAAAGCATACAAGCAAAATTAAAAGACCCTTACTGAATAAAAGAATTCGCCTATGAACAAGAATAGAGTATTCTCAATGAATATATTAACTCGCCTACAAAAATAACAAATTTATGATAAACAAAGAAACTTATATAATTACATGAGCAGGACATTTGTAACATGCACAATAGCCTGCTTACGAGCCGAGATAGGAGACTTGTAATAAATGCACCTTTTTTATCGGCAACATCAACTAAATTGTAAAGAATACATATTATCCACGGGAATGAATGAAGGGTTCTTGATGCACACTGCAGCCCACCTATGGGCAAGAATAGAGGAGTAACAATGAACATTATAATTCATCTGTGAGTAGGAACAGGAAATTCGTAGTGCCCACAATGATTATCATACAAACATAGACAAGGAACTCATATCAAACAAGCCAGTCTGTCTAGGAATAATAGCAAGGAACTTCTAATGAATGTTACAATTCACCTGTGAGCAAGAGCAGGAGATTGATAATACACACAACTAGCCTGTATGTAGCAATAAGAGATTCGTATCAAATGGTGCAACTCACAATCCAAAACACAACCTCCTAGTGCTAATTGAATAAACATTCCCCACGCTACCAGATTTGCAACACTTGTATAAGCTGATAGAAGGTGGTACCTATATAGTAGCTCCAATATATATGCTGAAAACACATCCCACATGTTCTCTGATTGTCACATTTGATTCATAAATCCAACGGTCCGAGAATGTTGCGCGGGTCAAATATTCAAGTTCTTATCCTCCTTGAAAGTAATGGAATCGGCCTAATTTGTATTAAAAAACAAACGTGTAATCATCAAACACAAAGGCGCTATATCTAAATGAAATTCATCATAAAATATAAATCTTCTATTTTAGCGTTCATATAATCGTCAATTATTAAACATGATCCTCTGTTAGTTGGCGAATAAAGTTGATAAGGTTTAATGATTAATTATCTAAATCACCCCAATCATGGTTGTGTTGACATGAAATATCAACCAGAGGGGAATCAATCTTTCAAAATACTCATGAACACCAAAGCAAAATATTTAACATCACCCTGATGATGGTCGTGTTAACAGTAGATTTCAATTGGTGGAGGTCGATTCTCAAAAGCCTATAAAAACTTCAAAATCTAATCACCAAAACTTAAAAATGTTATACATCCACCTTTCGCAACCGTTTGTCAGGGGAAATAAATTTGAAATTAACCTCAGCTCACAAAGAGCAAATGTAATGTCGGGTGTATCACTAAGATTCATTCTCTTACAAATAGGGATGTGGCATGTGCCCTTATATTAGGTGGTTTTGCAATAAAATGACACCAATATATAATGATCACAATAAAAAATCGAATGTTTCCTAATGGCATCAAACTCTTGAAGTAATGAATCATAGTGTATACTCAATAGGCATGCATTCCTTTTTGTCAGCTAAGGTGGATTCAAATTTATCCTTTTAGACAAACACCACCCCAGGTCTACGAGATATTCTTAAACGAAACAACATATGGATGCCGATAAGATGACTTCTTTTAGGTTGGGTCGACTACCTTCTCTAACTAAGTAGACCAGGGCCAGTAGTAGACCAGGGCCAGTCTGGGACGACATAACCATATGATATTGATCTGGTTCGCCTTCATCCTCCCATCACCTATTTTAAATATATGGTGAAAAAATTCAAATTTTATACTCTAAAATTCAAATCCAAATTCAAACCCTAAAATCGTTGCTATTATACATTAGGATTGTGGCATATTTAATGACTACCCTTAATTGAAAGTTCTTTCTCTATCACGAGGGGTAATTAACTATAGGGACTTGCGCCTATAAAATAAAAACTCGAATTATAAAGTCCTCGCAAAATGAGGGTGAAATCCCTGGGTAGTGTCTTATCTCAAACCCAATCTGCATTCTAAAAATTTACCCCGAAATTTAAACTCATTAAAACTCTCCCTGTCAACAACAAGAAGAGACGGCGCGGAGAGGCCAGGGGGCAAAATTTTTGGAACCCATAGAAAAGACTAGAATATATAATGAAAAGAAATGAAATAAGCAAAAAATTAATACTTGAAAAAGGGGATTCTCGCCCAAAAACTATTATGGTCTTATGCTTGATCCAAGATCCAAATCTCAAAACAACGAAAAAAGAAATATCTTCACATCTGGTAAAAAAAAATGTCAAAAAGTTTATTAGAACCTCAGAATTCTCTTAAAGATGAAAATAAAGGTTCCTAAAAAGCAACTAATGAATTGCTAGTACATTGTTAATAGTGACTTAAAAATTGATGACTAAGAATTAGATTAAAATAACTTTGCCAAAGTAGGAAAAATAAAATATTCATGACAGCTAAAAATTAAAAACATATCTTTCCGCATCAACTTTTGCAATGGAAGAAAATTATAAACAACATACAGAGTAGCTACCGTACCGTATATCAAGTAATTACATGTACGGTAATCTTGCTGCAGCATCTGCTAGGGAACTAGTTGTTGTCGCTCACCTCATATTTAAACTCCCAGGCTACAAAGCATGATAATTAGTACAAGCTTAGAAGAAACGAGTAAAACAAGATGCTTCAAGCATTCCAGTTCAATTTTGTAGAAATTCAGACCACCAAACATACAAGAAGCACAAGACAGTACTAACCTGGAAAGCAAGAACAATGACACCACTAGCTAACTGGACCTAGACATAGAAATGAAATATATAAAATAATGTACGAGATTAACTTATTTGTTTTATTATAGATTTTCTTAACTGTTAGAATAGTAAAACTAGGAACAGAACTAGCAACATAAGAAAATGTAAGGACACAAAAAATGACGATCATGTAAATTGTTAATGAGCACGGGAATGTATACATGAAAAAATATATTGGAGTTCACGATACCTTCTCAGAGACAGCATGATCTGGTATAGCATGAATTTTTTTTTACACGAGTTATCCCTAATACTTTGGTCTACTGGAGAAATTATTTCGTGCGGAGTCCGGACATTAATGAACTGTCCAGATGTGAGTGTACATAATATTTGCACACACTGTGTATAAAAAAACTAAAATTATACTCAATGTACACTCACATCCAGATGATTTTTTACCGTCTGGACTCCGCACAGAATAATTTCTCGGTCTACTGACATCCACTCTCTGGCATCAAGTTGCACACTCTTTTTAACCAACCATTGGTCAAATCACAGAGCAAGTGGATTTTTAATTCTGTACACCAAATTATTTGGGATAAACCTTATTAATCGTTCTTTTCAATTTGTTTCTTAGAGTATTGCACTCATAGTTACCTCCACTTTATACAATGTTTTATTTCATAATTACTACGAAGTCTGGCTCATAAAAGTTTTTGGCATGGCATGTTCACCTTCATGGTCCTTTAAATGCAACATTTCATATATAACTAGCTAAAAAGTGTTTGTGGAATGCCAAATGACGACCATTGTTTAGACACAAAAGCATCCGCCAACGTAAAGAATAATATGTTGATTGTGAAGTATTTGCTCAGTAATACTCGTGCTCATGACAATCTTTCCTATATTTGGTATACATCAACTATTTTGAAATGGAATGTCAACTTGTTTAGTAATAGCTATTTTCTTCAGACGTTTGCCTCATTCTTATATTTTATTTAAGGTAAGAAGATAAAAATGAATAGGCGACAATTCCATACATAAACTCTACCCTTACTCACATAACACCACAATCTACTGATGGAAATACAATTTCTCTATAAGGTAGACCTTGGCAAGCTGTTGACATTAATTTTACTCTATGGATTGATTAATTCATCTTTTCCTTGGGACTTGATTAATCACGCAATATCAAACAAGAGACTAAAAAGAAACCTTCGTATATCTTCCCATACTTTCAAGGCTTCGCTAAAGAATGTGTGCAACCTGATTACTTTCAAGGCTTTTTTCAACCATCAACAGTCCTCAAGGAGAATTCAACCGTCTGGTTCGTTATTCATTAGTTACAACATGCAGCTTTATTGTAAAAGAAAAAATAGTATAATGGAGTAAAAAAAAGTTAGAAATAAGCACAATTCATTGCATGCTTTAAACTATAGAGCAGTAGAAAACACATTTCTGGTGAATAGCAATGTCATTTCAAAAATAAAAAATGATTACACATAGCATGTCATGCCACACAATTTGGAGCATGGCAAAATTAATTAAAGTAGCCACATTTAGCCAATTTCCATACTAGCCAAACAATATTAGATTGGTGGTGAAATATAGCCCTAGATAGAAATAGGAGTACAATCATGCCAAATTCCCGTTATCTCTTATGGCTAACCTAAGATTTTCCAATTACGACCGAAGAGCCTCATTAATGGCCCTCATCTATGAGATTACAATCATTCTTTTGAGTTAACTTCTACTACAATTATTACACAAAAAGCATTTATCTTGTAGGCTTATAAGCAAGTGTGAAATGTGTGCTAACATCAATAATCAAATATATATATTGCACCTCAAAGGCCTCTTAATGTAAAAAAAGGGTTCCATAAGATTATAATTATTTAAACCAGACAAAAGAAAATATTCCCACCCATTTTCACCCATCCACCCTTTTTCTTTTTCTATTTTTTTCAGCTTATTTGAATCCTTTTAGAGGAGAAGGGCAATATCATCCAATCACAATCGATGGCCCATCTGTTTATATTTCATCAGGGCATGCATATGCTCCATCATCAACTTTGCAGAGCAATATAACATTCAAAACAATTCAAACATTTTAAATTTGAAAAGAAGGCTTGCACCAATTCCTGAAAAATCTTATCTGAATTTTGAAGGAAAAAAATATTTCTTTTTCACAACAGTACAGAAAAAAAGTGAAGAAAAAAAAAATCAGTCATACTTAGTGATGAGGACATCGTCAGCATTTTCGACGCCGGAGATCGACGGCCACGAGCATGACTTGTATTTTGTCATTTTATGTAGTAGCGTTTATTTTGATGTTTTTCCACTTTTGCCCTTATGGGCATTTAGTCGCTTATGTAGCCCGGAAGGGCATTTGTGTCATTTCTTATTTTTTCATTTTGGCCTATTTCTATGAGGCCTCATGCATTGTAATTTCAGTTTTGATGAAATAAAATTTTACTACTATGTGTTCTCTTTGTGAGTTCAAAAAGATCTCTTGGTGAGTTCTTCACCCTCCTCGATCTCTTAGTGAGTTCGCCGGAGAAGACTAGATCTCTTTGTGAGTTCTAGTTCGTGCTAACTAATCTTGTGGAAATTCAACGAAAAGACATTTGAGGTTAGTAAATTCGTAGTCGTCGAATCCCTAGAAATTTTCAATTGTTTTCTCCCCTTACTGTTGCCGCCGGCCCCTCCAAACAGCCAAGGCCGTTGGCCACTGGCGGTAGCCTCCCGCCGGCCACAGCACCACCACCCGCCGGCCACAGCCCTACCATCCGCTGGCCAGCATCCGGCCAGCCAGCCCCGTAACCCATCCCGCCGGCCACAGGCTCCACCCCGCCGCCCCTCTGAAAATTCTTTGGTTTGAATTTCAAAATTCCTCTTGAGCCTTGATTACCTTTCCTTAATTGATTCCTAGAATTTAGGCAATTGTTTCAATTGAGAATTAAAGCATATTTGAAATTCAAACATTGCCTAGTTTCCCCATCAGTTAAAGGAAAGTTTCCCTTGTTACAACATCCGTTTTATTACAGATTTTTTTAAAATCTGTCATTCAAATAGGTGGACCCCACTCTACTTAATTCCCTCTCCCTCCTTGCTATTTGGCCGGCCCCCTTTACCCATTAATTCTCTCTCCAATTAAATTAATAGACACCCATTAATCCTCATAATCCCTCACTAAACCGCTGGCTTCCCTCCTTCTCTTCACTTGGAAACTAATTTAATTTTCTAATTAGTGTTCCCTCTCCACGTCTCCATACTAGACTCCAATTCCAGAAAACTGAAACTGTTTTCTCCTGAAGCTTTCTCCCCTACCCAAGCTCCCAACTGGACGTCAGCCTTCTGAAACTATTTCAGATTTTGGAATTTTGCTCAAGGGCCTCACCCGCCCAAGTCTCCCCTCACGGTTCTCCTCCCCCCCCCCCCCCCCCCCCTACTAAAATCTGCTGTATACTCATGCATTCCAACCAGGGCAGCCTGCTGTCCTGCACCATTGGAGACCTAGAATTGATGTCTAAACACCTCCAGCACACTATAGCAACTGTCCAAGGCTTGTACAAGCATTATATGTTGTCGTCCAGAACTCCTTAAAGGCCAAACTGCTGTCCAGACTTCTCCTATCTGCTGCCTCGCATTTCAAGCATCTGAAACCTGCTGTTTAGGAGATTTTGAACATGTTTTCTTGCTGTCCAGCCTGCTAGAAGGTCTCCAAACACTGTCCGGACATTCCAGGCCGCCGAATACACCTTCAAGAAATTGCTGGCAAGAATTCCATACTCCAGCCACCTATCCAAGAACGACGATCCAAGGTTCCTTCTTCCTCGGAGCGACCTCGATTCTAAGGTGGAGACTCTTCTTCCGCTAAAGCCTAGACTAGTTGAGCGTATGGGCTCCAAAGGTGAAAGTTTTCATTATTAAATTGTGGACTCTTGTTACCATCGTAGCTTTACGATTATTCTTTGTGTTTCTTGAATTGCTTGGTTGATTGATCTTGCTCTACTTTGCCTAACCAAGTTAAAGAACACGAATTCCAAGGATCAATCTTTTGCTATAAGTGATAATTTTACTTTGGGATTATTTGTTTAAATTGTTCTCGTTAATTTCTTAAAGTAACTCCATCATCGCATGTACGTATTACATCATACATGTAATCTTCATATATTTTCGTGTGCAAGGGAGGCCATTCATACATGTCTTTGGAGGGAGTTTTTCAAATGTAGAACCTTCTTTTGGAAACTATTCAAACACCCCAAATTGAAGACGTGTAATTGCAATCAAGGATTTAGGGAATTTGTCATGATTTAAGTGGTTTGCAATAAGTTTCAAAATAAAGTTCCTTGAAGAGGTTGCCAACAATAGTTCCAGACGGAACTTCGTGGAGAGAATTTCAATGTATTTTCTTGTGTATTTTCCAGATTGTTTAGTTAAATAGGAGGGTAAGGAAGATGGAGGTTGATGTGAAGTTATAATCAGATGAGGTGGAGGTTTAGGGTTATTTAAATGGGTGTAAAATATTTTTCTTATTACATGCATCAAGATGAAAGAAGGCAATGCATGCAAAAAAGGGAAATAAAAAGTTATAGCTTTGTTCGAATTTTCTTTGCAAGGCAAATTAGTATTTGTAGATACTTCAAAGGCATCTAATTTTTATTTTACTATCAATTCAATACAATAAAAGATAAAGTACATGTGCAAGAAATATTTAACAACCATTTTATTTGCAAGCAAACAACACTTTTATGTAAAATAAAGATGCTAATCGGAAGGGAATAAAAATAGTATGAATTGACTGGTTTGGTGTATTATGAAACAAATATAGAAATTTTGATATCTCAGGTATCTAGTTGAAAGTAAAATCCATACAAAGTAATATTTTGAGAAATTTAGAATACCTCCATCAGTTTATTTTCAGTGTATTCTGAAATTCACCCAAATTGGGTGAATTCAGTATACTCCACTAATGAAGTAGATCACCATTCAGCTTGGGAGTGACCCATTGTGACCTTGCCTCGGCTGGGACCTGAAAAGATCAGAGTCTATGACCCCGCTATGCTGTCCTCGTCAACCCCACCTTCACAACGCAACCCCATTGCAACCAACTGAGATTTGCTTTTGCAACCCCATCCCCATCTGCGACCTACCCGCGGCTTACCACCCAACTAGGCACCCCACACCTGTGACCACACTTGAGACCCACTGATGGGGACATCGATACGAGGTTTCTACGCGTCTATCAGAGGCGACACAGGAGATCGATGGCCATGATGGAGAGTCTTTACTTTTGATGCATTTTATGTATTAGTCATTTTTATTTTTATTTTAGTTTTCCATTTTTGCCCTTATGGGTAGTTGGTCACTATTGCAGCCTAATGGACATTCTTGTCTTTTTTTTTATTTGTCATTGTGAGGCCTATATATATGGCCATCCTCTTATGTATTGGATGATGAATGTTTAATGAAATTTTACTTGTTTCTTCTTCTTCTTGCATGAGAGCTAGAGAGAAGGGAGAGAGCTCAAAGTGAGCAATTGCAAGGCCCACCAGTCGTTGGAAGAGTCCGCGACTCGTGGTTAGTTTAATTTTATCCTAATTGTTTTCTTCTTCATCTCCCTTTCCCTTTCTCAAACCCATCGCCGGGCACGTCCAAATTTCCCACCACCGGTGGCTCATCTCCTCTACCCACATCATCCCCTAGCTCCATCATTCAAAATCCCACCACCAACCAAAACCCCAACCCGCCCCTTTCCCCCCTTGCCGCCGCCCCTTCCCTCATAATTGCCCTTCATTATGATGATTTCAATCATCATAATGATTTCCTAATTTAGCTACGCATTAGAGGGAAAATTCAAATTCATTTGAAATTCACATATCGAATTTCGAATTCTTTCCATTTTTAAAATTCCGAAATAGGAAAGTTAGTCATGACATCAATCTAAATTCAAAATAGATTTGATTCAATATTAATTTTCCTAAATCATAATCCTTGTTTGGAAACCTCCTAAACACCTCCCCAAATTTCCTCCCTCTCTCTCCATGTCGCCGGCCTACTAGGGCCCTCTCCACTTAATGCTTACTTAAGGCATTAATTGCAAGATTAATTTGAAATCAAATTTCGAATTATTCTCCCCCCAATTTCATTAAAATCCTGAAATTAATTTCAGGTTTTGGAAATAAAACCCCCATATCCTCTCTCTTGAACCCGCCGGCCCCATTAATGGGCCCTCCCTTTGTTTGTTTCCAATTCTAGCCTCAACCCAAATTGAATTCGAATTCAAATCTTAATTTGATTCCCTCCAAACCTAATTAAGTCTGAAATTTATTTCAGATTTATTGGGAGACTTATTGGAATCGGATTCCAAACCCTAGCCCTCTTCCCCTTGAAGCCGCCGCCCCTCTCCCTCCTTTCTATTCAAGCCGCCACCTCTCTCCTTCACCCCTTGCTCTCTTTGCCTACTCCCTCGGGCTCTCCCTCTCCATCTCATGTCAATGATGTATGGCCGATCCCGAGGTTGATCGCGGTTTTGCTTACAACGATCGTGAGGAGATTGACATTCTTCTCTATCCTTTCTACGACCCCGATTGGGAGTACGACGAGACGGTGGAAAGATATGTCAAGCGCATCCTCTACTGCTTAGCACATACGATTGATCTTCAAAAGCCTAAGACGCCTTGGCATCTCGTTGGGAGATCTACTCCTTCTCCGTCCGTGGCTACCTCTCCACCACTGTCGACTTTTTCGTGGATTAAGACCATAGGCGTTGCGACCATCCTCGTGGCATCGTTGGGTGTGCTGAAGACCTTTCTCCGCTAAGCCATATTTTGAGTGTGAGTGAGCATGGTAACTCATAGTGAACTCTCTAAATATTAACCGTGGGATTGTATTACAACATATTTGTTTTTACTGTGATAATTTCATATCTATCTTCAGTTGTTCCAAACTTCTAGTCTTGTAATTGCTTTCCATAATAAACTTGACAATTGAGAGCTCTTTAATCTCGCCTTACGAAACATTATTCTTAAAGTAGCAAGCATCGTAATTCTTTTAAATATTCCCGTGCAATTCTTGTTAGTTTCGCATCACCCACCCTAGCAATCCTGCCATACAACATCTGAGTTCAATGTCGATGTGCTAGAATTGATTCCTTACATCCAACCAAGAATAAATTTTTTGTGCTTTCTCTTACAGTCATCCAAACAATCCAAAGAAATTAAAATGCACTGTATCTAATTTACACAACATTTGAAATACACCTATATTCTAATTACTTGCAGCCAAAGAACTCCTAAATTAAAATAACATCACTTAACATAAGAAGTTAATTGACATGGATACAAATCAAGTTTTTACTAAACCCAAAGCTCCCCTTCCACAATTTCAATCGAGTAATCTTTCATATTATAATGTTTGAAGATGTACAGGAGACATAACTTTTGCTAAAAATACAATCACATTTCATCTTACAATTTTTATCTAGGAATCAGTTACCATCAATCAACCTTTCCTTTATTACAAAATATACATCAATTGCTTTGTTGCAGAAACTAAATCTCCCTACTTTTATTAAAAACTCCCAAACGGCCTGGAACAAAAATCAATTGTTCCAGAAATCCTTAACATAGGGGGAATTGGGCGGATAGCAGAACAACAAAAACCTAATCCCAGCAATTTGATATCCTAATCCCTATGTCCCCATGGATTGTCCAGAAAGACTCACCTGGGCATCGGCGTAACGCCCATTTGCGCGAATACCATCACCTCCAATTACTAGAGATGGAAAAGAATCAACCATCGGCTTTCCTTCTCCCTCGGCGATGAGCGCACGGGCTCTTCTCTGCATGCTAATCAGCACATTATGCCAGGTATTAACCCTCGAGTGGGTACGGCCGGCCACTCCAACGACATTGAGATCTGCGAGATCTTCAGCGTGCATCGCGAGCACGTCCTCCGGACGCGCTCCGTCGACGACAGAAATAAGGCAGGCACAGAAGCCACGAGTGATCTCGGAGTCACTATCAGCCGCAAAGCGCATCCGGCCGAGGGCGTCGAGCCGAGCGGAGAGCCAGACCTGAGCCGTACATCCCGTGACGCGGTTGGAGGGTATGCGGTCAGCGTCCGGAAAAGGTGGGAGATCATCTGCGTAGAAGAGGAGACGCTTAACACGGTCGATGGGCTCAGGAAGGGACTTGAACTCGTCGGAAAGACGGCGAAGACGGAGATTACAGGCGTCAGCTGCAGATTCCGAGTCCGATTCAGTGACGGTCGCGATGGCCGCGACGGCGAAAGCTGCGGAGCCGGAGACGAGAGGAGCAGCGGAGCAACGGAGGACGAAAGGGTGTGAGCAGCGACGACGGAGCCTGCGGGACCGAGAAGGTGCATGCTTATAGTTATGGTTAGGGTTAGGATTGAGAATAAGCTCAGTAGCTAGAGTGAAACAATTCATGACGGCTGAGGTAGAGAGTTATGGAGAGGGAGAGACTTGCAGAGGAAAAGAGAACTGAAATGGCGGGTCGGGAAGCGTATAAATAGACTGGATTTTGGGAGACAAAAGCCATGATGGAAGGGCCTGACCAGACAACTCCTCTGACCTATTGGTTGAGAGTTTAGGCTTTCAACTAATAGGTCTAAGATTTAAGTCCATGTGTTTGCGTTGTGTGTATGAATTTGCCTTAAATGGCCTAAATGTTCCAAAAAAACAAAAAAAAGGCCTGACCGGCAAAATTATTGTTAAAGAACAGGTCGCTGTCGAACTGTCGAACCCAATTCGAATTAGTTGGAGTTTGAATTCGAAAATTTTGATTTCGGCTCAAGGTGCTATTCGGTTGAGGTATTATGAATGAAGAGTCAATTAAATGTAGAATTTTGATTGAAAAAAATAATAATTTTGAGTATAACACTTGTTTATTTTGGCTAACTTTTAAATTTGCTTAAATCAAATTAAATTGAAATACATTGTTGATTGTGCGACTGTCTCAAGTCCCGCAACACATAACTGATGAATTTGTAGGTATATGTGATTATTGCTTCGTTTGAATAGTTTTTTTGCCACTATTTTTTCACTGTTTTTATGAAACTTTTGTGCTATAAAATTGTTATAGAAAGAAGTAAAAAAATTATTTCAAATGAAACATATGTTGTGCATCACCAGCGACCTCGCAACCTCAACAAGAACGACCTCTCAACCTCAAAATCAATGATATGTGACCCTTGTGGCGAATGATGACTATTCACACTACGTGAATCACATCTATGCTGGTATGACTCCCAAAGGAAGCCAATGATGCTGAGCAGGCCAGCTAACACCATCGATATGATCAAATCTACCAACACAACAGACCCTTCAACAATCCCATACGACTTTCATTGTACCCTAAACAAAAAATAATAATTAAAAAAACCTTTGATTCAAATTTTCAATCATTCAAGCGCTAAAATTTAAACTATTGGAGTTATTTTACAGCAAATCAAACACTATAAAGTATTCCAAATACAGTAAGGGATTACTTAGTTTGAAGTAAAATGTGTGTAAAATATTCTAAATGCAGGAGTTCTGAAAATATTGATATTTGATTTGAAGTAAAATAGATGTAGTATAAAATTTTAATTCATTTGGAATTCACCCTCTAATTCCTTTTTGGAATTTCTCATATTTGGGCTAGTTTCAAATACATCATAAACTCATTCTCATTGTTGTCACCCGCCGCAATAACTGCTCGCTTTTAGTCGTCAGTCACTATCGTCATCGCTGGTCGTCACCACCAACACCACCCAACAACAGTAGCAGCAATCACCTCTACCACTACCAACTGCCATTATCATTGCCAACCACTATCTACGTCGTTGTCAACCGTCGACCACTGATCGTTGTAGTTGCCACTGCCAAACATTGTCGCCACCGACAGTCTGAATCATCACCACCAACAACCACCGTTGCCTCCAGCAGCATAAGAATGATAAGTTAAACTAAAAATATCGATGAGATTGTGGGTTAACTTTGGAGAAGGAATTTCAACATGACAACAAAAGGGAGCCCTTCATTGGTGTCCTCAAATTGATCAGGAGAATTTCGGTGGTGAAATTGTTTATTGGACAATTCTTTTAAAGAATCTTTTATATGTGCTAGTTTTAAATATTATTATTATTAGAATTCAATCAATATTATTTTAAAAATATTTTGATAAATATTTGCAAGAAAATTTAGTTTAATATAAAATTATATGAAATTATTATTATTATTATTTTCTTTATTTCTTTATTTATGTACCAACTTATGAATTTTGATTTCTTAATTATCAAGTGGAGCAACATAATATTTTTTAAAAGCAAAAAATACACTAATGTGGTTCCAAATATATTCTCACATAACTCTCCTTGGCTTATTGGTTGAGAGCTTAGGCTTCCAACTAAGAGGTCCAAGGTTCGAGTCTTTGTATATGCGTTGTGTGTGTGAATTTGTCTTAAATGACCTAAATGTCCCAAATATATATATATATCTATACTACTTTATAAAAGTGGCTTGGGATTCCACTCATAGCAAATCTTGACCGTTCATCTATAAATTTTAAATTAATCCACAACGTTCATATATGACTATTCAAATTCTATAATTTATCACTTCCTATAAAACATATATTTATTCATTTATTTGCTGCCATAATTAATTCTAATACAAACTAATTAATGTCCGTTTGTACGTGTTAATTTCTTTTAAATAAACAAAATAAAGCCCTCATCAGTTACCTATTATATCGCTTCGTTTCGGCTTGGCCTTTGACGTTCCGCCTTCTTCTCCGGTAGAATCTCCAATTGCCAATTAATGTTAATACAGACCGATTAATGCGCATTTATATGTTCAAATTTCATTTAAACAAATTAATGCCCACTTAAGCCTCAGTTATCTATTATTCACGATTTGCTCGGTCTTGATTCTTCGGCTTTGACCTTCAATCTTCTTCTTCGGTGGCTTATCCAATTATTTCAGCCTATTCAACTTCTATAACGGTTCCTCTTCACGACATCTTAAATTTCCAACCATTCTCCATCCTGAGCTTGGCGGAAAAGTTTGTTCCCCTACATTACTTTTATCACTCTCAGCACTGCCCCAACACTTTTCTTCTCACATTTTGAAAGGATTTTGTAAACTTTTTTCTCTCTCTCTCTCATTTCCGTCACCCTATAATTTGAAAGGATTTGATCAACGGCATATTGCTTTATTCAGCACATTATTAGTTCACGTCGCGGCCTCTTCATCACACCTTTTTCTGCCTCTCGGCCCTCTCCCCAAAATCCCTTCAGCCATCAATAGCAGCATAATCAAGAAACCACAACCCCAAAAGGTGGAGAAGAAGGCAGGGTTCTCCGTGCTGCATGCACTCTAACACATTGTAAGTTAATTTCACTTCTGATTTATGTCACATTTGGGTAGTTTTTTGGTTGAATGGATTGTCTTTATGGTTTTGCGAATATCTAAGGCTGAAATGTTGGCTTTGATTTCGGGGGCGAGAGATACCAGCTTCTCGCCGTCTATTGTGCTCTTTCCGACGCAAGGATTCAAACTCGTCAAGGTGAAAGTGTTTTTTTTTTTATTATTAATTTTTTTAATTTTTTACTTAGTGTTATCTGCAGCACGTTTTTTCACAATCACATTTAAATTTAGCAAAGTATCTTGTGAACTGGTTGTGCTGCTGGTGCTGTCTCTTTCGTATTCTGGTACGTCTACGCCTATGCGAGCAGTGAGGCTGAATCAGTGGCAGCTTTTATGTTCAACTCTTCTGTCAGCTTATTTGTACTGGTGCAGCTGCTGCTGCATCTACAGTTTTTTATTTTTGTGCTATTTACCACGCTTTTTGTTGTTCTTTTTTGAGTTTGAAAGTATATGGGTGATATAGTTGGGATTTCTTCTCTTAATTTTCTCATAAGTTTTTGTTTTTTCTTATGTTGGGAAGCTTTTACTTGTAACTTTTCATTTTCCTGTAACTATTCTTTTTCATAGAAATATATGGGCCAAGGCTCAAAAATTCCCCAAAAAAAAAAAAAAAAAAATCAGTGGCAGCTTCTATATCTATCATCCTGATATCTTGGTCATCCCTCCATGTTAATAACTTGAATGGGATGCTTGCGATGCACTAATGCACATCCTTGTTGGAGATTGATGGTTGATTACATGAGCACCAATATGATTTATTTTTAGGTGCTGTTTGGTTAGAAGTAGGATTAAATGCTACAAATACAGATTTATTACACATTGAATGGATTAAAACCTAAAAAACAGGTTGACATGACAATTGTAAAATCTCACTATCTCTTGATATATTGTTTGGTTTATTTATTTATTTATTTATTTATTTATTTCAGTATGTAGGATTTGTAAGATAAATTCTGAAATGTGTTAAATTCTATGAATGACATGGTTTGACAAACATGGAGCTCTACGACTAACGAGGCTACAAAGAGATTTATCAAAATATGGGATTTAATGTTACAGAAAATTTGTATGGTTACCTGGTTGAGTTTAAATGAAGTATTGTTTAATAAGATACCAAACAACTACTAAGAGATCGAATAATTATCACTGTGAGCCGTGACGGGCGCTATGATTGGAATGGATTCTATTTATATAACAAATCGAAGTGACATAAAATAAAAACTGTAAAACTTATGGCTTCGATTTGTGACGGGCGCTATGATTTGCTTGAATAATTCACATTCAATTTTTTTAGAGGTGCATCTCCCATTTATTTTAATCTTGAAATTGACATTATAGCTTGCTTTAGACATGACTTACTAAGAAATTAATACTATTTTCTTTCTTCTTACCTCTACTTCCAAAACATATGGCATTGTATTGTTCAATATAATCATTAGATTAATCATTCAATGGTTTAGATATTGGTAGATACACTATTAAATAAAAAATGTATTGGTAGATACGCTACTAAATAAAAAATATTTATGTAAAAAAAATTTAAAGTTGCATATTATTTTAACAATACAATTCTAATTTTATCTTATTATTGACATGAATAGAAAGTCAATGTTATTATCACGAAGAAAAATTGGCTAAACTCAATTAATTTATTTGAAATTGACTTTGAATATAAGTCACACTGGAATAATCATTGTATAAAAACATGAAAATCATGATTTTTATGCCATAAAATTTTAATAATTCAAATTCAAACATATCGTTCGGTCTGATGCAAAATCATAATCAACAAAATAACAGCCCAAGCATACAAACAATCGAAAATTAGGAATGGCAATTGATTTGAGGCTACTTTGTCTTCTAGACTTGGGAAGAGAAAATATGATAAATTGTTTTGATCTGACTTGGATCAAACAGTGATGATAAGATGTGTTGATGCCTTGATGATGAGATTTAATTTTGATAATTCAAAATTATTAATTAATATTAGATTAATTATAAACTGAAATGATAATATTTTACATTAGATTAGAAATAATTGAATCATAAATAACTTCTTTATAAAAATCTCTTTTTTCTAAAAAATAATTTTTCAGATTGATTATTACAATAATTGAAAATCATAGAACATTTACTATTTAAATATGTAAACACAATTTATTTTTCTCTCTAAAAAATTTAAACGCAAAAAATTGAAATATTTATCCAAAAAAATTTTAAGGGCATTATAAAATTTATGACTATAATAATTATTGGAATGTTCATTGTTGGGGTATAGTTATACTTGCTTCTCTATTTAAAATAGAAACTAAAATTTATAAAATATATTTTTTTATTTTTTTAAAATATAAATATAAATATAAATAGATGGGATAAAAGATAAATATTTTCAAAACTTATCTCATATAAAGAGAATAATGTTTTATATTTACTACAATCATGATGAAAAAAAATTCACAAATAAGTTTACTCTTTTCAGCATATTATATTACCAAATTTCTCATTGGTAATTTGATTTTAAAATTATTTGTAGCAATAAATTTATAAAATGAAATTATTATTTTAAATGAATTATAATGAGTAAAAAAGTAATTTTCTCCCAAATATTTTTTGTTAAAATTGTTATTGTTATTAATGTTTAAAATTCTATTAACGTTCAATTAAAAAAAGAACTCATACTTTTAAGAAAACATGGCTTAAAAAATAAATAGTCGGTGTAATTTAATACCAAAATGATTCATGAATGATTGGAAATCCATATCATATAAAACTATTTATCTTTTTTTTTTTCTTTTTTTTTTTTTTTTGTTAAAACTCTCTCATGGGGCCTACGCGTTCATTCAAAAAATCGGTTACAGATCCTTAAAAGGTTCCGTCAGCTCACTATTGCTCATAAGAGCTACAAAACAAAAAGAAAATAAAAGTCCTAGGAGCCGGCGAATCCTTAAACTATGATTACAAAACGAATCTAATATAAACGGGCTATACAACAACTCTATACAGATCCTTAATAGTTTTTTTTTTTATAAAACTATTTATCTAATCACATTAAACTTATCATAATGATTATAATTATATATAATACTAATTTTTTTTCATTTTACTAATGATAATATCTATATCTATACTACTATATAAAAGTGGCTTGGGATTCCACTCTTAGCAAATCCTAACCGTTCATCTTTAAATTTCAAATTAATCTGACACGTTTATATCTGCCTCTTCAAATTCTTATTTATCATTATATTTATTAAATTTTTAATCCTAACCGTTCATCTTTAAATTTCAATTTAATATGACACGTTAGTATCTGCCTTTTTAAATTGGCTACGTTAATATCTTGCTTGTGTTTATCACTATATTTATTAAATTTTTGGCGTTTGGCGATTCTTTAAAATCTTTTAGAAGGAATAACGTTTTTTTTGCGTTTGTCTATTCTTTAAATCTATACTACAGAGGAATAAATGTTTTATTAAGGGTTATTTTTTTTAACGATCGTTTCAGTTCTACTTTTGCCGCTTCTGCTGCCGGATTCCAACCCTAAATTTTCTCTATCACATCCGGCTGATTGCTCCGCTTCCAAAAAAGGTGCGTCTTGAGCGTTTCAATTGCTGCATCGTCCGACCGTTCCACTTCGGAAAGCAACCCCTCGCCGTTTCAATCTCGGATACCTCAAGTTCCTGTAGTGTAATGAAGAGAAAAACTTCTCCGTTACTCCACCATCCGACCTTTCGTCGGCTACCATACCTGGGCGTTTCAATTCAACGGCTACCATGGCTGCCGCTGCCGCACGAACCAGTCGCCTGGCCGAACGGTCCCGATTTAAAGCCCAAGCACTTCTTTTCACATCTTTCGCTTTCTGCTCTCTCATCTCCCACTCGCCAAACGCAACTACTATATCGATTTTGTCTCTCGCCAAAAGCATCAACCCACCAGTCAGCTCGACCGATAAGCTCTCCAGTTTGGCTTTTCTAAGCTGAAACAGAGAACGAATTTTCTGTTTTGATTCTGGTTACCACCTCCGACTGATCGGCATTTCTAAACCAGATGTACGTTTTCTTCTAATCGTTGTTCTCCTTTAAGCTTTTATTGTGTTTCTATGATCCTTATTTTTTCTTTATGCTGTAGCAATTTCTGCTTGAGTTAATGTCTTTAATCTTCCATGTTTTTCGGGAAAGAAGTACTAAGAACACCGAAGTGTCCAATTTTAGCATCTTTAATGTGGATTTGGTTAGGATGTAGGCTATTTTCATCTGCTTACAGTGTTCTCTCACTCTACCTCTCCATCACTCTTATTGCCTGGAGAAAGCTTTATTGCTTATTTTTATAATCTGTATAAATTAAATTCTATTGTTTAGTTCATTTTCTTATAATCTGCATAAATTGTTCTATAAGTCTTATTCTGCAGAAAGAAATTTGTTCTCCATAAGCTTTTGTCACAATCATTTGCTGCTATTATTTGAGCTCGACATAGAATTGTCATTACAAATAAGTTTTCTACTTACCTTATAAGCGAAACCAATGTTGCTTTTCAGTGGACAAAGATTTCAAGTAGGTACTACATAACTAACACAACTTGTTGGCTTGAACACCAATTTCAAGCTTTCTTCTTTGGGTAGACTTACATGTGCACATCCGGATGCATAAATGCTACAAAAAAATTTATGTTGGGCATTTGTTTTTTTTTTTTTGGTTGCAAATATTTTAGAGTTTGTGGTGATAATACAACCGAAAGTCTTGATCATGCAAATATTGCACTACATCATAATATTCCTCAGCATGGGTGGACTATCCTTAGCGTCAAGTATTTTATAGAATTGTATTCTTTACTCAACGTCCTGCCAATTTCTATTCCAAAAATGCCATAGAATAATTCAAATTTTTTTTTGTAAAATCAGGGAGTTTAAGCATTGAGAATCAATCATCTTACCTATGGTTTGGTCAAATGCTTTTGTAGTAGCAGGAATCCATCTAGAGCTTTTCTATTTTAGAATGTCTATTTGTACAACTTTTCTAGGCAAGGATTACATAAATTAGTAGACTTTCAAGTGACAAAGAACTTAAATCCAGTTAGTACTTGAAGATTAATGCCTGCAAATGTCACGCCCCGAGATCTAACTTGGAAAGAATGTCGATCAATAGCCAAACAATTTACCAGAGTTATCTATAAACCTTCAGTAAGCGATCTATCAAACATCTATAACAATTTAAAACATCAATATAACTGTCGATTCATATCTCAAAACATCATATACAATACTCAGGAACTACACTATCAATACAAGAAAGGAAACTATCCTGCCCTGAGTACAAAAGAATCATCAATCTAACAAAAGCACTAAACCTGTAGATCTGGATCAATGCCTATCTCCTGCTCCCGAGCCCTGACCTGAAAATATCAACCACATATAATGAGCTTTACAAAGCCCAGCAGGTCACCTAATACCTATAACTGAAATCAAAGCACGGCAATACTATCAATATGCATGTCAATCTATCAATCTGAATCAGTCAATGGTCAATGAGTCAATGCAGCGGAAATCAATAGTCAATAAAACCAGTCAATGATAGCGGCAGGCAATTCGATAAATCAATTCAATCAATCAACGTCGTCAATCAAATCGATGCTATCAAATCAATACGATCTAATCAATTGAAATCAATTGAGAAAGGCGATACGAAGCAATGAATCTATAAAACAGTCAATACGGTGTAAAACAGTAGCAACAGTGAATCTATAAGTCTATAGGCAGCAAAATCAATGAATCTATAAGCAGTAGTATGATATCCATGCTATCAATGCAATATCTATATCCATTTCTATATCAATGCTCAATGTCGATGCACAGAAATCAAAGAAATCGTACGATCTAGTAAATCCAATCAAAGTCGATAAAGCAGGAATCTTTAAAACAATGAATCTATAAAGCAATACAGTAAACATGCAATTCAATACTATATACTGAACAAGTACAATCTACTGGTCATGTTGCTGTTGTAGAATCCATATTGCTGTTGTAGATAATACATTGGTTCAATCAATAAGAGCCGTCACTCTTTTCGCCCGTCGGCATATCAATAAACTCCTTATATCTCCCTTCAATAATCAATAATCAATGTTTAAAGGAAAGCCCGTCGGCCCACCATCCTGTACAGGTATCAATATCAATCTCCAACCAATGTTCAACCAGGTTCCACTTGCGATCAGTATCAATAGTCAATTCAATCAATAAGCAATTCAATAGTCGATATTAAAGCAATCATATCAATAATCAATGCATATCAGTTCAATCTATCAATCTCATACAATTCAGGAATCGTACGAAAATCAGGCAGCATAACGGTAGTCGGTCAAATTTACACAAAAATCCTGCAAAAAGACACAGTTTCCAAATCTTTCCAAATTACAATAGAATATCTATAGCGTCAATACAAGACTATTATCCTATAGAAATCGAATCAAATCAAGTCCCGATTATTTTCTATTGAATTAAAAGCACGAAGAATTCGATTAAAATCTCGTAGAATCAATTCCGACCGGTAAAATCTTCGTAGAATACAGTCAAATCGTGTACAATAATCATATCTATAACATATCAGAAGTTGTGCGGTGGAAGTTGTGTCAAATCAAAACCATGTCGAAAAGTCGACTACGAAAACACAAAACAGATCATATCTCGGTCAAAACACAAAATCTCTGAAAACAGAAACAGGGTTCGGAGTCCTTACCACGAGATCTACACTTTTCCCAACAGCAGCGTCGGACGAAAAGCGCTCCGCGGTCTCCGAAAACCAGCTTTTCTCTTTTCTTCCTTTCTCTTTCTCTCTCTACAAAATATCTGATTTTTAATTTTGATTTTCTCTCTCCTCAAAACGAGCCCATTTCCTTAAGTAATGCTCATATCGGCCCGGCCGATCGTCTCGATCGTCCTGGACGATCAGACCAAATTCCTATCGTCCTGGGACGATTTTTCAGGACGATTATTACTGTTCATAGGCGATAAAAACCCCTACTCACTGACTTGTGCCATCCACTAATCGTCCCGGGACGATACCTCGATCGGCCTGGACGATTTCATCCAGAAATCATTCCAGAAAGCACTCCAGAAATCAGCTATTTTCAATGCACTGATCGGCCTGGACGATCCAAATTTCGTCCTGGCCGATTCTGGGAGGAAAATCCAAATCAGAGAGGAACAGTAAGGAAACGAGATATTACAGCAAATGTGATCGATAGGGCTCTGTTGCCTCTGGTTCTCGACAGACATATTTCTTGATCCGTGAAACCTTATAACCCTGCACCTAAGTAGATTTATTGTCTGAAAGGTTTTGTTGCGACATCGAGTCTACTATGGTTAACAAGGAGCCACCTTTTGAACTAAGGATTTGACCCGAAGAAAGGTGAAAGCTGATGTGAATTTGACCGAGATGTCGGAGGTGGAAAGAGTAAGTGTGATTGTTGAGGTTGTCCCAGAAGGGAACATTAGGAACTCTGAAAAATTTTCAGTGAATGACTCAGAAATTTATAGCGTATAACAGAAAATTTTCAAGAGACAAGAACCCTTGCAATCAGGAAGTAGATTGATTTTTTTTTTTGCTTTTGATATTCTTTAAAAGAATGATATATTTTCTAAAGATGCTATTGATTTTTCAGTCATGATCTTTGTCCACTGAAAACCAATGTTGCTTTTCAGTGGACAAAGATTTCAAGTAGGTACTACATAACTAACACAACTTGTTGGCTTGAACACCAATTTCAAGCTTTCTTCTTTGGGTAGACTTACATGTGCACATCCGGATGCATAAATGCTACAAAAAAATTTATGTTGGGCATTTGTTTTTTTTTTTTGGGTTGCAAATATTTTAGAGTTTGTGGTGATAATACAACCGAAAGTCTTGATCATGCAAATATTGCACTACATCATAATATTCCTCAGCATGGGTGGACTATCCTTAGCGTCAAGTATTTTATAGAATTGTATTCTTTACTCAACGTCCTGCCAATTTCTATTCCAAAAATGCCATAGAATAATTCAAATTTTTTTTTGTAAAATCAGGGAGTTTAAGCATTGAGAATCAATCATCTTACCTATGGTTTGGTCAAATGCTTTTGTAGTAGCAGGAATCCATCTAGAGCTTTTCTATTTTAGAATGTCTATTTGTACAACTTTTCTAGGCAAGGATTACATAAATTAGTAGACTTTCAAGTGACAAAGAACTTAAATCCAGTTAGTACTTGAAGATTAATGCCTGCAAATGTGATCGATAGGGCTCTGTTGCCTCTGGTTCTCGACAGACATATTTCTTGATCCGTGAAACCTTATAACCCTGCACCTAAGTAGATTTATTGTCTGAAAGGTGTTGTTGCGACATCGAGTCTACTATGGTTAACAAGGAGCCACCTTTTGAACTAAGGATTTGACCCGAAGAAAGGTGAAAGCTGATGTGAATTTGACCGAGATGTCGGAGGTGGAAAGAGTAAGTGTGATTGTTGAGGTTGTCCCAGAAGGGAACATTAGGAACTCTGAAAAATTTTCAGTGAATGACTCAGAAATTTATAGCGTATAACATAAAATTTTCAAGAGACAAGAACCCTTGCAATCAGGAAGTAGATTGATTTTTTTTTTGCTTTTGATATTCTTTAAAAGAATGATATATTTTCTAAAGATGCTATTGATTTTTCAGTCATGATGTTTTCATCTCGGAAGATTGTGATAATGCACAGAAAGTGAAATGAACCTCAAAAAACAAAAAAAAAGTTGCCAGTCTTTTGATTGATGAATAAAACATCAGATTTCGAGGTCTAAATGGTTAGAGGGGATCTCACAAAACCTGAATCTGATATTAAATTTGATGATGATTAGTTAGAAATAAAGTGACGATGATTTCTGGCATGACTTGCAAATGATAAAGGGAAGGAATAAGAGGCATGGGCAAGGAGAGGAAGGAGAAAAGGATCACAAGTAACTATATATAACTTGTGAAAGGAGACTGCACGGGAGGTGAGAGCCTGATAATTGCAAGTTCAATGGAGAGAATAAAGAGGGGTTGCATGAGAAAGAGGCCAGGGAATTAAGAGATCTAAGCTATTGAGTATGTTTAAGGAATGCAACTACTATATCGATTTTGTCTCTCGCCAAAAGCATCAACCCACCAGTCAGCTCGACCGATAAGCTCTCCAGTTTGGCTTTTCTAAGCTGAAACAGAGAACGACTTTTTTCTTCCGATGAGAATGGATAATTGCCTTCTTTCCCTCTGTTTCCCCAATACTCATTGTACCGAAACATTTATATTATTAGCATTATTACCACGTCCTAAGTGAGTTGTATGTTGCTAAAATTAATTTTAGTTGAAGGTAACCAATATATTGCAAACTATCTGTCTTCAGTTCCTTGCCTTAGAAAAATTATTTTCTCCATATATTAATAAATTGTTTGTATCTAAGTATAATTGCAATAAAATTTAATAAGTAATGTGTGATTATATTCTGAAAATTATTTGTAGTAATTATTGTTGAATTTAATTAAACTCAAATAAATTATTTGACTTGTTTTACAAAATTTAAGGATTTATATAATTATGAATGTGGATCTAAAGTGACTCCAAACAATGATTTTTTATGTTGTGTTTACCAAAATGAGTAGCATTAAAAGTTTTTTAATGCCCGCTAACAATTTAAATTAATTAGAATTATGAATGTCTACCCTAACAACACCTGGATTGCTCTCTTCATATGTATTATCCCTTGAATGAATGAGTTCTTAGATCGCAGTCACCTATTTGAGGCGAGTTCATTTGTAGAAGGCCAAGTTCCTTTTGAGGTGAAACTCCGTATTCCATTAAACTTTGTTTTCGGATATTTGGTCCTACACTTCGCGTTCATACACTTTATACTGGGTAATTGTAATGAATTTAGCTTGTGAGCTGTATCATAATAGAGTTAAGTGTCTTCTAAGTTAAGTGTATGAAGGTCTTTTAGGCTATCCTTTCTTACAATAATAATGACACTACTCACCTTAAACTTGGTCAAGTTTACTCTCATGGTTCCTTAAAATTGTGGGACATTAGACATAAGGAATCCTAGGATGTCAAGTTTGTAGTGGAAAGTAACCATTATATTGCAAACTATATGTTTTCAATTCGTTGGCTTTGAAAAATTATATTCTCCATCAGGTAATAAATTGTTTGGATCAAAGTAGAATTGCAATAAATTTTAATAAGTTTTGTGTGACTATATTCTAAAATTTATTTGGATTAATAATTGTTAAATTTAATTAAACTCAGATCAATTATTTGTTTATTATTTTAAAAATTTAAGGATTTATATAATTATGAATGTGGATCTAAAGTGAGTCCAAGCAATTATATTATTTTCCTGTGTATACCAAAACGAGTTGCTTTAATGAATTTTAGAGTTATGCACCAAAATATATGACTAGCAACTAAGTTAATAATTAAATAAACAACTACAATTGAAGTAACAAAAACTGTATCTTATTTGGAGCATTATAATGAAATAAATAAGTTTAGTTTAATATTATAATTTCATCCAACACTATGGAAATTTATTTGTTGATCATATTAACTTCACATTTAGCTTGCTTTGATCTTTTATTAGTGATACATTCTTGTTTCATGCTATTAATAATCTATATTTATACAAATTTTATATAAATTTTGGATGAATTTTAGAGTTATGCACCAAAATATATGACTAGCAACCAAGTTAATAATTTTAGTTTGAGAAATTTTAAATAAACAACTACAATTGAAGTAACAAAAACTGCATCTTTTTTGGAGCATTATAATGAAATAAATAAGTATAGTTTAATATTATAATTTCATCCAACACTATGGAAAGTTATTTGTTGATCATATTAACTTCACATTCAGCTTGCTTTGATCTTTTATTAGTGATACATTCTTGTTTCATGCTATGAATATCCATACTAAGGTTGAAATATCTTTGCACCTTCTGGGAATTGGAGGATGTATCATAATATAATATGTGTATGGTGCGCCATGCATAACCTGCAATCTTACTTTTTTAGTTGACATAATATAACTTTTGCACCATGTTATCTATTCTTATATCATGTTCTTATCACACACTTATTTATTAGTGGTTTGTCATCAAATTGAGAAAGTTATTTTCTTTATTTTCTTGAATGTTGGTTTATTTACCCATGTATTTTTCATTACTGCAGATTGCATGCTACTTAGGATATTTGCGGAAGACGAACGGTCATTAACATCGTTTAATTTATCGTTTATTCCAATAATCTGATTTCTTCAATATAAATTTGTCTGAATTAAGACTTCTATTTGAAGGTTAGTCATTCTTGATTATTTTATTTATTTATTTTTCCCTAAATGATTATGGCTATTTACTTTCAATTTATTATTGATTTTTTATGTAATAATTTTTTTTATTTTATTGTGCACTTTATTGTCTATTCACATTATAATTTTTTTCTTCATTTATTAAAAACTCAAAATGGCTGATAGTATAATTTATGTTAAATCTTATTTAGGTTTGACTTTTAAATCTGATTATTGTTTGTTTTGCTTTATATTATTTTACTGTGAATACTTAGTCATATCTACATGAACTCCTCTTATTGTTAGGCTTATAATAATCGATTGATTTTTTTTCTTTAATTTTCTAAATTTGCAAACTATGAAGTTGTCCCATTCCAACGAATGTTGATGAGTCATTTTCATTTTATTTATATTTTTTTTACAATTATGGATATCTATTAATATTGTTGACAAATTTTTTAGATATATATTTTTATGGAAGATCGAAGAAAAAAAGATTATGACAAGCAAAGATATGCTAAACTGTCTGCTGACAAAAAACGGACAAAAATTCAAGCTAACAATTTAGCTAAAAAAAAGAGAAAGCAATTTTCTAATTTAGAAATTGCTTGTTTACCATCATCGTCAAATTCTACAGGTTCATTTTTACCAAACTTCAATAATTATCTTATATCGATTTCATAGTTCTGAATGTTTAATATATTTTATCTTTGAACACACAGATATTGAAGTATCAAATATGAACGATGTTATTATAGATTATGAATCAAGTATGTCAGAATTACATTTTCTCGAACACCCACGTTCATGCATTTACTGTAATGCAAAGATATTTCAATTCGAGCCACCAACCTTTTGTTGTTATAATGGTGAAGTTCAGCTTGCTCCGACAAAAGTTAATGAAGAACTTTATGAATTATTTACTTCTTGTTCATCTAATTCGAATGAATTCAGAAGTAAGATTAGAGCATATAACAGTATATTCGCATTCACATCCTTCGGAGCTCATATAGATAACAATTTAGCAAATGCAAGAAAAGGGATTTATACATTTAGAGCACAAGGACAAATTTATCATAGTTTACCTCCAATTACAAAAAGCTCAAATGGTCCATGCTACTTCCAATTATATATTTATGATACTGATGCTGAAACAAAGAATCGATTGAATGTTCTTGAAGATTTAAATCTTTCAGAGGGATTAGTAAAGAAATTAATGGACATACTTTCTGGAAATCCGTACGCTCAATTCTTCAGATCTTTAAGTAATAGAGGTATATTGGAAAACCTTCAAATACATATTAGATCTGATGTAAGAGTAGATCAAAGAGTTTATAATGCTCCAACTATGTCACAAGTAGCAGCAATATGGATTGAGGGCAAGAGCACAGATTTCATTGAACGTGATATCATATTAACTTCACATTCAGGAACATATCGAAAGATCAAGCATTATTTTGGATGTTACGACCCTTTACAATATCCTATTCTATTTCCAAATGGAGAGGTTGGATGGCATCAAAACATAGATCGAACTTCTAAGTTTGAAAGAATAAATGAACAAACTCCAGTTCAAACTACAAGGTCGTCCTTAATAGAGGAAGAGCTATTTAACCAAGAAGAAAATGGTATGTTATTAAGTGTATTATTTTAATATATAATATAGATAGAATTATTTAAATATCAATTAATGTTTTTTAATTTTTAAAATTTGCAGGCCTTAAGAAGTCATCAAAAAAAAGAGTTTCATGTAGAGAATATTATAGTTACAAACTTCAAATTCGAGAGAATGATAAATCAGTTATTTTGTATGCTGGACGATTACTTCATCAATATGTTGTTGATATGTATGTGAAGATTGAAACAAGCCGACTAGATTTTTTCCGGCAAAATCAACAGACAATACGATCTGATTTATATAAAGGGATTATCGATAGTGTAGCAGCTGGAGAAACACTAACTAATAATACTGGACAAAAAGTTATACTTCCACCATCATTCATTGGCGGACCTCGTGATATGAGGCGAAGATATTTAGATGCAATGGCTCTATGTCAACGCTTTGGAAAACCAGACTTATTCATAACAATGACATGTAATCCTGATTGGAAAGAAATTCAAAATGAGTTAAAGCCTGGTCAAATGGCACAGGATCGACCTGACCTAACAACGCGTATATTTAGGTCTAAATTACAAGATTTAAAGGATCAGTTATTCAAGAAATCTATTTTTGGAGGTGTAGCTGCTCATGTATATGTTATAGAATTTCAGAAAAGAGGGCTTCCACATGCTCATTTCTTAATTATCTTGAAGACTGCATTTAAGATAACAGTTCCAGTACAATTTGATAGAATTGTATCTGCAGAATTACCTGATCCTTCAAAATATAAGAGGCTACACGAATTGGTTGTTAAGCATATGATGCATGGTCCATGTGGAAACTTAAACAAAAATAATGCTTGTATGAAAAAAGGATTATGCAAGAATAAATATCCCAGATCTTTCTCAAGCCAAACTATAGTTGGAGATGACTCATATCCAATTTATCGGAGAAGAAATGATGGTCAACAAGTCAAAGTCAGAAATAAATATTTGGATAATCGTTGGGTTATTCCTTATAATCCATATTTATTATCTAGATATAATTGTCATATAAATGTTGAGATATGTTCTGGTATTAAAGCAGTAAAATATATTTATAAATATATTTACAAGGGGCATGATAAGATTTCAGTATCAATTTCACAAAAAAATGGAGAACAACCTTTTGATGAGATTCAACAATATCAAGATGGCAGATGGGTATCAGCACCAGAAGCATTATGGAGAATATTTGAATTTGACTTAAATGAGATGTATCCATCAGTGTGTAATTTACAACTACATTTAGAAGATCAGCAATCCGTTTATTATAAAGACAATCAAAATTTGGTTGATATCTTAAAAAGAAATGCTGGAAAAAAATCTATGTTGACCGAGTTTTTTCATCTGAATAAAAGTGATTCAGAGGCAAAGAAATACCTTTATAGAGAAATTCCTGAAAAATATGTGTGGGATAAAACAAAAAAAATATGGAAGCGAAGACAAAGATATGATCAAATAGGTCGTATAAACACAACAAATCCATCAGATGGTGAAAGATATTATCTCAGAATTTTATTAAATCATGTATATGGACCAACCTCATTCTCTGATTTATTACAAGTTCATGGAAATCAATGTTCTACTTTCAAAGAAGCTGCGGAGAAGCATGGTCTCCTAGAAACAGATCATTACATATCAGATTGTTTAGATGATGCGTCCAATTATCAAATGCCAAGTGCTCTACGACAATTATTTTCTATTCTTCTTATTTACTGCGAGCCAACTAACGTTCTCCAATTATGGAATGATTACTACATGGATTTGTCTCACGACTATCAGACAAATAAGGAAATTTCTTCTAATGAATGCATCTCGAAAATATTATTAGATATAAATACATATCTCGAGAGAATGGGGAGGACTATTGATGATTTCGACTTGCCAAAATTGCCACCTGTTGAAGAGGACTTTATTGATTATAATGATGAACTTCATAATAGAGAAATATTTGAAGAGCGACATGTTATTACTCCTGTTGAAGATATAGATATGGTACTCACTCTTAATATAGATCAGAGGAACGCATACCAAGAAATTATAAATCGTGTCGATAAGAAACAGAGTGGCATGTTTTTTATAGATGGGCCTGGAGGGACAGGCAAAACATATTTGTATCGTGCATTGCTTGCAACTTTAAGAAATAATGGACACTTAGCGATTGCAACAGCAACATCGGGAGTGGCTGCTTCAATATTGCCGGGAGGTCGAACAGCCCATTCAAGGTTCAAGATACCTATAAATTCAACAGAGACCAGTTTGTGTTCAATTAAAAAACAAAGTGGACTTGCTCAGTTACTTAAAAAAGCAAGTATTTTAATTTGGGATGAGGCTCCTATGGTTAAACGAACAGCTATTGAATCTTTGGATAGGACTTTGAAAGATATTATGAATAATTCTGTTTATTTTGGTGGTAAAGTGATTGTATTTGGAGGCGACTTCCGTCAAGTATTGCCAGTGGTTAGACGTGCATCAAGATTAGAGACTATTAACTATAGCATGGTTAAGTCATACTTATGGTCAGATATGGAAGTTTTCAGTTTAAGAGAGAATATGCGAGCTAGGACAGATCAATTATTTTGTGATTTCATTCTTAGAATTGGAAATGGAGATGAAGAGGAAAATGAAGATGGCCTCGTGCATATTCTAGATTAGATGATAATAGATTATTATGATGATCAGACTTCAGAAGATTTGTTAATAAATGTTATATTTCCATCTCTACAAGATAAGTCAACATGTTCAGATTACATTATGGAAAGATCTATTCTAGCTACAAAAAATGAGTATGTTGATAGGCTTAATCAGAAGCTTATTAAAATTTTTCCAGGTGATGATATAACTTACTTCAGTTTTGATAGTGTTACTGATGATAGCAGTAATCTTTATCAAGTTGAATTTCTTAACTCATTGACACCTAATGGACTTCCTCCACACCGTCTTACTCTGAAGAAGAATTGTCCAATAATGTTATTAAGAAATTTAGACCCTTCAAATGGTTTGTGTAATGGAACACGGATGATATGTAAATCATTTAAAAATAATGTTGTTGTTGCAAGAATTTCAATGGGGCAATTCTCAGGCAAAATTGTTATGATACCTCGGATTCCATTGTGCGCAAGTGATGATGAAGCTCTTCCATTCAAATTTCAGAGAAAACAATTCCCAATACGTTTGTGTTTTGCAATGACTATTAATAAGTCACAAGGTCAGACAATTCCGAATGTTGGTATTTATCTTCCTCATAATGTTTTCTCTCATGGACAATTATATGTAGCATTATCAAGAGGTATATCAATGAGCCAAACAAAAGTACTTATTATACCAGATAAATATACTTCAACTCAAGGTTCTTATACAAAAAATATTGTATACAAAGAGATCTTCAAATCTTTCAAACAATCAGAAGGTATGAACATTCATTTCAATTAATTGTTATATTATTACTATTTTAATATAATAATTGAAATTAATCAATTATTAACATATTTGTTATTTTTTACTAACAATTTTTTTCTTTTTATTAATATCAGATAAGGATTAATGGAGGCATCAAGTCTTATCAGGAATTTATCTCTTCAACAACGCTATTGGAGTATTATTGTTGTCTTAACTCAAATTGATATAGTCCGAACATTCAAATCTGGTCAAGGAAAGATCCAAAAACTTACTTTAATGGATAAGGAGGTAATTTTTTAATATTTTTATTTTAATTTAATTAAAATATTTATTTAAATTTGAACATAAACTTTTTTTATTGTAATTTTATTTTATTTGGATAACTAATATGATATTTTTTCTCATCTTATTTTCAGGGTTCAAAAATATATGCTATCATGTTCAACGAAATAATTGATAGATTCCATGACATTTTACAAACAGGAAAAACTTTTGTTTTCTCAAATGGACAAATAAAAGAAATAAATAAAGATTTTTATAATGTCAATGACAAATTTGAGATAATTTTAAACAACACATCAAACATACAACTCTCTGTCAGTGATACTATAGATTCACCAGAAATCAAGTTATCAGTAATTGAAGATATCAAGAGAAATCCAAATTTGCCATCAGGTAAGTAAATTAATTTTTCTTTCTTTTATCATTATTTACTATTTCAATTATTTTGTTATATTTAATTTTAATATTTTAAAATTTATACAGATATCATCTTATTTGTTATAAAAGTTCACGAAGTACGAATGATCTATAGAAATGTTGATAAAAAGAAAATTGTCAAGCGAGATTTACAAGTTATTGACTTAAGGTAAATAATATTGGTTGATTTATTTTTAATTATATTTAACTCATATATTGTTTCTTTATTTTATAATAGGTCAGAAGTGTGTACTTTAACTTTATGGGAAACATTAGCGACAGTAGAAGGCAAAAAACTTGAAGAATTAGGGAATGAAAAAAAAAATCATTTTAGCAAAAGGCATCATCGGAAAATATTTTAATGGTACATCTATGTTTATCTTTATATATATATATATATATATATTACATTATGTTGATTTCAATTGCATTTCATAATACCAGGTTTCATACTCTCAACAACAAACTCAACGACCATTGAAATTAATCCAAATTTACCAGCATCAAAAGAGATCCTAAATTGGTATATTTTAATTTATGTTTAATTATTATTTATTCATTTTCTTTGTATTTTATTTAATTATTTATAATTTAATTCTACAGGTCTAAAGAAAATATTCATCAATATACGTCATCTTCTTCTAATACATATTTGATGACAAGTTTACAAAAGATCAATACATCCGAACATTCAACAGGAGAGGTAATTAATTAATTTAGTAATTTCTTATCATGATTTATTTTTAAATTTTTTATTACCTTTCAAATAAAGCACTATTACACAAGAGTTTTTGCAAAAGGATTAAATCATGAAGGAAGTATATGGTACAATTCTTGTAATACTTGCAAATCGAAAGTTACTATTATTGATGGTATTGTACAATGTACTAAATGTACAAACGAAAATGTCCAATATAGTTTGAGGTAAAATATTCATATGATGTTATCATATTTAAATTTTATTATATAACTTTGGTTAATATATTTCTTCGTGATTTGTACAGGTATCTTATCAAACTGTCTGTTGAAGATAATAGTTCAACAGCAATATTTACGTTATTTGATAATGAAGCAGAACAATTAATTGGTATGCCAGTTATAGAATTAGAAAAAATCAAGGTAAATATATATTTTGTATATTATTTTAATTATATTCAATTTTATATATGCATTATCTTTAAAAATTTTTTTTGTAGGCATCGAAGATAGAAGATTATAATAACATCATCAAAAATATTCTTGAGAAGGAGATGACATTCTTAGTAAAGGCTCAAGATAAAATTTATGGGAGCCGAACATTCCGTTCACTAACAGTTCAGTCTATAAAGATGGATTCAAATGAAGTTGGCGAACTTCAACATAAAAAAATCAAAATTGAGGAAGTTTAAAAAAAAAATATTCATATTTGCTATATATATTTCGTACTGATACTTGATATGGCTTGTTTATTTTTCGTTCAACATTTCTTTCAACTCCAACTATCATTTCTTTATAATTAGTTGCCTTTAATTAGTTGCTTTTTTTAAAAAATATTACAACTTTCATCATGTGCCATAATTTATTTCTTTGTAAGATTACAAGCTCTGATTTTCAACCAATTATTTTTGTCCCAAACTTGAAATTTGAGTTAATACTAAACTTTTTAAAATATAACTTAGTTATTGTTATTATTGTTTCTTCTTCTTGCATTTCTTACTCCTACTGCACTATCTGATTGCTATGGCTCATCATTGTTTTCATTATCCTTATCTCATCTAATGGTGTTGGCTTTATGATTGGGGCTCCATTCATTCCTACTAGAGCTTTGCATTAAGTGCTAATTTTTCATGACATTTGTGTATTTTACTCTTAAATACATTTATTAAAAGTTTTACTTGTCTAAGAGATGGAATTTTATAAATGGTTGTGGTAGCTGCAATTAGTTTTGCATGAAAGACATTACTGCTTGCTTCAGACAATAGCAATCAAAGATTCAACAAAGTTTAGAGACTTTCTTTCTTCAAAGGAAACGAACATGTATTAAATAAGATCAAGTCCCTCAATGCCCTTTAAAATCTACCTCCATGTTCTTATTATTCATAGAACGTGAGAAGAGAGAGAACAATCATCTACTTTCCATGCATTATTTATATGAAGTTCTAAATTTATTTTTTGAAGATTTTTAATTTTATAGATATATTTTATATTTTTCTGTTTACCTTATGTTTATTAAAATTTGTGTTGATAAATTTATTTTGTGATATAATGCTTGAGATAACATTAAAAAAAAAAACATTTTTAAAACTGCCTATGCCGGTCCCAAGCCCGGATGAAAAAGGTTGAGGGTTTATTTTTGTTACAAGAAAAAAATTGTGATGTTATTCTAAATGTTTAGATAGCAGAAAAATATTTTATAAACTTGAAAATATCATCCATTTAGGTGTAGCTGAATAGGTCAACAGCATACCAGTGGTTTACAAAATGTTTTTGGATCCAGATGTGGAAGCAGGTTTGTCTTCGAAGACATCGTCGAGTTTCATGCTTCTTAACCCCGAGAGACTTCCTTGTTCTCTCTTCAGATGACGATAAAGATCACAAATCAGAGAATGAGCTTGTTTTCTGCTCCATAAACATTGCCGTTGGAAGTTCTGCTTGTATTGAAGCGGTCATCAGTGTACAAGAAACTGAAGGTGCCATTACTCCATCTGCATTAAAATCTGTGCCCATAAATTTTAAGTTTTCATTTTTTTTTTCAATAATTAACTGTTGCTTACGACTTGTTTCAAGTTGATATTTTCTTAATGTGAATCTTATCTGTTTGCTTATGTCTTGGGGATACTTAGCAATTAAAATATAATCATCACAAAATGTATTAAAACTTAGCAATTTTAATACAAATTAATGTTTGAAAAAAAAATAATATGATAATTAGGACATAGATGGAGAGAGAGTTTATTTCTGACAGATTTTATAGTCTCATTGCTGATTTATATTTCGCTGGAATTTTCTTACTTCATATCAGAAATCATCGGTTGGAAAAATCTTATACTTAATTCATAGCAGAAATTAACATGATTTCTGAGAATTTTAGCTTATATATATATATATCAATTATATTAAAAATTTAACTTCTGTTTGTTTGTATTTCAGGGGAAAAAGTGAAGAGATACAATTTGCATTACACTTGCTGATGAAACTTGTGAAGAGCCTAAGATTAGAATGAATAAGGTTGTGAGGTCCAACCTTAGGGTGAAGCTTGGTAATGTGGTTTATGTTCATCAATGCTCGGATGTCAAATATGGAAATCGTGTTCATGTCTTGCTTATTGATGGTTCCATTGAAGGTGTTACGGGGAACTGGTTTGATGCTTATTTGAAGCGTAAGTCTTTCATAAACCTTAAACAACTACGGGTCAGGCATTATAATTTTTGAAGTATCTATTTGTTTTGGGCTTAAATTTTAGCTTGGGTAAGAGTAATTGGTTCTATAGTAGAGGTAAGTGTTTTCAGTCTCCTTAAACTGATTATTCAATTTTTGTTTCTCTAAAACTCATTCAATTAACAAAAAATCCTTTTCAAAGGTGAGGAAGATGATGAAGGAAGAGAAAATTGGAAGCATCCGCGACCGTAGTAGGATAAATATTCGCGATAAAATTTATTACTTTAGAGCTGATGATAGATCTTATTCTTGGAGTTCTGAGTTGTATGTATTTCTTGAGAATTTGATTGATAAAGCTAATGCCTGGGTTATATTCCTTATAAGGATGTGAATGGTTCTGAAGGTGAGGAGGAAAGGATATTGAACTCAGCTATTCATCACAGCGAGAGATTGGCAGTGGCTTTTGGGCTGCTGAAGTTACCTAAGGAGGCACCAGTTCGCATTGTTAAGAATATAAGTATGTGTAGAGATTGCCATAGTGCTGTTAAGTACTTCTCCATTCTAACCAAAAGAGAAATTGTTGTTCGAGATAGTAAAAGGCTGCATAGATTCAGAGATGGACGTTGCTGTTGTGGGGATTTTGCTCATTGGTAATGGTTTCTTGGATCTGATTTTAAAACTCCTTCCCTACATTTAATGGCTAATTTATGAAAGACAGCTCCTTCTAATCGCTTATTATTTGATTACAGAGGGAGTGAACTGCAGATTTCATTCGTCATAGAATTCAGTTGATTACTTTTGAGATGATTCCTATGATCTTTGTGAATAATTGGTGGTAAGAATTCTGCATACTTTCGGTGAGATTGTAGTCACTGATTATAAGCTTTCGGCTTCGTTTGGATTAACTTTTTTATTGTTTCTTAAAACAATTCTTTAATATATTTTTTTATTTTTATTTTTGTACTTTAAAAACTGTTTTAAAAAATAAAAAAAAAAAATCCCAAAAAATTCTTAGAGAGCAGTGATTGCTTTTATAAGACCATGTCTTTATCTGCAGAATTATAACGCTTTGAATGGAAATCTGAACTCTTTGGGGCTGTTGGGTAGCACCCAAGATTTGATTTAAGTAGGATTTCATAAATCCTCTAAATTCAAATTTCGAAAATCCTGAGGGGCCTAAATCCTGAAAACTATTTGGTAACATTCAGGATAAATCCCATTAAATCCCGTGTGACTGTTTGGCTATAGAACGGATTTAACGAGCGGATTCTTCCTCTGGAGCCAATGAATTTCCTAAATCCCGCAAAAAATAGGATTTCAGAAATTTGGGATTTAGCACGAAAAGACATAATTTTCCTTCTATGACAGCTTTCATTTACTGTGAGATTTGGTTTTGCATTTTAGGCCGTTTGGCTGGATTTCACTCAAATCCGCTTCAAATCCGGCCTAAATCCTTCTACCAAACAGCCCCTTTGTATGGCTGTAGTAAAGGATCTGTAGTGCATCGAAGGCTCTGCAATCTGAATGACTGGAAGATTTCTACTCTTCTTTCTTCACTAAACTGGTAATCATCAATTCAATAAAAAATTTACAGCCCCTTCTTTATTATTTTGAAATATACCAAAGTACCAACCTGTAGGTTGGCTTGCACAAGTGTTTTTACAGCATCATAATATTCTTCATTGTATCAATTTAGGGAAAATTTTCCCTGCCAGTAAAGATAAGTTTTAGTTGAGAGGAGGTTCTGTGCATAACCTTTATGAATACCAAAGCGAAGGAACATATGCTAACCCAGCTTTACTGCATCTTTTCTTATTTTTCCATCAGTTCATCTCTCCCTAATGCTGGTAATTTACAAAGCTTATACCTTTTACCCACATTTCTCACCAATTTATATATAAACTGATACCTTTTTTCTTTTATGAGAAATGAAAAAATTATTTATATAACTGAAGATATTTCTATGAGATTGTTAGACGCCTCTTCATATTATTTTGTTTTTGAAATAACAAGCAAGACCATATTTTTCATAATATAAATATTATTATTATTTTATACGTAATATATTAAAATTCAAATTTAGAGCGATATTATACATCTTTAGAAAAGGAGTGTCTTTGAAGTAGAAAAATTGGGTCAAGGTATTCTCAAATAAAATTTGGTGATGATGGATTTTAAAACTTAGTAGTTTCCCCATGTTATATGATGCAAATCTGCATTTTGTGTTTGATTTTATTGTTGACTTTTCTTACTTTGATACTTTCATTTTCTGAGTTTTATGTTTTTTTTTTTTTGTCTAAACATGCCTATGACATTGATCCCTACAGAAAATGGGATTTGCTCATTGCATTACTGTGCATGTTTATTTGATTATTAGTTTGTGTTCACTGTTGGGTTTGCCATGGTTTTAATTGATTCAGCTTTTGTTCATTGCTATTTGAAGCTTGTTGTTTTGGCGGTGTTATTCGACTGCTTTGTCTTTTAACTCATTTTGGTTTGCAGGTGCCTTAAGCATGTTTGACATTTTATGCATGTGACTTTGCCCTTTGTTTCCAACACCTGGATTGCGGCAACTGTCTGGCTATTATTCTTTTTTAATAGTTAATACTTAATAATATTGAGTTGATATATCAACTACTACAACAATAAATACAATTATAACTAATTACTTGTGATGATTGTGTTATAAATTGTTAATAATTTGAGAATTGACATGGTTTTTTTTTTTGTACATTTATTTTAATTAAATATTATTCACATATTCAAGATTTAACCTCTTAGTTGGTACTAAAACTTTCCAACAAATAGATCAAGACGATCTACATAGACATGTTCATCATTACCAATGTAATGTAAACACCAATCAACTATTTATCTTCTAAATAAATATACAAATTTGTAGATGATGCAAAATGTTTTATTTGAAAGAGATTTTTAGAACTTCATTACCAAAGTCAATTCTGAATAAGGGCATAGGATTTCAATAAGAGCTTCTAATTTCCAAATTTTCCATCACTACATCATTATTATTAATATCACTTAAAATTAACAACTCTATTTGCAATTTTCCATATTTCAAATCATAACATTTTGACATCCAATCGAAGGAATGTGAAACAACAATGATATTAAATACTGCTTAAATTCTACTACCTAACAACCAAATAATTTTTTAAAAAATTTTTATTTCTTAAACAAAGATGTAAACACAATTTATTTTTCTCTCTAAAAGTTTAAACATAAAAAATTTTAAAATTAATCCATTTTTTTAAGGGCTATAAATTATGAAATTTATGATTATAATAATTTTTGCCTTATTGGAATATTTATTGGTGTATAGATATATTTGTTGCTCTATTAAAAAAATTAAAATTTATAAATTATTTTTTATTTTTAAATTTTAAATATAATTTTTTGAGATAAAAGATAAACATTTTCAAAACTTATCTTATATAAAGAGAATAATGTATCATATTGATTATAATCATCATAAAAAAAAATCATAAATAAAGTTTACTCTTATCAAATTTATTATATTACCAACTTTCTCATTAGTAAGTTGATTTTAAAATTATTTAATAATAAACATAATTTACTATCAACACTATTCATGAATAATAGAAAACACGGGCCATATAAAGATATTTACCTAACCATATAAAACTTATCAATGATTATAATTTTTTATAATAATAAAATTTTTTCATCTTAATAATGACAATATAATTAAAATTTATTTAATAATTTTTATTTGTAAATTTTTAGTCACGTGCATTTAATGCACGGGCATTTTACTAGTATATATATATTCTCACTCTCGTCACGATATGCTTAAATTGGATTCCAAAGAAGCAATCATAATCTTCCGTACACATTTTAATGACATCAGTGCTTACATAATCTGCTTATAAGATAAGTGCTTATGAAGAGATATTAATTGAATATTACCTTTTGCTTTATTTATGGCCTGCTGGATGCTTGGAAGTGTGTTCGGTCATTCTCTGCTGTGAAAAAAATATATAAATTTTTATAAGAATCTGAGAAACTTTTAAGATAAAAGACGCATTAAATAACATGAATGATTAGCTAATGACAAGGCTAATTGCGCCGCCTTCATTTTAAAAATATTAACGCAGAATATGGAGATTCATGGCCCCCCACTTTTATTTGGTAAGGTCACCTAATGTAGCTCTATATTTAGATGCAAGTAAATTAATGCCACGTGTTCTCACAATTTACCGCGCGGCCCGACAACCCGACCCGGAACGGAGCCGGGATTGCTATGTTCGCGTATTGCTAGGTATTACTCGGTATTACTATGTATTGGTTGATTTTGTTTAGTAATAATGAGAAATATCATTCTGTGAAGACTAATACCGAGCAATACCTAGAAATACTTTTCTCGGTATTGCTCAGTATTGATCTTGACAGAGCGGTATTTCTTATTATTGCCAAACAATACCTAGCAATAACGAGTAATACCGAGTAATACCTAGAGCAATACGCGAACATAGCAATCCCGGGTCAGGTCGTCGGGCCGCGCGATAAAGAATAAGAGTACGTGGCGACATATTATTGGCATCCGAATATAGAGCTAAGTCAGGTCACCTGACCTAATAATTGTTCCCATTTTGGAGAGATTATTAGTGCGGAGTGCGGACGGGGAGAACCGTCCGCACAAGTATTGGGTACCTAGCGGTACCGCGGTACCCGTACTCGGTACTGCTGGGTACTCAGTGCTTGTACGGATAATATGCACTCCGCACCTAATAATTTTTCCCCATTTTTGCTATGAAAAAAAATTGTAAGTGAATGGTGTGCTTTATTTATTATTATTATTATTTTTCGGAGTAATGACACTTTAGCCTTGATATTTGTTCATTGGCTTTGTTATTAAATACATCATTATGACATGAAGAGAAAATTTTACACAAATTTTAAATGCATCTTAATCATGAAATCTCTATTATGTAAGTTTGAATAACACAGCTCACCTTGGCCTATTGGTTGAGAGCTTATGCTTCAATTAAGAGGTCCTGGGTTCGAGTCTTTGTGTATGCGTAGTGTGCGTGAGTTTGTCTTAATTGGCCTAAATGTCCCCAATAAAAAAGTTTGAATAACAATAATAACAATCAAATCAAATATTTATCCTACTATATGAAGTCTACTAAATTAATTATTTTTCATGTAGTAGCTGATCTCATGTTATGAGATAAAATTTTGATGTTGTTATTAACGTTGTTATTGTCTAAACTTATAAAATAGAGATTTAGGTTTCATTTGGGATGACTTTCTTAATACTTCTTGAAGCAACTTTTTAATACAAATGTTTTAATTTTGTAACTAAAAAATTGTCTTAAAAAGCAGCAAGAAAGTCGTCTCAAACTAAGCCTTAGACATTCAGATACTTTAAAATTTGTATAAGATTTTTTCAAGAAAACAAACTAGTCAAATTTATGCTATTTTTGTAAAATAATATTTCCTCTAAAGCTTCATTTGGGACGATTTTCTTACTGTTTTTTTAAATAAATCATTTTTAGTACAAAATTTTTTGTCAAAAAAAAAAATTTGTACTAAAAAACTATTTTAAAAAATATTGAAAAAAAATCATTTCAAATGAAACTTAAAATAATTGATGGGGATATAATTCCATTAAATATAAAAATCCTTAGAAAGTGCAGCATTATTTGTCAATTTTATAGATATAAATCTCTTTCTTTTTAGTTGAGTGTCGCCTTCAAAAGCCAAATAAAATCAAGGAACCGCCAACCAAACTAGAAAATTATAGTCACCGTATACATCTGTGGTCTGAAATATAGCACCAAAGCTCTTTCTTTTTCAGTCAACTGTCAACGTTTTTGCTTGGAGTGGCTTTAGGCAATAGAACAATTATTACGTCATCTAATCGGACGTAGAGCTAAAAATTTATTTAGCTTTAATTTGCATAATATTTAAACTCGCTTATAAACTTAAATCCAATCACTTCCAGGCTCTTAAACAAGACAAACTGGCCACTGATGTGTATTAGTGAAGCTATGATGAGTTGTGTATTACTGAGGTTTTTGGCTTTTTTGCATGGCAGGACTACATTTATATATTGTTCGTCTTAATGTTTATGGCTGTGTATCATAGGATCAAGTTTTAAGCTCCGTTTGGAACGACTTTCTTTTTACTTCTTAAAACAACTTTTTAATTTATTTTTTTTACTACAAAGCTGCTTTAAGAGCTGTCCCAAACGAAACCTCAATCAGCCAATTTATATTTTGAGGCTTGAAGATAGAATTATTAACAGAAAAATAAAATGATAGATTTTGAAGGTGTTGTTAATGTACATAATCAAATGATAAATTCACCATGTTTATACCATATTTTTAGATTCAATAGGTTCAAAGTTGATGTACGGTTAAAATGAAGAAAGTAGCATAGAACTTCCACCAGCAAATATCTATGAAAAGGGGCAAATTTGAACTGAGAACCAGAGAAATGCAACTTCTAATGGAACCGTTACAGCCCTTGACCAAAGAAAACCTAACGAGCACAAGTAAAAATTCCAAAGTTCTTACAAACTTGCAAAGCCGCATACAAACAGATAGAGAACAAAAACAAAATAATTAAATTCTGGAAAAAAAAAATACCTGTATTAACTTATATTCTTTTAAAAGAGAACATGAAAAAATAACAAAAATTCTGGAAAGCATTTACCAGTCATAAATGAGTGGTTTCTACAACGGAAGTTTAAGTCCAGGCCTGGACTCCCATCCTCTCCGCTTCCTGTATAATTCCACCGCTTGCTGTCTTAGCCTTTCTTTCGACGCATCCACTGTTAAAGTTTTTGACATCTGCAAAAGCATATGGCAGTGGCACTATCGTTTTTCTAAAAGTTTTGATAATAAAATTGCAAAAAGTTGGAATCTTTAAAATAATATAATACCTTTGGTAATGAAAGCTTAGGTGGAGCCTCAACAACTTCACCAAATCTGATATTTTCTCGTCCTGGAAAGTCCAGTGCATCATTCGCCTTTACTTTTTTGTGTTTGTTTTTTCTCTCTTTGAGGTGTCTGTAAAAGGTTGAAAAGAGGGGCAAACGGCCGGACAAATTTAAAATATTTATAAATTCTCTTCAAATAAAAACTCTCATTATATGTGGATGAATGTTATCAATCAAATATTAAGGATTCGTTTGAGATAACTTTTAACCACTGCTTTTCTGCTATTTTCAAAAAAAAATTATGCTAAAAAAGCTGTTCCAATTAAAATCTAAAGCTTCATTTGAGACAGCTTTTTTATTGTTTCTTAAAACAAATTTCTAATACAAAAATTTTAATTTTTTACTTAAAAGTTACTTTAAGAAGCAGTAAGAAAGTCATCTCAAACGTAGCCTAAATTGAATACTTAGCAACCATGAAGCTGCCTCTTTGGCAATTTCATTATTCACCTCAGAAAATAAAAACATTCACAAGTTCTAAATGAGGTGTAATCTTGCAACTATAATTTTAATTCGATTATAAATTCATCAAAACTAATTTTACAGAACTGTTTAAGTGAACTGCACACTGAAGAGTTAACTTGGACGACCAAATAATAAGAAAACTCTTCAAAGGTTACTTAAACCAATTAGTTGCATTAAACGTTGGAATGAACATACATATAAACAGTTGCGCGATTTCATTTAGGGACACCAGGTCAAGCAATACAACTATCTTAGGTTCTACTATTGGCTTCAAATGCCTTAAAAACCATTGAAACCAATCTTCTAATTTTTAATATTGTAATAATGAATGCATTTAGAAGAAAGCTTACTCTTTCTTGCGTTCTTTCCTCTTTGAATGTTTTCCAAGCTGATCCAAAGCCTCAAAACGGAGGTCTTTCGCTGAATTTCTCTTTCGTTTTCTTTTCCTCGTATCAGCCGAGCTAACTTCTGCACTTCCATTTTTGTCCATAACAAGATTATTTTCTGTTTTATCATTTGTATGGTCTCCCAGTATTAAATTGGATGCTGTTGATCGTGATACGTTTAGATTTGGCTTCTGTGATTACAAACAATAGAAGTATTTAAAATTAGATACCTCTTCATCAACAAATCAATAAATCATTTAAATCACAAAGAAATATTGGTCGATCAACGAAGCTAACTAATAGTGTGCTTGACATTTTCTGTAGCACGTGAACAAATCTGAAAAACCTGGCGTTAGACTTTAGCATTTAAAAAAAGGCTAATACAATCAAACATGAATTACAACATGACAGATTTCTTACTGTGATTTGCTGAAATTGATTCCAAGGTGTACCAGGATGCTTGTCCTTGTTCCAATGTGTGGCCTATATCTTCAAATTGATGACTTCCATTCTTTTTCTTTTCAACTAAATATTTTGTGATTGATTTTTCATGCATGATGGAGATTGATAGAGTTAGTTACATGTCATTTTTAATTTTTGCTGTGTGAATTCTAAATCGTTGTATAAGGTTTATTCATTCTCAAATTTCTTACAAGCAACTTTTAAATAGATATTTAGGCTTCATTTCAGGCGCCTTTTTTGCTTTTACTTAAAACAGCTTTCTAGTAGAAAATTTTTAATTTTTATACTAAAAAGATGCTTTAAGAAGCATTAAAAAAGCCGCCCCAAACGAAGCCTTAGAGCAAGCTAACTTTGCATCAAAAGAGAGTAACTTTTAACCAAATTAATTTGGGAAGCTATAAATTGTTATATTTTGCATGTTTCTTTGTGCATCTCATCTTAGGCTTTGTATTACATATTTACATCAAAAGCTCTTGGGAATGGAGGGGTCATAGGTTTGAGTTACATTTATAACATTTTTTCCCCAACCAGGCCCTAGTTTCTATCACTACTCCTTTTACACTGATACTTATTTCTCATAAAAATACCATACGCATATTTTCATTTGACTCTTATATCAAAGGTTTCCCCCCTTCAATGTTTCTTATTAAAATCTTTAACTGCCCTCGTGCTCCTTTATAAATGATATGAATAGGTTTTTTTTTAAAAGCCTCTTGAAAGAGGGGAATGCACGAGGTTTGATTGGCCAGATAAATTGAATTGATGCACTATATGGACACTAGCTCATTTCGAATATGATGAGAGTACAAAACATTTTAAGTAACATGAGAACCTATATTTACAAAAAGAAATATGTAAATTGACTAATAAGAACTATAAGCAAATTGAGAATGCTTAATCCTGAAAAGAGATTAGATCACGTTTAATACATCAGGTTCGCAAATGATTTTACCATCTATAACTTGGAGAACCCTGAGACAAGTGACATAGCAGCAACTGTTGTTTATCTTTTTTTTCATCGAAAACCAAAATCCTAAAAGAATCAATAATATAAGCCTCCTAAGGTATAAGCAAATAAATTTACTTCAACAGAAACTATTTTTTAGAACAAAAAAATACAAACCATAAATGAGCATGTACATAAAAAAACAATAAAAAAAAAACACACACACAATCAATGCACGAACCTCCCAAAACTGTGAACCTGTGGAGAGGTTGACTGATGCAAGTTAACCCTGCTTTAGCAGAGAGGCTGCTTCGATCATTTGAATGAATAACCTTCATGTAAGAATGGGTATCTCCCGTATACAAATATATTAATAATTATAACTTGATTAAACTTAATGTTGCACGGACACGGACACGGCGACACGGACACGGGACACGGCTTTTTTTGAAAATATAGGACACGGGTACGGCGCGGACACGGAAATACATTTTTTTTATATAATGTATATATATTAATGCAATATCATATTAAAAATGACAAACATAATAAATGAATGACACGATAACTTGTCTAGCTTATAATATAAAATTTTAGTACAAAATATCTAGTATAACCACAAAAATATAAGCAAATAATCACTTACTACAATATCAAGCATTCAAGTTTCAACTACTAGGATTAGCTTTAGAGGTTTGTTTTTTGCCTTCAATATCATCATCATTGAATATCACCACTTTCAACTCTGGTTCAACAAGAGAAAGATTTGTAATTGTGCAAAAAGAGAGGAGATGAAAATACATTCACTGCCAAAGAGAAATGAAAATGAGAATATTTGATGAATGGGTATTAAATGCAGACGTTGATTTGGTGTTGTGGATATGAAATAACAAATTTAGTTTAAATCTCGTCAAATATAAGAAATTATGTTTTAAAAATATTATAAAATATTTAAGATACGCGTGTCCAACTTGTTTTTAATATTTTTTTAATCGGACACGTGTCGGAGGAGTGTCGGACGAGTGTCGTGTCGGACACTGCACGCCTCTTTGAGGAGAAGTGTCGGTGCATCTGAATGACACAAACCACTTATGTCAAACAGTAGAAGCTAAAGTGGAACTTCAAGCATTTTGTGGATGAAGATCAATGCAATAGTTGGTAAAAGTGGCACATGTGACCCTACCATGTCTAATATGGACCTAGTTATGTTTGCTAACATGGAGGCGAAGAATGAGCTAAAAAATAATTTACCATGCAGATCTAAGCATAAGAGTGTGAAGAATCAAGGGCACGCATGCATAGTCAGCCGGATTTATAAAAGGGTTTTTCTTTTCATTTTAAGCCATAGTCAGCCGGATTTATAAAAGGGTTTTTCTTTTCATTTTAAGCCATACGTAAACCTATATGTGACAAATTATGTTGCACCGATACACCTATTTATAAAGGTGTGTTATATCCGATACACGGATACGACATCGATACGTGTAGAATACGGCTTTGCCATATCCAATTAAAATACTATTTAATTTCAAAAGGATACGCATATCCGATACGCTTGTCCATTGAAAAAAAAAATCCGAAAAAAAAAACCCGTCGTATTTACTTCCACGGCTGCGAGTGAGGTTCTCTCATTTCCGACAAGGATTTGAGTCTCTTGATGATATGAGAATATTAGAAATTGCTAATATTTCACTTGATGAGCCTGAATTAGAAGTTATGATATTTATTGAAGATGATATAGAAGTTCAAAAACAAACCATTGAAGAAGCTAATCATATTATTCATTCTATCGAATAGTTAAAATTTCATGTGCTAGACAGTTTATGTTTATACTTTTGTTGTTGTAATAGACGTTTAATGCTTACTTTTATTTTGAAATTATAGGCTTCAAGGCTACAAATGATGTTTATTTCATTGTTTTTGTAATTTCAAATATTATTGCTTTGATTGCTTTCTTAATTTTTATGTATGATTTATAAATCATAATATCGTGTTGCATCGTACCCGTATCATGCATTTTTAAGAATTGACGTGTCACGTATTCGTAACGTGTCGTATTCGTGTCACCATATCCGTATCGGTGCAACATAGGTGACAAATAAATAAAAGATAAGCATGAGAGAGCCAACATATTGATTTGCTTTCTCAAGCCACGAAGATAGAAATTTTGGGAGATCAATGCATAAGATAATCACAAAAAACCTTTTTACTCTTTATAAGATGAGAAAAGAAAAAGATTTAAAGCAACTGAACTGAAAATCATTATTACCATTATGCATGCTAATGATAGGAAGTAGATACAATTTTCTCGAAATCAGCGAATGTCAATAAGAAATTAGGAAGAAGAACACACCAAAACTCTTTTTATTGCAGTATATATGAAAGAAAACATCACATACAGTTGGATCTTCAATTGGAGAGGAAGATCCAACTCTCCCAAATCCCTAGCTGGCATCTAGAGCCTTCACAACTAAGAAATTCTAATTTCAGCAAACTCAAAACATGATACAACAATAGAACAATGGAAAAATTATAGAAATACTCCATACAATGATGGTTTTTTTATTATAACTTCAAATCAAAGACAAGATACAAGTGATCTACAATTATAGAGGTAGATCGACTCTCCCAAACAACCTAGACGCCGCTACGAAGCCCTCAAGAAGAAAACCGCAAGCTACAACAAAACACAAAACTCAGCAAGCATACCCTAATCCATAGACAAATTCCCCCTTAAATAGCCCTAAAACACAATTAATTGAATAATTATATTTTAAAAAAAATTGCCCTAAAACACAATAACACAATTAGACCCTTCATAATCAGCAAAAATAAAATTTAGAAAACATTTCTAAATAAATAGAACATTCCTTATCAACATAAACATAATTTAGAAAACTTCCTAAATAATTAAACATGATTTAGTAAATCTTCCTAAAAAATTAAATATGATTTAGAAAACATTCTTGAACAATCAAACATATTTTAGAAAACCTTCCTAAACAATTAAAAACTTACTAAATAGCAATATAGCATAAACACAATTAGGAAACTATCCTAAATAATTCACTCTTGATAAGGAACATTCCTAAATAACTCCCCCCCCCCCCCTGCGTATCAGCTACCTAAAGCAAAAGAACCAAAACCATGATAGTTTTATACCATTCTTTTCTTATATCACATGCAAAGAGTATTTGAGCTACTTCCCGAAAAATTAGAAGGCATAAGAGTTTTTCAACTAAGGTGTTCTTAGTCATCATACTGCGTCTAACAAGAACCACCAAGCAAGCCAACCAGCTCGGGTTACATTGTCTCAACAGAGTACATGAGTCAATGGTGTCTCAAGAAATATGCTTTTATATTGCAGTCGAGGCAATTTGTTTTCCACACAACAACAACATCAAGTACTTATCCCACTATGTGGGGTCGACTACATGAATCATTTTTCTACATTGATCTTGTTAAGAGTTAAATTCTCATTTAAATCTAATAAAGAAAGTTTATTTCTAATATTTTCTAACTAAGGCTTTTTAGGTCTACCTCTACCTTTTTAACATAAGTCAAATATAATGCATCTACTTTTCTAACTGGGTCATCAGAAGACCGCCATTTTATGTGAACAAACCATCTAAGATGACTCTCTCTAATCTTATCTTCCACTGGAGCTACTCCAATTTTTTCACGTATATGCTCATTTCTTATATGTTTTCCACTCAAGCTCGGGAAAAAATATTTAATGCTTCTACAATACCAAGCTAATTAAAAGCCAATACAATTGGTCAACGTTTTCCTCATAAAGCATTCCCTTGTGTTCTTCAATGTAATATCTCCATGAGAGCATGAATCAGTGTTCTTCATGAAGTGACGTCAAGGCCCATCTAGCATGTCCATGCATGCATCGTTGGTACATATACAAGCTTAATAGACACAGACTACTTACTACTAGAGTCTCACACCAATCATAGAATGCCTTAAACACTGCTGAAGGATCAGTAAAGCCACAAAGTAAGCAGTGTCACGCATTAACAGAGGATTGATTCCACTGTTGGACATATTTTAGGACTTGAAATTAAAAAAAAAAATCCAAAACCGCCATAGCTTTTACTTGCCTTTTTACCGGAAGATTCATCCTTCCTCTTCCCTTGTCTGGTTTCCGCAGAACTTATCGTATCTCCTACAATCCGCAAGGGAAAAAAAAAAAACAGCGTCAGATAAGAATAAACGAGTTCATGCACATCAATTGAAACTGATGTGTTATAGTCAAGCGAGAGTAGGGGAGGGATAAAAGGACCATGCTTTGACGCAGAAGAGTTCTTGAACTCCATGATCTTGCGGAGTTTCGAGGGAAGTGCTTCAAGTTCTTTAGCGTTAGGCGGGGGTGGAAGGCGTTTATCACCACCATGAGCAGCCAGATAGTTCTTCTCACGCCGCCGTCGGCCCTTACCGCCCATCTAAGCCTTCTAATTAGAAGACAGTTATACGAACGAGGAGGGGAGGGGAATGGGAGCCTGACTACTGGCTTCGAGGTAGATGGCGAGATATCCGGCCGAGCCCTGTCACTTGAGCGGTCGATCGAATCAGCCGAGCGACTTAGGGGATGTTGGGTCGCAGGATTTAACCTACGGGATGTTGGGTTGCAGGGTTTAACCTAACTCCCGCGAAACAGCAAAAATGAAAACCTGCTGTTTGGCAACAGAATTTATGCAGGAATTGAGCAGCATTCGTAAATCTCACGGCGGAACAAATCCTCCCTTTCTGGAACTTTTATTTGGGAACAATTATTACGTCCTCTGATCTGACGTAGAGGTACGTTCGGCCGTCAATAATATGTCGACACGTGCTCTTACTCTAAACCGCGGGGCCCGACGATTTGACCCGGAGCAGAACCCGGAAATGCTATGTTCGCGATTTTCTCGGTATTGCTAGGTATTGCTCGGTATTTGCTAGGTATTGCTTTGCAAAAATGAGAAATACAGCTCTGTGAAGACTAATACCATGCAAATACCAAGTTGTACCGAGTTTTTTCCAACTCGGTACAACTTGGTATTTGCTCAGGATTTGCTTGGTATTGCTAGAGATTTGCTCGGTATTGCTAGGTATTTGCTCGGTATTGCTAAAAAAACTTAGTACAACTCGGTACAACTCAGTATTTGCTCAGGATTTGCTCGGTATTGTTAGGGATTTGCTCGGCATAGCTAAGTATTTGCTCCGTATTGCTAGAAAAAACTCAGTACAACTCGGTACAACTCAGTACAACTCAGTATTTGCTCAGGATTTGCTCGGTATTGCTAGGGATTTGCTCGGTATTGCTAGGTATTTGCTCGGTATTGCTAGAAAAAACTCAGTACAACTCAGTATTTGCTCAGTATTTGCTCGGTATTGCTAGGGATTTGCTCGGTATTGCTAGGTATTTGCTCGGTATTGCTAGAAAAAACTAGGTACAACTCGGTATTTGCTCGGTTGCAAGGTATTTGAAATATATCCAAAAGATGTTGTTCGGCTCGTCAAGGATTTAAAAAAACGCACGTGCAAGAACCCAAAAAACAGCGTATTGGGTCGGCGTCTTTTCTTCCTGCTACGTGGTGCTAATACATTGGTGGCCGAACTTAGAGGAACGTACGTTCACCGGACCAAATAAAAGACCAAATAAAAGTTATTTATTTGGTCCGGTCACAGCACGTAGCTCTATGTTCGGACGTCGATAAAATCGTGCCACGCGTTCTCACTATTTACCGTGCGGCCCGATAACCCGACCCGGAACGGACACAGGATGGCTCGGTATTTCTCGATTTTGCTAGGTAATGCTCGGTATTGCTAGATATTAGTCGATTTTGTTCGTCAATAACCAATACCGAGCAATACCGAGCAAATACCGAGTAATACCTAGAAAAACTCGGTACAACTCGATATTTCTAGCAAATACTGAGTTTTTTAAGAAAAACTCGGTAAGAAAAAACTCGGTACAACTCGGTATTTCTCGGTATTTGTCTTCACAGAGCAGTATTTCTCGTTATTGTCAAGCAATACCTAACAATACCGAGCAATACCTCGCAATACGCGAACATAGCAATCTCGGGTTCCAATCCGATCAAGTCGTCGGGCCTCGCGGTAAAGAGTAAGAGCACGTGGCGACATATTATTGGCGGCCGAACGTAGGTCTATGTCCGATCAGATGACGTAATAATTGTTCCCGTTTCTGTCTTTTGCCCTAAATAGTAAATCCTGTATTAGTTCGGCGGATTTACGGGATTTGGCTGAATAAGTGCGTGAAAGGGAGACTAAGGCGCTGTTTGGTAGCATCAGGATTCGATTCAGCGGGTTGTTTGGTTGTCCGAAAAGAAAATACAATATAAAGTAAGATCATGCAACTCTTAAGGGGTGTTTGACAAAAGTAGTATTTAACTTTTGTTGGATTTAGTAAATCCTATAAATTTAGGATTTAATAAATCTTGGTATGTTAAATCTTAAAAGCTGTTTGGCAAAATAATTGTTAAATCATGTTAAATCTTATGAAACTGTTTGACAACTTAATAAAGGATTTAAGCCGGTTGGTTTATTTGAAAATTAAATTTAAGTACAAGTTATTTATTAATTTTAATTATAATTATAGTTAACATATTATAATAATAAATAATTTAATTAGAAATTAATTTAATTATTATATTATTTAATTACTAATTATAGTATTGTTTATTAAATTACTTGTTTATGCCTAATTTAATAAGTATTTGATATCTAATTATTTTAATATAGTTTTTTTTTTGAAATAACTAATTAATTAACTAACAATCCTATTAATGATTTAATTAAATATAAATTATTATTTAATTAGCTTTAATTTTTCATTATATTGTTAACTATCTTATTAATCATTTAAATATTCTAATACTAATTAATTATTTAATTTTTATTCATAATATTATATGGTAAAAGATATATCATATTTATCTTTCTTCTTGCTCTCCGCTTCCCCTTTTGTGAATAATGGGAGGTTTATTTATAGTTTTTTTAGAGTAACATGACAAGTAAATAGTGAGATGATCAATGGTAGATTGGGTCGGATGGATGAACGATATTGATTCCCTTTATTATATACCTTTTATAGTGCATTTGAGTCTTAATGATACCAGAATTTGACGATCTTAGTCTCGTTGAGTCGCTCGATTCGACTATAAGCATGTCATGTTTGAAAATCATTTGAATATACAACTTATACTTTGAAGCATTCAAATATGTTTCGGGCCATCGATTTGGACTCATTTAAGCTCGGCTTAGATTGAATTTGGCATTGTTGGGTTCGTTTTCTTGAGATGTTCAATTTGACTATAAGATTGTTGAAATCAGAGTTAAGATGATCCCATAATTAATTTTGAAAGTTTTTAATTCAACTTTGCCTCGAGATTCATGCTCGATCAAGATGTTTTTTTGGTGATGCATCATGTAGCCTTATAATTAATGCTTAGGTATCTTTTGGGACTACTTTCTTACTGCTTTATAAAACAATTTTTACTATAATAATTTCAAATTCAACATATTTTTACCAAAAAAATAATTTAAAAAATAGTAAGAAAACTGCCGGAAATTAACAAAACCTCAACCGTTAAAAACTAAAAAAAAAAAACAAAAGCTTTAATAAAATGATATACGTAGGAACAATAAATCTTGAATAGTGATGAAATCAACAATATAATATCTAAAGTAGGTAAAAGCAACACTTCTATTCGCCCAATAAGTCGAAAAAAAAAAACCTAATAAAATCATTAGAGTATTTAAAAATCAGATATCTCATTAAGAACTAAAATTAATAATTCAAAAAAAGGGAAATTTACATACATACCACTTTATTTCATGATATTTACATATCCAACATAAAAAACATTAATATTACATACCTACCACTCATATACAACTTCAATATTAAATATATCACTCCTATAATTCATTTCTACCATTCATAGCATCCTATAAACTTTAATATTTCATTTCATGCACTCAAATTTGTTCTATGAGTGATAATCGTGTAATATTAATGTTTTAGATGTTAGATATGTAAATAGCATGAAATAAAATGGTATGTATGTAAAAACCCCTTCAAAAAAAATATGATTGAGATATAGAGAAAAGAAAAAAAAACTTGAAAGCTTCTGCTCATCTCATAAATCAATCTAAATAATTTGATAAATAAAACCTTTAAGATTTGATGGTTATTAAATAAATTAAAATGTTGATATAATAGGCATTTCAGTAAAGTAATACACTGCACCATATCTTTTTAATAACCTAGGTTTGATTAGTTAAGTTGTACTTATTTTGCCATAGAACAAATAATGTAATATAAACTAAGTGCTTATCCCAGACAAAAACATAATTTATGTGTTTTACATCTTAGTGTTGTATGTATATCCATCTCACGTACATACAAAAGAGGATCGTAGTAGACACTAGAGTTTTTACGGAAAAAAAACTAAAGAAAGAAAAACCATAAGACATAGCCCAATTGAAATGATTCAATTACTTTTTGTCATTGATTACAAATCATGTTCTTCCCCATAATTGAATAAAGTGTTGAACTGTTGACACAAAATAGTCGATATGAACAATATCTAACAGAGGTCGGACAACAGTGGTTGGAAGGTCGATTTGTCATTGTTGGATAACAATGGTCAAAGGGTCATAGTCGGGTGATGGTGGTAGGAAGACTGTAGTCAAGCGATAACTGTTGAATGATTATAATTTGATGATGGTGGAAAGAAGATCATGGTCATGCAACAGTGGTTCAACGTACTAAAGTGATGGTGGTTGGATGACTATAATCTAGTGAGGGTGTCAGAAAACTGTATTAGGGTGATAGTGGCCTAAGGATCATAGTTAGGTAATTGTGGTCGGAGGGTCGTCGTTTAGCGACAGTAGCCGGAGGCCAGTTGTTGGATGGCGGTGTTTGAAGGGCTATAGTTAAGCAAGGGTGACTGGAGGGCCATATATAGTTAGGTGACCATGCTTGGAGTGTCATAGTCGACTTCAGTGATATAAGGGCTTTTAACTAAGTGATAGTTGTTGAAAGGCTATAGTTGTACAAATGTCAAATGATTGTAGTCAGGATATGGAGGTCAGATGGCTGTAGTGGACGATGGTGGTTGGAGGTCCTTTGTTAGACAACTATAATTGGACGATAATAGTTAGATGATGATGGTAAGAGAACCGTAGTCGGGTAATAGCGGGTGAAGTGCAGATGAAAAGGGGCAGATGTTAGATGGTGGCATTCCGATAACAGCGATCTGATGATGGTAGTTCGATTGCAGAAGTCAGTTGACTTTGGTTGGAATATGGTGGTTAGGTAGTGATTCGATGGGGCTCCTAGATTATTTAACAATATATATATATATATATATGCCTTATAATTATAATCAAAATTCGAAACACTCAATCAAACATTTCGTATTAATTCCCTCAAATTTTATATTGTTCTTCAAACATTTACATGCCTTAATAATGTTCGAATTTAGGCAATTTTAGGCTCCCTAGATTTGTCTCGTCCGTACGCTTGATTTGACTATAAATATATTAGATTTATAGATCATTCGATCATCTGATTAATGCTTCGTTTGAGACGACTTTTTTACTGTCTTCTAAAACAATTTTTTAATTCAAAAATTTCAAGTTCAATTCTTTTTTTGTACTAGAAAATAACTATAGAAAACATTAAGAAAGCAGCCCTAAATAAAGCCTAAGATCTCAAAGTTATAAATTATGTTTTAAGTGCTCGATTTGAGCTTGTTTGTCATTGAATTTGTCTTATTAAAACATCTATTATGACCCTAAATTTGCTAAATTTATAGTTCAAATGATCCCAAATTTAATTTTGAAAATTTTCAATTTAAATATTTATGGAGATTCATTTCCAATCATATCAATTTTTTAGTGAGTGTTATATCAAAACCCATATATGTCAATAAATATATAAGTCAAACCAATGAGAATTGAGGACAATCATAAAAATAAGAATTTTGACATTGCCTAATAACTAGACAAAAATATAAGAATTTTCACAAAATTTGTATCGTTAAAGTAATTATATACAAGAATATATTGATTTTAATGTAATAAAAGTATACCATCAAATATCAAACAAGAATATGAGACTCAAAATTATGAACTTTTATTAAGTCCGGTGAACGTACGTAGAGCTACGTTCGGGCGGCACTAAGATCGCAGGCACAAAACGAGAAATACCGAGCAGTACCAACAATAACGAGAATACCATTATGTGAAGACAAAATACCGAGTAATTCCAAAAAAATACCGAGTTTTTATGATTACTCGGTATTGATCTTCACAGAGCGGTATTACTCGTTATTACCAAACAATACCTAACAATACCGACCAAATACCGAACAAAAACCGAATAACAATCCTATGACAGAACGTAGAGCTACGTCAGATCATAGAACGTAATAAAAGTTCCAAAATTATAAAGTTGAATTACATGCTCAAACAACTATTATCCAAAGCACCAAACATTATCTCAATCAAATACAAGCCAAACGAGAGTTCAGTAGCCTCAGCTAGACCGAGGAAATAAGGCTAATCAGACTCCCGGTCTTGTCATCGAGCTGGGTTTCGTCGTCTCCTTCGTCAGGACACAAAAACCCTAAACCACTACTTGAACCAGCCAAACTAGCCGTCCAGACCTTGCCCTACCATCATGTCCCCATAGTACGATGCCTTCTGGATTGAGGCCGGGACTAGTAATTCTGTTGAGAACTGCAAGTTCAGCGGTGAAATTTCGTAGTCGCAGCACGCACAGCGGTCTCCCTTACCTATTCCGCTTTTCGATATCATCAAATGCCGGAGAATTTGGACAACGTTGCTCAGCGGGTGAGAGTCGGGGGTTTTGTGGATACGCCGCGGAGCAGTACTCAGATGACGAGTACGAGTGTGACTTCGAAAACCAGAAGGTCAGGATGGAAACGTTTTACACTTCGCTATCAGTTATCGTCATATTTGTTTTTTTATTTTTTGTTCTCATGTCGTTATCATCATCGTTTTGCACTATTACTATTTGAGATGTTTTGTAGTGCTACATGGATTACCCAATCCTTTATTGTTTGATCATTGGCTTAATTATTAAAGAGAACTCGATGTGCTTAATAAGTCATGTTGTTCTCCTTGTCAGACTAGAGTTTCTTTAGAATGGAGCATTTAGAGGTTTGCTTTTGAATGCTGATAAGTAGAACACCGCAGTTATTTCTTGGTGGTAGGTTTCTGATGTCTATGCCATATTGGTTGATTGAATTCTGGATTCGAACTTGTCTAGCAAACCGGTGATTGATGCTATGGACTGATATACATTGGCTAGTACATCTTATAACTGTCGATTTGGCTGCTCTCATGAGTGTACAAATAAAGATTTTTCAGACTATTTTTATTTTTTTTTTTTCTTCTTTGGCGCGCTTACGTTTGATATGACTGCCTGTATATCTTATCGTTTGTTTCTGTGCACTAATTGTTCCCCTAAAACAGCGCAAACCATGACATTTGTTAGAAAATACACTAGCATTTAACATTTAAATATTTGATTTGAAAAATTTTTGGCTTGTTTTTTTTTTTTGGTATCAAACTATTTTCAAAACTTTACTCTTTTTTTTCCTATATAGCCATCTTCTTCAGTTGCCAACATAGATGAGTGGAGGTGGAAACTAAGCATGCTTTTACGTAATCCTGAAGAACAAGAAATTGTTTCCAGAGATAAACGAGATCGCCGTGACTATGAACAAATCTCTAACCTTGCAAAAAGGATGGGGCTCTATAGGTAGCAGATCTGGTTGAGATTCATCATTCTCTTTCTTCAAAGTATTCAATGTAATGTTTATGTAACTACAATTACCTCTACTTGCAGTGAATTATATGGGAAGATGGTTGTTGCCAGCAAAGTTCCTCTTCCTAATTATAGACCTGATCTTGATGACAAACGGCCACAAAGAGAGGCAATTTCCTCTTTCTACTGCAGTGGATGTGTGAAGCAATTTGAATTGTCCAAAATGATTAATATTTTGCTAATGCTTCACAGGTTGTGATTCCTCTCAGTTTACAAAGACGAGTTGAGGGTTTATTGCAGGAACACATTGATAGAATTGAACTAGCATCTTCTTGCAAATATAGTCAAATGTTGGAAGGAACATCTTCTACTGTAGATACCAAAGAAGCTGTTGATGAAAAACAAGATACTTTAGTTGATGACATACTTATGGAAAAGATTCTTCAGAGGAGGAGTTGGCGTATGCGAAACCTGCAACGGAGTTGGCAGGTTGATCCCCTTGATCATTCCACGTTTTAATGTTTTTGAGAAACCATTTTCACCTTTTATCATTAATATCATTCCCATGAGATTGTAGAATAGTTGTAGTTTTATTTACTTGTGGCCAGAACAAAATGCTGGTGTTTTTAATATCCAAACCATTGTTTTAGTCTATAACTATATAATAATCTTTGTTAAGTTAGGCTTACAAACCTATTTCTGCTGTGTCTACATGTGACTATTCCGTTCTCTTTCAGCATCATAAACTTTTTTATATTTTCTTTGCAGATTTGAGTTTTCTATGCCATTGATTTATTATTTTAAATCAGAAACATTGAAATTTGACTTTTAAATTGACAGGAGTCTCCTGAGGGAATTAAAATGCTCAATTCCAGAAGTTCTCTTCCTGCATACATGGAAAAGGAGAGTCTTTTGTCTGCGATTGCACGGAATCAGGTTTTTACTTGGTGGTGAAGGGTACTTTATGTTGGGTTATTTTTATTTAATGATCATGTAGAGTTATAATCATTTCTTTAATGTTCTTACACCTTCTCTCTAAGTAGCCTTAGTTACTATTGACATTCTAGTTCTATGTTTCTAATATATGCTTGCTTTTTAAAATGGGTTTAGTTAGGTGGTTTCTAAAATAACTACACATGTTTAATTATCATGTTTTCTTTCTCAATTCCTATTGATTTTTTCTACCCATAAAATGACGCAATTCTATCAAAAGTTCATGCTCCCTTCAGTAGATAACCCTTTTTCACTAGAAGGCAAAAAAGCTGTTGTACCAGGTTTTATTATAGAGAAGACGTTAGAAAACTATTAGCCCTATGGGCAGGCACCACAGATTCCATATCAAATGTACTTGAACTACGTGATATTATAGTTGATAACATCACTGCACCAGATGCTATTTTAAAACTGCACGTGAATCCTAAACTTCATACGGTCAACAAATAAATATAAGGATGAGTTCAATATTATTGCTTTCCATGGCAAAGTTTGAGGATGCATTTTTTTTCTGAAAAAGTTTAGCATAAACTATTGAAGGCTGAAACCATTTATATGCATCCCAAATGAGTAGTTGTTTCTGCGTGTGTGTGTGGTCCATTGCCAAATAAACACTTCAACTCATTTCCTGAAGTTAAATCCAATCATTTTAGGCACTAAAATAAATTTGTCCTTATTGCTAGGAATGTGATGCAAATCATGGGTATGAACCATGGATGAGAATGATAAAATGAGGAGAAGTGAGGATCAAAAAAGTGAAAAAGTTGAGCTGGAGATATAATCTGAGATGGGGAAGAAGAATCCTTCTTCCCTAGTTTGCCCCCACTATAATTTTCTAAAGTCTTCACTTGCAGAGAATGGTTAAAATCTTCATCACGCAGACTTATAAAAAATAATTCTCATTTTCATGACCTCCCAAATGCAAAGCTCTTTTTGTTAAAAGAGGATGACTGCATAGAAGCACTTGAACTCATAGTTCTTTAAGTTTTACTACTACTTAGTTTTATTTTTTTCCACTTGTAATGAAACAGCAATATGAGCATTTAATTGATACAGATTTTACTTTGGTTTTTATGGACATGTAAATTTTATGTAATTTTGGGCAGGTTACTATAATTTCTGGGGAGACAGGGTGTGGTAAAACAACACAACTTCCTCAGTATGTATTAGAATCTGAGATAGAATCTGGTCGAGGAGCATTTTGCAATATCATCTGTACCCAACCTCGTAGAATATCTGCTATGACTGTGGCAGAAAGGGTTTCTACTGAAAGGGGAGAGAATCTTGGTGAAGCAGTAAGCCTCCATAACCTTGGAATCTAACTGTTATGTGACTTTTAAGAGAGATTGTTTCAGCACTTTTTATCTTTCTTCCATACAACATTAGTTTCTGTGATAGGTTGGTTACAAAGTTCGATTAGAAGGTATGAAAGGAAAAAACACACATCTGCTTTTTTGTACCAGTGGCATTTTACTGAGAAGATTGTTGGTGGATCGCAATTTGAATGGTGTAACCCATGTTTTTGTTGATGAAATTCATGAAAGAGGCATGAATGAAGGTGCTTTACTTGTTTGATCAGATTTATATTCGAGTACCTCTTTAATTGCATGACTATTTGTCTTATACAATCTGCTCTCTAGTTGGTACTTATACTTTGATTTCCTACACGTGCAGATTTCTTGTTGATTGTGTTGAAAGATCTTCTTCCCCGTCGTCGTGATTTAAGGTTGATTTTAATGAGTGCTACATTGAATGCTGAAATGTTTTCAAATTACTTTGGTGGAGCTCCTACAATTCATATTCCAGTAAGCTTATATTTTTAAAGAAAAAATGTGTTTTTACTTCTGATTTTACTATTTTTTTTTTGGTATTCTGTTGTTATTGCTTAGGTCATTTTACATATCTGTTGAAATCAATTACCAACTTATGCAGTTTGATAATTTAGTTATTTTTTATTCAGTACCTCTCCAACGTTGTTGCTAAGTTCCACTAGTAGCTTGCTTGATTTTTTTTTAAAAATTTGGACAGTGGTTTGATAGTATTGGAATTTTCTGAATATTGTCATTTCTCCTTCTTTGGAAATGGCTGAACAATGATCTCGAAGGCCTTTTTTGTCTTTCTTGTATATCTGCCTTGGAGGGGAGTTGAGTCTTTCAGGATTCATGGGATTACTCATCATTGGCTGTATCCCAACTATTTAAGGTCTTTTTTTTGAATCCAAGTATTTTCAAAGTGCTAAGCACAATATGATGCACAAGGATTATTTTTTACTTACTATGGTGTTCATGAATGTTATATTGGGAGTTTATCAGAGTCAAGATGACTCGTGAGTTGGCTCAGTTTCTGATGGGGACATCAGATTTCGACACGTGTACCATCGCCGACGGCGCAGATCGACGACTACGATCCAGAGCCTATATTTTTGAGTTATTTACAGCTTTTTATTTATGTATTTCTTTAGTCTTCTTAGTTTGCCCCTGAGGGCATTGTTCCACTTATGTAGCCCAGAGGGCGTTCATGTCTTTTCATTTTTCTTTATTTGAGCCTCCTTATATGAGGCATGATGCATTGTAAGAATTTAGTTTTTGATGAAATGAAGTTTATTCTCCTTTGTTCTCTTTGTAAGTGCATTTCCCTTTGATCTCTTAGTGAGTTCAAAGGGAGAATTAGATCTCTCTGTGAGTTCTAAATATTGGCCCATGCGTGTTGTGCAAAGGTGAAATCAAGAGGAAACTCGAGGTAAAGGAAGTCGTTGGAAGAAATTTTCCTTTTCTTCAAATTCCCCTCCTTCCCTCCTAGTGCCGCCGCCCCTAGAACCCAGCACAGCCTCCGACTCCTCTGCCCCGCCGTTCAGCCCTGCTCTGCCGTCCGCCGCCCCCCAACCAGGGATCCTCCCGCCGGCCCAACCGTCCCCTGCCGCCGCCAGCCACCTCAGCCCGCCGATCCCTCCCTCCTTGCCGTTTCCATATTTAAACTCCCTCCTATTTCAGTTTCAAATTTCTGAAATATTTGGGTGTCATTAGCATTTAATGTTACCTAAATTACCTCCTTAACTTAAGCAATCAAAATAAATTGGAATTGGATTTGAAATTCAAACTCAAATTAAATCCAATTGAATGCTTAATTTAGGAAACCCTTTGTTATATCTAAAACTGAAATTGTTAATTTCAGATTTTTTTAATAAAAATCTGAGATTAATTGTGTGGTCCCCACTTGCTTAAACTCCTCTCCCCTCTTCTCTCTCTTTGGCCGGCCCCTTCATTGGGCCCCTCTCTCTCTCCTAATCACCCTATTAACTCCACAAAATCAGCCCCCAATTCTCCTCTCTTGGCCGCCCCTTCCATCTTTGTGATTTATTTGAATTCCAAACCAAATCACCCCCATTAAGCCACCCAAAATCTGAATTTACTCAGAATTTCTGCACGTCATCATTGGCTCCCCCACCTTGGCCGAACTCTTCTAGCCCGCCAACGCTAGACCGTCGCCTCCCCAAGTCCCGAGCCAGTTCTCCCCCTCTGATTGAGAACTCCTAGCGGCAACCACCCATCCTCATCTTCAAGGATGCATGGAGGAGCCCGAGTGGAACTTCGGGTTTGAGTATGGCAACCGAGGAAGAGTCAACATCCTCCGATCGCCCTTCTTCGACGTCGGTTTCGATTTCGACGACACTGTCGAAGAATACTTGGACCAAATTCTACCAACATTAGTAGATTCCATCAACGAACATTTTTCCGTCTACACGTGGATCATTGAAGGCCGTCCACCCGTTCCTTCGAATCCGGCTCCTTCCCCGGCGACAAGTCCTCTCAAGATCACTTGCCTATTAGTGGCATCCCTAAGTCTACTTACGGTCCTCTTCCGCTAGCCACCACTTTCAATATGAGTGACGGATCTCAAGGTGAAGGATCTAGATTTTAAATTTGGGGCTTTTGTTTATTTCTAGCTAATTGCATTATTTAAAATTTTGGTGCTATTTTGCGAGGTTCATCAACTCTCTACTTGTAATGTATTATCATTATTTTAATCTTCAATGTCCTATTCTTAAACCAAACTTGAGTAAGCAAGAAGTTTTAATTAGTAACGTGAAATCTATATTTTAATTAATTTCTCAAGTGCAATTCTTACTTCACCGCATGTTGTTTCACATCATTTGTGGTATCAGAGCATGGCTACCATGCTTGGCATGTTTAGAAAACATCCTAGGGTCTAGCTTCTCATTGTAGTTTTAATTTGGCATGCATATCATTTAGTAATTAAGACTTTTTACTGTTTTCTTCGCTGTTTTGCAAATTCCTGCACGCATCTAACTAAGTTAGAACCTATTTACAGTTGTATTTCGTGCTAGCCTCTTATCTGTAAGGTTTCTAAGTGTTAGAACATTTATTTCCTTGCTGTCACTTTGCTGTCCGCACTACTACAGCCACTGTTAGGCTTCATTTAGTAGACTTTTAGGTCTTGTGTAAGTGCTGTCCACTCACCCAACACTATCCAAACACTTAGGCAACTTAGGCTTTTGTTGTAGGTTGCTGTTCATAACATTCCAGCTGCATCTTTAGGCCTTAGGAGCTTCACACCGTAGCGTCTAGGAGCTGTCCCGCATCCCGACACTCTCACTAGCAACCTCTAACCTTTTCCCATGGATCCAGAACACATCCAAGCTACTCTAGACCTGATAGTAGGACAACTCGGCACGATGACACAACAACTTCGCAACACCCAAACTGATTTAGCAGACTTTAGGCGCCACACGAGTGACCATCTAGATAACATTGAACGTATTGGGAATCTCGCTATTTACACACCTTCAAGACCGCACTCGCCTTATGGTGAGGACAACAGAAATGAACGTGATCAACCCCAAGATAATATCCCTCCTCGAAACCATTACCGTCATAACCTGAGACCCTATCACGAACCTGTAGGAGATGAGAACCCTTGGAGAGACAACGATGCCCAACTGTTGAAAAACATTAGGATTGACGCCCCGACTTATGACGGAACCCTGGACCCTCAAGTTTTCCTAGATTGGCTCAAGGCAATGGACAACTATTTCAAATGGTACAACATCTCTGAAGCTAGGAAAGTCAGGTTCGCCGAAATGAAGCTCGTTGGTCGAGCCAACCTTTACTGGACCAACTTAGAAAACATGCGCGAAGCTCGCGGTGAACAACCTATCAACGATTGGAGAACCATGAAGCAAGAACTTATGAGAAAATACCTCCCGCCATCCTACTACCCTAAACTTCTAGATAAGTGGAATCGACTAACTCAGGGAAGCAAGCCTGTCAAGGACTACATCTCTGCCTTCGACGACTTCCTGATTCGTTGCAACGACGAGGAATCCGCCACCCCAACTCAAATCCTATCCATGTTTAGGGTTTGGCTTAGAGAAGACCTTAGAGCCGAACTTTTTGCCAGAGGAATTGACACCTTAGAGGCAGCATGCAGCCTAGTACTTGACCTAGAGGAATCCAAGACCCACTCCCATACTAGACAGTTTGACTCTCGACCAAACCCATATCATACTTCCACTAGCCAGGCCCAAAACTGACCCACGAACTCGATAGGTAGTCGACCCACTGCTAACCCGGCCCCACCTCGCCCGGATTCCAAAGGTAAAGCCCCCGAATGTGACGCGCCCAAATCCAATTCCGGAACCAAATGTTATAGGTGTCATGGGTATGGGCACATTGTTTCACAATGTTCCAGCCCCTATAAAGTCACCATAATAGAAGAGGTGGATGACGACGAGGAAGAGCCCGAGACTGACTTAGTTCATCATGTTAATGAAGAGGAAGATTCCTTCACTGACGATGAACCTGCCACCCTTCAGGTCGTTAGATGCGCTTTGTCCCAGCCAAAACCAAGTGATGACTGGAGAAGGACTTTCATATTTCACACCTTTATCAAGATTGGAGATAAGAACTGCAAGGTCATTATTGCCAGTGGGAGTTGCATTAACGCCATCTCCTCCACAATGATTTCCAAACTTAGCATTAAGGCCACACCTCACCCTAACCCCTACAAGGTTGCTTGGATTAACTCGACCTCTATGGAAATCAAGGATAGAAGCCTTATCCCTCTCGAATTTAATGGATATCAAGAGAAGATATGGTGTGACGTTTTGACAATTGATGTGGGCCAAATTATTCTAGGCCGCCCTTGGTTGTTTGACAACGACGTCCATATTTATGGGAGAACAAACACCTGCGTGTTTGAACACAATGGGAAGAAAATTAAATTGATCCCCTCTCAACCTAAGACCGACAAGGGTGACTCTAAGACTACCCCACCTAAAAAAAATAAGGACCTACATCTCGTGACGGCGAAAGAAATGGATATGGACTTTCACCAAGGATCCCCTATGTACGCCCTAGTAGCTAGGGAAGTTAAGAATGATCAAGGGGAGCCTGTCCCTGATGAGATTAAGCCTCTTTTAGAAACTTTCACTGATGTTTTTCTCGAAGATTTACCTGACCAATTTCCACCCCTTAGAGATATTCAACACGTGATTGACTTAGTGCTAGGAGCTTCCCTACCAAACCTCCCTCACTACCGGATGAATCCAACGGAGCACACAGAACTGAAAAGGCAAGTAGACGAGCTCCTACAGCGCGGATTTATCAGAGAAAGCCTTAGCCCGTGCGCAGTTCCCGCCCTTTTAACTCCGGAAAAGGACGGCTCTTGGAGGATGTGTGTTGATAGTCGTGCTATCAACAAGATTACTGTGAAGTATCGTTTTCTGATCCCACGATTAGATGACATGTTAGAAATGATGACCGGAGCAACGCTGTTCTCAAAGATTGACCTTAAAAGCGGATATCATCAAATCCGAATCCGCCCCTGGATGAGTGGAAGACAGCATTTAAGACGAAAGATGGGTTGTACAAATGGATGGTTATGCCATTTGGTCTTAGCAACGCTCCTAGCACCTTCATGCGAACAATGGCCAAAGTCCTTCGACCTTTCTTAGGGAAGTTCGTCGTCGTTTACTTAGATGATATTTTGATCTATAGTAACTCAGTGGATCAACATCTGAAACATCTGAAGCAAATCTGTGAGATTCTAAGAAAAGAACAGTTATATGTCAACCCCCCAAAATGTGTGTTTCTCATTGATAGTGTTACCTTTCTGGGATTCATAATTTCATCTCGAGGGATTTCCACTGACCCTGAAAAGGTTAGAGCAATTAATGAGTGGCCCGAGCCTAAAAATATTAGAGATGTTCGGAGTTTTCACGGACTGGCCACTTTCTATAGGAGGTTTATTAGGAACTTTAGCACTATAGTGGCACCTATAACTGACTGCCTCAAGAAAGGTGAATTTCATTGGACAATAGCTGCCACTAAAGCCTTCGAGGACATTAAAAGAAAAATGGTTGAATCCCCTGTTATGCGTCTCCCTGATTTTTCTAAAGTTTTTGAAGTAACCTGCAACGCATCAGGGATTGGTATAGGAGTTTTATCCCAAGAAGGACACCCTGTGGCATATTTTAGCGAAAAGTTAAACGATATTCGTCAAAGGTACTCCACCTATGACAAAGAATTCTATGCTGTCATTCAGTCCCTCAGATACTGGAGACATTACTTATTGCCACAAGAATTTGTGATATTCTCGGATCACGAGGCCTTAAGATACATCAACTCTCAGAAGAAACTCAATGCCCTCCATGGTCGTTGGGTTGAGTTCTTACAAGAGTACACCTACACGATTAGACATAAGGCTGGATCTGAGAATAAAGCTGCGGATGCCCTTAGTAGAAGACTGATGATTACTCAAGGAATGAGAGCTGAGGTTACCAGATTTGAACGTCTTAAGGAGGATTACCTAGACTGCCCTGATTTCAAAGAAACATATTCCCTACTGACTAGCAGAGAAGATCAAGTTATAAATGATTTTCTCATAGAAGATGGTTATTTGTTCAAATCGCAAAAACTTTGTATTCCCAACACTTCACTTCGGGAATTTCTAGTTTGGGAGTTACATGCCGGAGGTTTAGCTGGCCACTTCGGGCAAGCCAAGACTATTGCTGCACTAGAGAATCGATTTTATTGGCCCACCCTCAAACGTGACGTCGGCAAACTCTTACGGAGGTGTCACACCTGCTAGTTGGCCAAACAACGTAAGCAAAATACGGGCCTCTACACACCTCTCCCCGTGCCCAATTGTCCTTGGCAGGATGTAAGTATGGACTTTGTATTAGGTTTGCCTAAGACCTTGAGAAAACACGATTCTGTTTGTGTTGTCGTCGATAGATTCTCAAAGATGGCCCATTTCCTCCCTTGCTCTAAAACTTTTGATGCCTCCCGGGTCGCTAAGCTATACTTTGACGGAATTGTGAGACTTCATGGGCTACCTAAGACTATTGTCTCTGATAGGGATGTTAAATTCACGAGCTACTTTTGGAAAACGTTATGGCTTAAGATGGGTACGAAATTACAGTTTTCCACAGCCTTCCACCCACAAACCGATGGTCAGACTGAGGTCGTTAACAGAATCTTAGGAAACCTTTTAAGAACTTTAGTAGGTGAAAACCTTAGAGATTGGGATTCTAAGTTACCCATTGCCGAGTTTGCCTATAACAATTCTGTCAACAGAACCACGGGTCTGAGTCATGCCGAGATCGTGTACGGATACCAACCTAGGCAACCTATAGATCTAATTCCCATGAGTCATACGTCTAGGTCGTCTGAGTCTGCATCTACATTCGCATCGCATTTACAAGAATTGCACAAAGAAATTAATAAAAGAATTGAATTGAGCAATGCTAACTATAAATTCAATGCGGATCTCAAGAGAAGGTTCAAAGAATTTGATGTGGGTGATTATGTGATGGTTCGGATTCGTCCGGAGCGGTTCCCGAAAGGGACCGTTAAGAAGTTACACGCGAGAAGCGCGGGCCCTTTTAATAATTTCTAAAATTAATAGTAATGCTTATGTGCTTGACCTTCCCGAAGGTTTTAACTTTAGCCCCACTTTTAATATTGAAGATCTTGTAACCTATGAAGGTCCAGAGTTTAACCCACCCAACCCACTACTTGATGAGCCTTGTGAGTCCCCACCTGGTGAGATCCCCAGCCTACCTCCACTCCCAAAATTTCCCAGTTTACCTACTGCGGAGAGGATTGAGGCAGTACTTAGCGATGAAATCATTTCTACTAAAGACGGTGGTCACAGAAGGTACTTAGTTCAATGGACAGGAAAGCCGGAAACGAAGAACGCGTGGATCGATCGAGATGAGCTACAGAGATTGGACCCAGACCTGCTGGAGTGGTACGAGGCTTCTAGAGACACTCACTCGACGGGGTCGAGTTTTCTCCAACCTGGGGAGAATGATGGGGACATCAGATTTCAACACGTGTACCATCGCCGATGGCGCAGATCGACGGCTACGATCCAGAGCCTATATTTTTGAGTTATTTACAGCTTTTTATTTATGTATTTCTTTAGTCTTCCTAGTTTGCCCCTGAGGGCATTGTTCCACTTATGTAGCCCAGAGGGCGTTCATGTCTTTTCATTTTTTTTTATTTGAGCCTCCTTATATGAGGCATGATGCATTGTAAGAATTTAGTTTTTGATGAAATGAAGTTTATTCTCCTTTGTTCTCTTTGTGAGTGCATTTCCCTTTGATCTCTTAGTGAGTTCAAAGGGAGAATTAGATCTCTCAGTGAGTTCTAAATATTGGCCCATGCGTGTTGCGCAAAGGTGAAATCAAGAGGAAACTCGAGGTAAAGGAAGTCGTTGGAAGAAATTTCCCTTTTCTTCAAATTCCCCTCCTTCCCTCCTAGTGCCGCCGCCCATAGAACCCAGCACAGCCGCCAGCTCCTCTGCCCCGCCGTCCAACCCTGCTCTGCCGTCCGCCCCCCCCAACCAGGGCTCCTCCCGCCGGCCCAACCGTCCCCTGCTGCCGCCAGCCACCTCAGCCCGCCGATCCCTCCCTCCTTGCCGTTTCCATATTTAAATTCCCTCCTATTTCAGTTTCAAATTTCTGAAATATTTGGGTGTCATTAGCATTTAATGTTACCTAAATTACCTCCTTAACTTAAGCAATCGAAATAAATTGGAATTGGATTTGAAATTCAAACTCAAATTAAATCCAATTGAATGCTTAATTTAGGAAACCCTTTGTTATATCTAAAACTGAAATTGTTAATTTCAGATTTTTATTAAGATTAATTGTGTGTCCCCACTTGCTTAAACTCCTCTCCCCTCTTCTCTCTCTTTGGCCGGCCCCTTCATTGGGCCCCTCTCTCTCTCCTAATCACCCTATTAACTCCACAAAATCAGCCCCCAATTCCCCTCTCTTGACCGCCCCTTCCATCTTTGTGATTTATTTGAATTCCAAACCAAATCACCCCCATTAAGCCACCCAAAATCTGAATTTACTCAGAATTTCTGCATGTCATCATTGGCTCCCCCACCTTGGCCGAACTCTTCTAGCTCGCCAATGCTAGACCGTCGCCTCCCCAAGTCCCGAGCCACTTCTCCCCCTCTGATTGAGAACTCCTAGCGGCAACCACCCATCCTCATCTTCAAGGATGCATGGAGGAGCCCGAGTGGAACTTCGGGTTTGAGTATGGCAACCGAGGAAGAGTCAACATCCTCCGATCGCCCTTCTTCGACGTCGGTTTCGATTTCGACGACACCGTCGAAGAATACTTGGACCGAATTCTACCAACATTAGTAGATTCCATCGACGAACATTTTTCCGTCTACACGTGGATCATTGAAGGCTGTCCACCCGCTCCTTCGAATCTGGCTCCTTCCCTGGCGACAAGTCCTCTCAAGATCACTTGCCTATTAGTGGCATCGCTAAGTCTACTTACGGTCCTCTTCCGCTAGCCACCACTTTCAATATGAGTGACGAATCTCAAGGTGAAGGATGTAGATTTTAAATTTGGGGCTTTTGTTTATTTCTAGCTAATTGCATTATTTAAAATTTTGGTGCTATTTTGTGAGGTTCATCAACTCTCTACTTGTAACGTATTATCATTATTTTAATCTTCAATGTCCTATTCTTAAACCAAACTTGAGTAAGCAAGAAGTTTTAATTAGTAACGTGAAATCTATATTTTAATTAATTTCTCAAGTGCAATTCTTACTTCACCGCATGTTGTTTCACATCAGTTTCGACTCGAGCTGAGCTTGATGAGCTAACAAGCTAAGCTTGGGCCAGCTTCTGCTCGACTTGTCAGCTCGTGAGCCGGCTCCTTTAAAAAATATTAATGAATATTTAAAATATATTAAAATTAAATAATTTTAGGAGAACATTATTAAATATTCAAGAACTATATACCTCTTTCATATTTTAATTGATTTTTTATTATTTCACATTTATTCTTATTTTTTTAATCCTTTATTATTATAATTGCTTGAAAAAAAATGATATTCTCTCTTACATAATAAATGATCCAGCTTGTAAGTCGAAACAAACTCCTAGAATTAAACTTGAGCTTGAACTCAATTGATTAATTAAGATCAAGCTCCAATTAGAGATGACTCAAGCCCAACTCAACTCGTTTACACCCTTATTGCATATCATATATAAAGATATTTTGTGCATAGAGTAGTTATTTAAGTAATTAATCTAAACCACATCAGATAATACTTTTCAAACAAATATAATAATATGTTCGATAATAATAATTTCCAGCTATTTGAAAGAAAATAAATAAATTAATTGATGTAATCATATACTTAGAAATCAGTAGTATACTTGTGAGATTATGTGACTGATTTGAGATCGAGAGGCAAAGGCAGCATGAAGCAAGAGAATATGTGAAGATGTGGCATGAGAAGCATTCTCTAGATGAAGCTACTATTCCCAACAATATAGTGAAAAATGCACAAGAAATATTCAGGAAGTGAGAACGAAGAGAATCATATGGAAGCAACTAGCACCAACAGGAGATACCAAAGAATCAATGAGAAAATACTTAAATAACTATGAGAAATAGTGATGAAAAGCACACAATCTTGCCTAATTATTTTTGTGGATGTTGAACAAAAACTTGAAATATGAACCCGGATGTTGCTTGAGTGGGAGCCGATCACACAGCTGTACTACGTGACGTGGCAAAGCTGTGTGAGAAGCATGCTTTGTTGAGAGCTTATGTTTCACATGCAAGAGGTGCGCAAGGTCAAAGCATCGCTTCGCTCAGCTCCTAAAGTGTGTTTTGAAGTGCTCTTTTAACAAATTTATGAATCTTAACTCTCGATTGTTTTCTGTTTGATTGCTATTTGATGATGTTATACACACACATATATATATATATATATATATATATATATATATATATATATATAATTAAAATGACGGGGAGATCATTCTTCATTAAGTGAAGAAAATAAGACATTTAGAGATCACAAAAAAAATTCCAAGGAATACATCAACTAAAAAAATAGGAGTTTAAACAATTTCCTTAAAAAATTACAATGTTTTTCTGGGATATTTAAAGCCCTTATCTTCTCTAGAATTTGATGCGTCTTGCTTCCTTAATCATAGCCCATCCAAAAGCAATTAAGAGATAGTGTTGAACTAGATTGATTTCTCATCGTTGGTAGTGTTTGAAAATCATCTATTGCTGTTCCAGAGAGTTGAGAGAAGGAAAATATCATGAATGGCTTTTGCAGTACTCTTGATATGAAGATCTCACCTGGAAGAAATGAAGAGTTCGAAGGTAAGGTATAATTAAAATGCCAATATGAGATAGAACTATAGAAGTCTACTCCAAACATTAGATGAGAAGCAACATTTAAAAAAACCAATTGTGAATCATCCTCCAGAATGGAATTTCTCATGAAACAAGTAAACATGTTGAAGGTTTACTTGAATTTTTTTTTTCCAAATAAATATTCTATCTAATAAAATTATTTTCAAGGGAACCAATGCCTTTCATATCTAATTTTAAGATAATCTAATTCTAGCTACATGCATTAAGAAAAATAGAAAGAGTTGACCAAAAAAGGCCTTTAGGAGAGAGCTCCACATCAGAGAAGCAAAGTATGAGTTCCAGCTTAATCTGCTTAACTTGTAGTTAAGATTGGCAGTATCATTGTATAGATGAAAATGAGTGGTTCCTTTCTAATGAACATGCTAATATTAAGAAAAATTTGAGCTTTCACTAAGCAATTTGGATTATATTCTAACTTGAAGAGATAAGGATAAATCTTTGCTAAGGACAAATTGCAAATCTAAACATCTTTTAAAAAATTGACTCTTTCACCGTTGATAGTGTCCCAAGAGGGTTGGTTGGAAGAAAGGCGTAGGAGCTTTCCTAACTCTTTTAATAAATTGAGAATCACGAGTGCCTTTGCCCAGTAAAGTGTCATTTAAATACCTATTGTTAACATGAATTAATTTCTAGATCCATTTAGAGAGGAGAAATATTCATGGTACAGAGATTTTCTACACCAAGCCCTCCATTTATTTTTAATCTTCATTTTTTTTTTAGTTGACCAAGAAGAAACTTTTGCCTTCCTCTATTACTTTCTACAAGAAACTTCTTTTATGATAGCATTTTTATCAATGACCCATTTTAGCACTCAAAAGAAGGAAAGCAAATAAAGAGGGATATATATTAAAATATAATATATCAGAACAATTATCTAGCCTTTAGAAAAGAATTTACCTTTTTAGGATGCAAGTTTTCCTGGAGTTTGTCAATAATACGATTCCACAAGTCTTTTTACAACGATTTAGTGCCAAAAGGAAGGCTCAAATATTTGAAAGGAAGCCTTTCAAGAGAACATTCTAAAATATTAGTGATAGAAAGACTTTATTTTGACACCCACCAATGTAGATCAAAGACAATTTAAATAAGTTTATTTGAGACTTGAAACTTTTTGAAAAGGAGTAGAATGTTTTTGAGAAGCAAAACTTGATAATGGGCTACACAACAAAATAAGATAGTTTCATTTGCAAATTGAATACTATCAATTACAATGCTGGTTTTGCCACACTTGTTATCCTCTATCCAACCATCATTGGTTGCAACTATAAGCATTATACGAAAGACATCCCCAATAATAATGAAAAGAAGAGGAAAGCGACAGAGTGGTTTGCCTTGCCTCAAACCTTAGAAACCTTTGAAGGTTTTAAATCTATTTGATCTTTTTGCACATTCATATTACATTTGGTCTTTCTTCTATTCATATTACATTTGGTTTTCTTCTATTCATATTACATTTGGTCTTTATTATTATTATTATTTTTTTGGTTCTTTCCATGTTAATTTTTTCTGTACGACTTCTAAAACGAAATCTATTTTTCAGCACATTTTTTCAATAAGTGCTAATTTTACAATTACCCTCATGCAATTGCTTCTTAATATATTCTTCCTGATTTTTTCAGACAAATATCTTAGCATTTTAAAGTATTTGCTACAATAACTTTATTATCAATGGCTTTTATATTGTCGACGCTTGGATCCATATAGCATTGTTGTGAGTATATCATAGTCAATCTAGTTGTAATCTATAACATTTGTTTGCAAGTCTCTATGATTTCTGCTTATAAAATTTGGTAATATTACAAAATACTTAATTCTTTATCATGACATTGTCAAACTATTAATTCTTTTGTTATAATTAGCACGTCACTATTCACTAAACTGGCAGTCAACATTGTTAGGTTTAACACTTTGCAAGTGCTCAAGATTCACACTATAGAGCTACGTGCATTGTGGCTTTTATTCCATGGAGAATCTTATTATAAAATTGTAGCTTAATAAGTAGTTACAATTGGTTTATGCGATTTTAAGCTACATGTGCGGTTTTTTCTCGTTTACTGTAGGGTTTTACATATCCGGTTAGAGCACTCTTTCTTGAAGACATTTTGGAAAAAACTGGATATAAGCTAACTTCATTCAATCAAGTTGATGACTATGGCCAAGATAAGTTATGGAAAACACAAAGACAGCTGCTTCCTAGGAAGAGAACGAATCAGATCACCACGCTAGTTGAGGTATGCCTCCTCTTACAGAAACATTTGATACTAGCGTATTTCTTCTTTTAGAATTTTAAACGTGCTGTGTTTATGTTTCTTTTACTGCACAGGACGTTCTTAAGAATTCAAACTATGAAACATACAGTGCGAGGGCACGAGATTCCTTGGCCAGCTGGACTCCTGATTGCATTGGGTTTAATCTCATCGAAGCTGTGTTATGTCATATATGTCGGAAGGAGGGACCAGGTGCTGTTTTAGTTTTCATGACAGGCTGGGATGATATCAGTTGCTTGAGGGACCAACTTAAGGCCCACCCTCTGTTAGGAGATCCAAACAGGATTTTGGTCCTCACTTGTCATGGGTCAATGGCCACATCTGAGCAAGTAATTTCTCAATCAATATCTCCTAGTATTTGTCCTCAAATTTTGTCGGTTGGGGAGGATAAACTTTTATCTGCAACAACTTATGTTGTATGGCTCTGTGAAAAATTTTCTCTTATTCTCTGCATTTAGTCGCTTTAATTTTATTTCTTCAGTTTTACTCGCGTATTGTTTTTATGTATCACAACAAAATCCAAACAATACATGCATATTTAAATTTTTCTTCAGTGTATTAAGAATTTTCACTGGAATATTACTTTGATTTATAATGGTTGAATTAAGCTTAACCATATTGGAGTAGCTTCAAAGTTTGGGCTGTATATCTTGGTGTGCAAGTCCTTTATTTCTATGATGTTCAAAATCCGAATAAAATTAGTTTTAAATCTTGTGTGGTTGGTAATTATAGGTTGGGGGTGGAGGATCAATCTGAGAAGTGCGAATGAGAATCTGAATGAAACACGAAATTAACATCAGCATCTTCCATTGATGTTGTCTATGGAGCAGTAGTCAACATCACAGTTTTAGTGTGCAATATAGGGATATCTATCAAGGAATATTACTTAGATTTCTAATGGTTGAATTAAGCTTAGCCATTTTGGAGTAGCTTCAAAGTTTGGCCTGTTTTTCTAGGTACGCAAGTCCTTTATTTCTATGTTGTTCAAAATCTGGATAAAATTAGTTTGAAATCTTTTGTGGTTGGTAATTATAGGTTGGGGGTGGAGGATCAATCTGATAAGTGCGAATAAGAATCTGAATGAAACATGAAATTAACATCAACTTCTTCCATTGATGTTTTCTATGGAGCAGTAGTCAACAACATCTCAGTTTGAGTATGCCATATAGGTATCTCTATCAAGTTTATTGTTTGTGAATTAATGCGAAGGGTAAATTCAAGCGATAAACAACACCAGGATTTTCACGTGGATAAAAATAGTAGGACCAAGCGCTAGATAGATATAATAATGATTGTTTGATAAGATTTATCCTTAGGATATAGCACGATGAAGTCTTTGAGGATTTGGCTTTGTTGATTATTTCCCAATACATAAACACCAATGTAGCATGAAAATTGACTATCATGGATAATGCCATGATGATGATTATAATGATCTATCAAAAGTTATTAAGGTCAAAGCCTCTACTTTCATCTAAAATTTGATTTACATATATTTGATCAGCTTTTGAAAATTGATGACTGTTGGAATAGCATTGCATGATGATTATTAGTGATTCAAATTTATTATTCTTAATTCATAGATTCTACCAATAAAATTGCAAATTTGATAATCTAGATGATATGCTCACAACTGCGTGGATAAAGATAAAACTTTGACTCTAACAATAGCGCATGCATATCTATCTTAAGAGTCCCTAATCATGAAACTTTTGAACCTTAAGCAAGGTAGTTAGATTGTGTGTGCAACATAGATGATCAATGACTTCATATTTGTTTTTGGTCTCCATTAAGATTGGAGAAATTCAAGAGATCTAATCTATTTAGAGCCAACTCTTTCACTTATAAGGAGGCGAGGCAAAACCCTTTAACCAAGCAAGGATGAAGTGCTCATTGCCTTATCTTCAATATTGATAAAGACAAGTGGGTGGCAACTACTCCTTTATAGCTCAAAATTGCTCCCTATGGTTCAAAACTACAAAAAAGAAACTCCTTATAAAAACAACAACAACAACAAGAAGCCTTTATCCCACTATGCGGAGTCGGTTACATGAATACTTTTTCTCCATTGTGTCCTGTTAAGAGTCAAATTCTCATCTAAATCTAATAAAGAAATGTTATTTATAATATTTTCTAACCAAGTCTTATTAGGTCTACGTCTACCCTTCTTAACATAAGTCAAATCTAATACATCTACTTTTCTAATCGGGTCATCGGAAGGCCTCCGTTTTATGTGAACAAACCATCTAAGGCGACTCTCTCTAATCTTATCTTCCACTGGAGCTACTCCAACCTTTTCACATATATGCTCATTTCGTATCCTATCTCTAAGGGTAAAGCCACTCATCCACCTGAGCATCCTCATCTCAGCAACACTCAACTTAGTATTATGCTTCACTTTTAATGGCCAACATTCGGCACCATAAAACATTGCAAGTCTCACCACCATCTTATATAATTTTCTCTTAAGTTTGAGGGGGGACTTTTCTATCACACAACAAGCCCGATGCATTCCTCCACTTCAACCATCTAATTTGAATTCTACTGATAATATCCCAATCTATTTCACCATCACTCTGAACAATAGATCCAAGATATCTAAAACGTGTACTCTTATTAATGACTTAATCGCCCAAAGTTAGAATCCCCTCACTAGGTCTATTACTACTAAAATTACACTCATATATTCAGTTTTAGATCTACTCAAGCGAAAACCTTTAGACTCTAAGGTTGACCTGGATAATTCAAGTTTACCTTCAACTCCCTCTCTAGTCTTATCAACAAGAAGAATATCATCAATAAAAAGCATAAACCAAGGTGGTTTGACCAAGTATTTTTCTATTTCGATTAGATTACATCAAGGATCAGCCTTAAGCCCGTATATTTTTGCTTTAGTCATGGATGTTCTCACTAGACATTTGCAAGAGGAAAAAAAAAAGCTTCTCCGTTGACCGTAATAGTAACAAACTATTTGATCACATTATAATAAGTTGAACTGTATGAGAAGCTATCATAATAGAAAAATTATTATAGAGCCTTATAACTATTTAAATTTTTTATTGTAGTCATAATTTTGTTTAATTGAGAGTTCTACGAACAGGAGAGAAACCTCAAGCTAAAAAGCCCCTATGAGGGATGATTCTCAAACAAAAATTCAATAAATTGTTCCTCTTCTCTCCTGGAATACATCATCACCTTTGCTCATGCAGTAGGATTTATGATAGAGACTTGTTCTGAAAGTGCAGAAATCCTATTGCAAAAGCAATGTTGACGATGTATTCATTATTTATTATGGTGAATCACCCTTTTGTCTTAAAAGCCTATTTATGACAAAGAAAAATACTTTTAAACAAATAAAACAATAAAAAATTAAATAGAAATACAAAGGATATAAGGAAGCTTCTAGCTATCTTCATTTGGTAATGCTATGTGGATGCTTTGCTCTATTGTTTGGCATGGGACAAATATTTACTGCTCTTACAAGGCTGAACAAGCTGTATTTTAAATGTTTTTCACTTGAAATTGAATTCATAGGGAAGGTCAATGTAATATTATATATAGTGCTTTTTGTTTTTACATTTTTTCTTACAAATCCAAATTGTGGGCATTTTTTTTTAAATTGAAGCAGTTAAAAAGGATTATCATTTGTGGCCAAACAATTTATGCCACGTGAATTTTTTGCTTCATCTTGAAATTTTAATGTATTTTTTAAAACCTTTATTGAAAATTAACTACTTCTCAGTTTTCACTTTTTAAGTTTCATTATCTTCTACATTTAATTATTATTATTATTATTATTAATTATTTCTTTTATTGCTGGTATATTACCTATAGTTACTTCATATTGCACGGTAAAATTTTCTTATGGAATCTTATTAAAAAGTTTTTTCGTGCCTTTTAATTAAATAAATCAAACTATGCTTGATGAACTCCACTTTGAAAATTAATAATTGATCTCTCATTTTTTAAGTACCTGTCCAGTATTGTAAATTCATGCTAATGTAAAATCAAGTTTAACTTTTCACATCTTAGTTTAAGAGCTGTTTAGTTACCTAAAAAAGGAATAAAGTGTAAAAGTAATGTGATGTAAAATGAATACTTTGGACTTATTAGGATGCGTGTAAAAAGAATGCTTGACTTTACTTTTTTTTGTTTGATTTAAAGTAAAGTGAATGCAATGTAAAGTGAAAAAAAGTTGTGCCCAGGGTGGTCAGCGGTGGCCGGTGGTCAGCGTTGGTGGGCGACGGTGGTGGTCAATGATCAGCGGTGTCCGATGGTTGGTGGCTGGCGTTGTCCGATGGTTGGTGACTGGTGGTGTCCAGTGGCTGGCGGCTGGCAGTGTTTGGTGGTTGGCGGGCGGCGGTAGTTGTTGTTGGTAGGCAGCAATAGTGGGCGACCGACGGTGGCGACGTGGTGGTGGTGGGTAGTGGCCGGCAGTCGACTGTGCACTATGGTGGTGGCAGCTGGCAACAGGGTGGCGGCGGAGACAGTGATCATTGGCGGTGGTCATGCGAGCTCGCGGTGGTCATGCGAGTTTTTGAGCGATGTAAACAATTCTCGTTTAAAAATAAGCAAGAATGATTTACCTCAAAAATGAACTAGAATGGAATACAATGCATTCTTTTTATTTTTCCTTGGATTTGTTTTTCATCCAACCAAACATTATACTTTTCAAAACCCTTACATTTACTTTACTTTACACTCATTTTACTTCCAACCAAATAGCACATTATCCATTCCTATTGATAACATTCCAGGCTTCCAGCACATAATACCTTATAATTCTACTCTAATCTCTAGCATCATTGGATTTTTCACTTTAGATCTAGTTTCTTGAAAACATATTATTTATCATTCTTTTAATTGTTATGTCAGTTTATTCTGTAGCCTTTCCTTTCAAAATTGTCAATTTCATTGTAATAAAATTTTATCTCAATTATAGATTTAGCCAAACCTAGCCCCTTTTGTCAATCACTCGTAGGTGATGCATACCTAACCCTTGTTTACTTCTCAACCTTAATAGCTATCCCTTGCTTACTTCTCAACATGAATGACTGAAGTTGTGGGGCATCACTTATACTGTTATACATGATGCCCTGGTCGGTGCTTGTCCACTTATCACTAGAATCAAGTTAGGTCTTGGCGAGCTGCTATCGAGGGATGCCCTAACATTAGCAAACATTGGTTTGGATTCATGAATTCTGTATATGTTTTCCGGTTCTGTTATTAACCTAGTATCATCCCAATTGTTCTCTTTACTTTCTTCCTTTCCATAGCTATGGTTTGAATAACATGTAGCTAAAAAAGGCAAGTTGCGCTAGCTGAGAATTGCTGATTGTTGATGCGGTTGAAACATCTGCAATGGTTACAAGAATATGGTTGCTGCTGGAGTTAATGAGTGTGTGAATGGAACTATGGGGAGCAAATGGGATAGATGTTACAAGCCAGTTTTGGAATAGTGAGAAGTTACCAAAAAAAAAAAAAAAACGATGAACTGTTTGTATATTTTAGTGCCATACATACAAATATTTTGCTTAATTCCAGTAGTGTTACTTACCTTTTTGCAAGTAAGCTAAGCCCATGTAGCACATGAAACTTGTTCGATGATGCACCAGCCAGGTGGTTAGTAATGTCATTTTTTTAGTTTTGTATTGTGCTCTGAATTATGTGATGATGATGAAGTTCTTGTAATGTTTTATATCTATATTTTGTCTGATACTACCTATATGTTCTTTTAATATTTGCAGAAGCTGATATTTCAAAATCCACCTCCCAATGTACGCAAGATAGTTCTTGCAACAAACATGGCTGAAGCAAGTATTACAATTAATGATATTGTTTTTGTGGTTGACTGTGGCAAAGCAAAGGAGACCACATACGATGCTTTAAACAATACACCATGCTTGCTGCCTTCCTGGATTTCTAAAGCTTCGGCGCGACAAGTAATATAATTTTGTCCTTTTTTCCTTTATCATTGCTTGCAATTTCTCATGCAAATTCCATGAGGTTTCTTCTGCTGTTTCCCGCATGTAAGGTATATGATTAGTTTTTGTTCAACATTGCTCTTCACGTTCATCAAGTTAACAGTGGCTATAATAACTTGATAATCCTTTTTTTTGCAAATCCATATCTCGATGATCAATGATTTATTTATTTGTTTAACATTTATATTTGTGTCCAGAGGATACATAGCAAACTTTATTCCTGTCCATCATTGGTTCTATCATTGTACAAGTCTGAGCCATTAATACTAATGTGTTGTAAGGGATTTTTTTTAAATTTCTGGTGGAAATTTGTGGATAAGATGACTAGATTTACTTTTGTAATAGATTTATTTATTTTATTAATTTTTGTAGTTGGGATAACTATTCATGTACCCCCACGTAGGGGGACAAAGGCTTGATGATGTTGTCGTTGTTGTTGTTGGATAAGTATTCATGTTGCAAACTGTGTAAATGGCTTTTGCGATTCTGGGCTGGCTAGTCTTGTGCTTCTACAAATTTGAACTTTGGTGTGATACGCTGAGACATCTTTCAGTGTAGTCCAATGTTGCACATGTCTTAAATTAATGCCGGAAAGTTTTGAAATTCAATAATTGGAAGGGACACATACCTGTTATTTTTAGATTAGTCATTCTCTTTGGCGTAAGTGCCAAGCATAGAAGATTCAAACTTCCTGACACTCGTTAGATTTAACAAAAAGACATTACCTTGATTGCTTGCTGATATGGCGGAAAAAAGAGTTTCTTATTTGAGATCTTATTGGATTCTAATGACATTACTTTTATTTTCCTTCTTGGTTAATAAATGCGTTTGTGAATCATTTATTCCTTCTTTGGTCATTGGCTTTGCAGAGAAGAGGTCGAGCAGGTCGTGTTCAACCAGGAGAATGCTATCATCTCTATCCTAAATGTGTTTATGATGCCTTTGCAGATTACCAGCTTCCCGAACTTCTGAGAACTCCATTAAACTCCTTATGCCTGCAAATAAAAAGCTTGCAGCTTGGTTCTATAACGCAGTTTTTGTCAGCTTCAATGCAGCCTCCAGAGCCGTTGGCTGTAAGTCATTAAAATGGATCTTCTACTCATCAATATTACTTTATCACAATCAGTTGTGTCTTGTTTATGAGTCTTCATTCATTCATTCATTTTATATGATAGTTGCTTTTACGTTGATTAAGTCATTTTATTCGATTCTGTAGGGCTTAAGTTGACTTTGTTATGTTCCATGTAAGTGTGCTGTTAGAGGAACTACATTCACTGCACATCATTATATTAAGAAGTAATTGGTGGTAGCCAATCTAGTTTTTAACATATGATTTCTCATTTTACCCCTCTTATTATTTTATCAGCTTGAAAATGTTTCAAGCATGGTTTTAAAGGTGCTTTTAACCTGTGGAAAATTTGGATCAGTTTCCATTTAGGGCTGTTTAAATACTATGTTTTTTTTTTCCAATGGTTGCTATTATGTTTTAAGATGAAAAAACTGAAAGATAATGGTAGGTGTGTGAACAGTTTCATTAGCTGGATGATGGGTTTAATCGCATGATCCTTGAAGTTAAGTTGCTGTTCTACTGGTTTTAATTTACTGAGATTCACAAAGAATTTTTGGGAAGAGGCAAGCATCCAGGCCCATTTCCTTTTGGGTAAAAAGTATGTAAACCATGAAAGCAAACCATTTTTTTTGGCATAGAATGCATAAATTATTATGCTATTGTTCTAGTGAAGTACACACATTTATGCTTAATGGCTAAAAATGATTCAAGTGACTTAGACACTGATCGAGTATAAAACACAGGTACTTGTTTTTTTCCTTACCTTTTATAACTTTTGAACTGCTGTTGAAAAACTTAATCATACATATGCTTATGGATATTTATTGTTTGCTTATTTATGCTATAAGTGATAAATTGGATATAGTAAGTTTTATGTGAAAGCATCACACAAGCAAACACCCTCATGCATACTAATGAATGGTAATGAACATGGTGCTCTAGGAAGGATAGAGTCATAGAGTTAAAGGCATACCATACACGAAGCTCACACCAATGCAGGATCTGGAAAGGGTTGTACCTTGTCTTACATGTGCATTGCAATGATAATTTTGCGGTTCAAACTCAGGGCATTCAAGTAATAACTGAGCAATATAACCTTTGTTCTTATACCATCCCTTCTAAGGAAGGGAATAGTGAAATATTTATATTAAAGGTGTCTAGGGAGTTGTTCCTAATGAAGATGAAGTTGTTCAAAATGAACTTGGGTATTTTGAGCATATACAGACGATAGGTGCATCAATAAGGCGGTGAGATAAAGTCAGTGTGACAAATGAATTAGAAAGCGAGGTGTAACACCAAGAAAGCCAAATGTAAGCCGTTGTAATATGACTAGAGGCCACAGAAAGAATGACTTGCATAAACTAGAGTATAAAAGACATTCCATAACAAATTAAATAGATTAAGATTGGATTCATAAAGTTGAACTCATATAATTGGGATAAGGCTAATAATGGAAATAATGATGAGTTGATGACACTATTCGGATCATGAACAATAACTCTTCCCCTTCCCTGCTTTCATACTTGTTACATGTTGGCTTATTCAACAGACTGATTACTTAATTTCACACAGGTGCAAAATGCAGTTGAGTTCTTAAAGATGATAAGTGCATTAGATGAGAACGAAAATCTTACAAATCTTGGTACGCTCTGTCTCCTTTTATGGTATAAAATTGTGTAAAATTTTTATTATTGTATTGGTCATACTATTTGGTTTGTTGGATCTCAAATTTATTGTTTTTATTTCTTTTCTATGTAAGGAAGATACCTCTCAATGCTTCCAGTTGATCCAAAGCTAGGCAAGATGCTTATTATGGGTGCTGTGTTTCGCTGCTTTGATCCTGTTCTCACAGTAGTGTCAGGATTGAGCGCTAGGGACCCTTTTCTGCTTCCTCAAGACAAGAAGGATGTAAGTCGATTAAATAATTTGAAGATTTACATATGATGAAAACTGATCTAGGATGTCTCAGATTTCATGTATGTGTATGAGCATTTGGCTTTTGCTGCTGAAACTAGTTAGATACATGTTTTCACTTCATTTTTTTCGAAATCAAATTTAAAGCTATTTTGAAATGGGTAATTTGGATATCATGTAATTCATTTTCCAACTCTCAGTTGGCAGGAACAGCAAAATCAAGATTTTCTGCAAAGGATTACAGCGACCATATGGCTCTTGTCCGGGCATATGAAGGATGGAAAGATGCTGACAGAGAAGGGTCTGCTTATGAATACTGTTGGAGAAACTTCCTTTCATCCCAAACCTTGCAAGCTATCCACTCATTTCGAAAGCAATTCAGTTTTATTTTGAGAGATGCTGGTTTACTTGAAACAGATGCCAGCACCTGTAACAGCTTGAGCCATAACCAGTCACTTGTTCGTGCTATCATATGCTCTGGACTCTTTCCTGGAATATCTTCTGTAGTGGTAAATCATCCTCAGCATTCCTTGCATTTAATGCACACGTCTTTCTTCTCTTTTATGCTTGAGCTAAATTTGAGTTTCTTGGTGTAGCATAGAGAGAAATCTCTTTCTTTCAAAACAATGGATGATGGCCAGGTTCTACTTTATGCTGTAAGTTTGGAGCCATCACCCTTCTTACATTTACTTTATTCTTGATCTTTTAGTTGTGTATTTAGTAGAACCATATATGAGATTATGAATGTTTCTTGCTTTTTACCCTAATCATAAGTAGTCAGCCATTGAGTTTCGTTAAACATCTTATTCAAGAAGCATAATGCCTTTAGTCTAATATTGACCATTATCGTATAATAATCTAACAAACATTGTTGAATGAAAGTGTTAAACATGCTGATTAAATCATCTGACTGATTCAGCAATTTTGAAGCTGAAATTTTGCTCTCCTGCCCCCAACTAATTTCTATGAGCCTCTCACCGTTTGCAGGCCAAAAGAAGACGAGATTATCACTTTTTTAGCTATGAAGAGGGCAACATTAGAAGAGTGGTTAATGAAGAAATTGTTTAGAGAGATATTTAAATTCTATGAAGAAATTGTTTAGAGGGGAATTTAAATTCTATTCTATTCTTTGGAATCATTATATATATATATATATATATATATATATATATATATATATATATATATATATATATATATATAGGATAATAAACAGAAAAAGGAAAGATATTTAATCTAATTAATTATAATAATCATATCCCATGGACCTCAAACTACAACCCTCGTATTACTGCTCACGGATCTCCAATTGCAGCCCTCGGATTGCTGCCCACGGATCTCCAACTGTAGCTCGTGGATTGCTGCCCACGAATCTCCTACTGCAGCCCTCAAATTGCTGCCCACGGATTGCTGACGTGACCTCCCTTTAGTTGCGTGATTCAATACTCCCCCTTAAGTTGGGTTATACATGTTGTACAATCCTAACTTGCAAACAAACTTATCAAGCAGAGAGCCCAGTAGTGCCTTTGTTAGAATATCGACAAGTTGTTCATGAGTTGGGATATATACTACTTCAATTTCTAGTACTCTATTTTCTCAGATATAAAGTGTATATTAATAGTAACTTGTTTTGTTTTGTCATGATGTACTGTGTCCTTGGCCATACTGATTACGGCTTGATTGTCACATTTCAACTTCAATGTGCCTTCAATCTTTATTCCCTAGTTCAATCAATACTTGTTTGATTCAAATACCTTCACAAATAGTAGCTGTTAATGCTCTCAGTTTAGATTCTGCATTGCTTCTTGAAACAACAAATTGTTTCTTGCTCCTCCATGTCACTAGGTTCCCCCACACAAATGAACAATATCCTGTGGTCGGTCGACTGTCAACCTAGCTTCTTGCCCAATTTGCATCAGAATAAAGGATCAATTTTCTATCTTCATTTTTCTTGAATAATAGCCCCTTTCCAGAAGTGTTCTTGAGATATCTCAAGATTTGATATACTGCCTCCATGTACTTCATCATAGGATTAATCATATATTGGCTGACCTTACTCACAATAAACCCAATATCTGGACGGTTGTGGGAGAGGTATACAAGCTTTCCTACAAGATGTTGATATCTTCCTTTATCTACTGGAACTACCTCTTTTTCTATCCTTTCAACTTCAAAATTTTCCTTCATTAAATAAACCCAAGTGGGTATAGTATGATCATCAACAAATATCACAAACCACCTTGCTCCACTTATATTTTTTAATCCTTGACGGTTCTCAAATATTACTATGGATCAAGGCAAAAGATTTAGAAGGTTGATAAGAAACAATTGGGTAAGATGATCTGGTATGTTTAGCCAATTGGCAAGTTTCACTTTTGAACAAATTTGAATTTTTATTAATAAATAAATGGGGAAAAAGCTTTTCAAGACACATGAAATTTGGATGACCTAACCTATAATGCCACATGATAATCTCTTTATCTTGACTGACTCTATAATGACTCTCAACAAACTGACTTACAATAGGATGATTCTTAGGAGGATTCTTAGGAGCAGCAATTAAGGTTTGTATGGATTTGGGTATCTTGATGTCATATAACCCAAAACACATCTTAGCACTGCCAATCTTCTTCTCCGAATCTAGTTTCTGAAAAATACATACATTATTGGAGAAAATTGTTTAGTAATTACTATCATGAGCCAATTTACTAATGGAAATCAGATTGCACTCAAGATTGGGCGCATAAAGCATCAATTTAAGGGTGATAACTTCCGTGACAAAAGCATAACTAGTTCCTAAAATTTGAGATGTTGAGCCATTAACATTCTTAACTATTCGATTTGAATGATAAGGTAAAAATTCATGAAGGAGTGTAATGTCTCCTGTCATATGATATGATGCTCTTGAGTCAATAACCTAAAGTTTTGACTATTTTATACCTGAGTGAGCATTTAGGCTGGTAGCAAGTTCTAGAGACTGTTGGTTCGTGATGTTGTTAAGCAACAACTTCAGCATCTCTAAATGCTCCTTGGTGAAAGGAATAGCTTCATCTTTGATGGATTGATCTTGCATGGTGTTGACAGAGTTCGCCTTGCTTTCTTATGCTGATTGTTTTGCATTCCAATCAGTTGGTTTTCCATGAATCTTTCAACATGTCTCATTTGTATGTCCTAGTTTGGCACAACAATCACACCATGGTCTAGGAAGAGGAGAAGAGTTGTCTGCACATCCAGAGTTTCCAGTGTTTAAACTGGTAATATTTGGGTAAGAGGATAAGATCTCGTTATCCATGGACGTGGTTGGGTTTCCTCAATTGAATGAGAAGATAAATCTTGGGCAAGGGCTATTGATGCTTGAAGAGAGGTTATCAGCTGATGGAGAGTTACCACTGGTTGAGGGTTTGGAAGAAAGGGAGAAAGGTTTTCCACCGATACTTAGAGAAGGCTTAGGGTTTTCCTAGGCTCTGATACCATGAAGAAGTTATTTAGAGAGAAATTTAAATTCTATGAAGAAATTGTTTAGTGGGAAATTCAAATTCTCTTATGTTTCTTGGAATCATTACATATATATACATTCTAGGAGAATAAACAGAAAAATGAAAGATATTTTATCTAATTAATTATAATAATCATATCCTACAGATCTCCAACTGCAACCCTTAGATTACTACCCACAAATCTCCAATTACAACCCTCAAATTGTTGCCCATGGATCTCCAACTGTAGCTTTCGGATTGTTGCCCATGGATCTGTAACTGTAGCCTTCGGATAAATATTTCTTTGCTTATTACATCATCTTAATTGTATTAGGAGCCCTAGAACCTTAAACAAATTGCATCAAGGGTTCAATTTTCTTGAAAGAGCGATGGCAAGTTATTTGGGATTAAATTGAGAGTACATAGGGTGAGATCCTACTGCAATCATAGTTTAAAATTGCGCAATCTGAGGTGCACCTTTGCGCAATTTGCTTAAAAATAGCCTCAAAGCCTACGCAATTCTCAGGCATCATGAGGCGTACGCCTTAGGTGGAGTGAGGCGCGCCTCACTAGCGTTATTGCGTAATTTCCTTTGAGGCGTACGCCTCAAATATGGGGTCCCACTTACTTTAAAAACCTCTTAAATTCTTCCTTATACCCACTTACCCTTCCGAAGACCCACTTACCTGACCAAAGACGTCAACTGAAGCCGCGCAGAAAGCACGTAGACGCCCGATTGGGCTCTCCCGCATATTTCCGTCACCTCTCTCGCCGGCGCCACCTCTCGCCGGTGAGTCATTTGTTTCCGGCCTCCCCTCTACATCACTTCTTCAAGTGTTCTTAAGGTTCTTTTTAAGTTTAGGGTTTGATTTTTCAACTTATTGGAAAGCTAGGGTCATAATACTCGGTACCGCTAGGTACATGCTCGGTACCGCTCAATATATTCTCGGTACCGCTCAGTATATGCTTGGTACTGCTAAATATATGCTCGGTACAGCTAGGTAATTGCTCGGTACTGCTAGGTACATGCTCGGTAACGCTCAGTACCGCTAGTTACATGCTCAGTACTGTTAGGTACGTGCTCGGTACTGCTAGGTACATGCTCGGTACCACTCGGTATCTTCCCATACAAACAACTTACGAACTTTTAAAAACAAATAGAACTTCAAAATTACTCTTACAATAAAATTTTGTTCCGCCAGGGGGCAGCGCCCCCTTGGACCCCCGACAGTCCGGCATATTGTTCTATTCATCATCTTTAGTAATAGTTGTTACTTGTTAGTGTTAGTCTACTTCTTCATGAGTGCATGCTTTGATTGGAAGACATTTGACTCTATAGAAGAGGAGGAAGGGGTGATGACTTTAAATGTAAATTCTTATCTCTTGGACAATATTATTTCATATTCATGCTTATTATTTTATGTTTTTGTATTTTATTTTGCATTTGTGTTTTAGGAAATATGGTTAGGGGAAAAGAAAAGACAAATACGTCATTGCGGCGTGATCCTTCTTGGAAATACAGTGTGCAAGTTGATGTAGGAGGCGGCGATAAGACATGCGTGTATTTAAAATGTAATTTTTGTGATAAGGTGGTGAAAGGAGGAGTAACTCGCATGAAGGAACACTTATCCAGCTCACATAAGAATGTAGCACCTTGTGCGAATATTCCGGATAAGGTAAAGGAGGAAATTACAGCTTATATGAAAAAGAGTACTACGACCAAACATTTACAACATGAGCAATTTGATGAAAGGATCGAACATGGTGCTTACTTTGGGAGAGAGAGTGGAAAGGGCTCTTCCTCCACTATACATAATAGAGGTGCGCGGGGTCCTATGGACTAGTATATGATTAATCCATGAGAGGATATAGGACAAGCACAGATGATGCCTGCGGCTGGTACCAGAGAGGGTCGACGGCAGGTTTGTATGGATATTGGAAGATTTTTTTTGAGAATGTCATACCATTTAATGTTGCGACATCGCCGACCTACTTCAATATGTTGTGGTCTGTAGGGTTGTATGTGAGAGGGTTGAAGGCACCTTCTATGTACGAGTTACGAACATGAATTTTGAATGAGGAGCTATAGAACACATAGCAGAGCATTGATGAGATTAAACGGACATGGAGTGAAATTGGTGTTACCATTATGTCAGATGGATGGTCTGACATGAAGAGCAGAAGCTTGATTAATATCCTTGTCAACAATCCCTAAGACACTGTTTTTACGATCAGTTGAAGCTTCAGATGAGGTCAAAAATGCTGAATTCATTTTCAATTTACTAGATGGGGTTGTTGAGGAGATTGGGGAGCAATTGGTTGTTCATGTGGTGACTGACAATGCCAGTGCATACAAGAAAAATATTTCTTAATGATAAATTTTGGGTTACTGTGACCTATGCCATATTGAGCACGAGACCCTTGGTGCAAGCTTTACGTTTAGTGGATGCCGAGAAGAAACCAGCCATGGGTTTTATTTATAATGCTATGGATGAGGTCAAGGAGTTGATTGCACACAATTTGGGATGAGAAATTTAGAATATCATTGATGCTCGGTGGGAGGTACAGTTACACCGTCATGTACATGTAGCGGCATATTATCTCAATCCTCAATTTCAATATTCAGAGAGGAAATCTTCAAACCCAGAGGTGAAGCTTAGTATGTATCATTGCATGGAACGACTAATGCCGGAGCAGACAGATAGGGAACTTGCAGATTTACAACTTGTTCTATTTCGGAATAAATGGGGTTTTTTCGGTCTACATGCAGCAAAATCAACGATTGCCAAACGATCTCCAGGTATACTTATTTTGGTAAATGCAAGACACTTTATTAAGTTCTGATTATCATTTTTCTTCTTGAAAATAGTTGAATGGTAGATCCAATTTGGTAATTCCACCCATGAGTTACAGAGTTTTGCTGTAAGAGTTTTGAGTCTCACTTGTTCTTCTTCTGGGTGTGAGCGAAATTGGAGTACATATAGTCAAGTGCAAACAAAGAGAAGAAATCGACTATCAACACTCAGAATGAACCCCCTTGTATATATTATGCACAACAAGAGATTAAGAGATAGGAGGTTGAGGAATAAGGGGTTGAAGGATGATGAGGACCCGTTGGTGTGTGATGATGTGTCTTCTGATAATGAGTGGTTCATAGATGATGAGATAGATTTGCCATTATCAGACTTACAACTAGAGGATCTAAGTGTGGATGTCTTAAGGGGCGAAGCAGATCAAGTGGGCACATCCACTAGTACCACATCACACACATCCACTAGCTCTGCAGCACAACAATCAATTAAAGGCATTTCACAACTTCTTATATGCTATTGCATTATATTTATATCAAGTGAGCAATTAACATGATAATGAATTAATGATCATTCTTATTGAATAAGAAAGAGAAAAGTAGGTCATATTGAAGAAGATGAAGATATGACATTCATAGATACAATTGGAGAAGAAGATTCCCTTGAAGGCCCATTTAGTGATAGGATATGATTAGATTTTATATGTTTCTTCTTAATTATATTTTGAGAGTTCTGATAGACCAATTTTGTGGTTTTGTACTTTGGAACATGCTTTTATTGTATCTCTTTTCTTAATTTTCACCTATTCCACTTGTCATTTAGATGTTTTTATTGTATGATAGAATCTTGCTATTATTTACCTGCTAAAATCCTTAAATTCTCATTTATGCAATTCTACATTCGTGAGGCTTACGCCTCAGACCGCCTCGAGGCTTACGCATCGCCTCACGGACGAAAACCGCCTCAAGGCTTATTTACGCAATTTTAAACCTTGACTGCAATGGCTGCTTTTGTGATGATATGAAGGGCATGGATGATAACATTTGGCATACCATGGGAGATGGATTCATGGGCGTTTATTGTTGTGATGGCTCATAATAGAGTGAAGCGCCAGCATATTAGGGGTTGGGGACCACATAGAGGGCAATTGGGTCCTGGCTATGGTCTGAATTGTGTCAATGGCATGAAAGTCCATGTGTCCAAGGAAAATCTTTTGGACAATGTAAATATGCAAAAAATGCTACATGGTTGATGTAAAACGTACATGCACGGATGATTAGATTAAGGAAGTGGGCACGCTTAATTTTAGAAGCCACAATAATTATATCTTTTATATTTGATTTTAAACGACAAAATAAAACACACAGAGCGGTAAGACAAGCTTAGACTAAACCACATGCATAGGAGTTAAGATTGCAAACTAGTCAATTAATGTGACGTTGCATACATGATTGGTTTTCAACCATAAATCCCAATGCTAACAATAAGACTAGTCACTACGAGGAGATTCCTCACTCAACTCTTCTAATTACTATGCTTTAACGGGGAAGAATTAGCAAGATTGTCGTGAATCAACATATAACCACAAGTAGTAAGTGCACTGGGAAGATAAGAGAGTTTGGAGGGAGAGTTTACCCAGTGGGAAGACAACATGGACTATTAGATAGCAGCTGGCCCTTCTCGGGTGGGCTGGACAGCACAATACTTTGTTGAAATGTTCTAGATTGCAAGCCAAAATCTCTGGACAGCACCTACGGAAGTCTGGACAACAGGTTTTGGGTCTTGGAGGTTCTGGACAGCAACTTGTAGGCTTCTAGATAGCAGCTTTCAAGGCTCCAATACTCAGGATAACACATGGCGCCTGTCCAAGAATCTGGACAGCAAACTGGGCTGGTTCTTTGGGCCGCAAGCAGAGATCTTTGGTCAGCTGGACAACAACTTAGGCTTTGGAATTCTGCTGGACAGCAAGGGGACAAGAAGGAATAGTTTGGAAAGCCTCCAAACAATGCCCAGAAAATCTGGACGGCAGCTCCCTATGTTCGACAGAAATTTGGACAGCTTTGAATAGGGTGTTGGGAGCCTTTGGACAGCCATCTCTGACCTTCAGCAGTGCATAACAGTGGGAGCCTTTGGACAGCCATCTCTGACCTTCAGCAGTGCATAACAGTAACCCAATATGGCTGGAATATGGGGACAGCCAGCAGAAATCTCACGGGGAGGGAGGAAAACATGAGAAGAGTTTGGGAGGAGGCAGCTAAGGCTGAGAATTGGAAGGGGAATTAATGAGATTTTTTTGGGAGAGAGAAAAGTCAAACAAAATCTGAAATTAATTCTCATATTTAATAAAATTGGAGGGAAGGATAATTCAAATCAAAGGATTAATGGGAGGTGAGGAATTATGGGAGGTAATTAGAGAGTCTTAATGGAGAGCAATTAATGAAAATTGGAGAGAAAGGGGGAAAGATTAAGTGGCAGGCCATGTTGGGAGAGGGGAGGGGGAGTTAATTGCTTAGTATGTGGGGCCCATGGAAATTACTAAAGGTTTTAATCAAATTTCAAATTTTAATTCAGATTTCATTAAATGAGGGAGTTTCCTAATTGAAATTTATTAGAGAGGGATTTATTTGAATTCAAATATTGGATTGAATTCAAATTAATAAACCTTCATAATTGGGAGGATTATTTTAGGAAAGTATTTATGGGCTTAGAATTTTGAATTTCAAATTCCATGGGAGAGGGAGAGGTGGCCGACGGCATAGGGGTGGAGATGGGGACGGGCCGTGGTGGAGATGATGGCTTTGGGAGGGGTGGCCGGCGACTGGGTAGGCCAAGGCAGCCGGCGGGTTGGGGAAAACAGGGGCTTGAGGTGGAGGAATTTGGGAGAGAATTTGGGTGGTGAGAATGGTCGGCGGTGGAAGCTATGGACATAGACGGGTGGAGAGGGAATTCAATGAAAGAAGAAAAATAAAAGAAAAAGAAAATAAGAGAACCGCGAACCTTGGAATCCACCAAGATTGATGGGTATTGATTTTTCCCCACTTGGGCCTCTCTTCTCACTAACTCACTAAGAGATCATTCCAAGAGAGAGAACTTAGAACTCACAAAGAGATCCATAAGCACAAATTGAAAATTTCATATTAAATCATCATCCCCTCTCCAAGAGGAGGGAGAAGTTTTAAATAACCAAATACACGAAGGAAAATAAAAAGACACAATTGCCCCTATGGCAAACATAAGACAAAGCCCTCAAGTGAGGGTAGAAAGGGAAAAAGAACAATAACAAATCAAATATATAAAATATATCAAAATAAATAGACATGATCGTAGCCGTTGATCTTCGATGTCCTCATCAATGGTAGTTTTATTATTCAAGTTTGCTTGTTTATCATTTCTCTAAATTTAATGCCAAACTCCATCAAAGGCAAATGACGTGGATAGGTTGTTTACACTTCTAGCCTCTGAGAGATGCAATTGATGTATTATTGTCTTCATTCTGCAGATTTTTTTTTTTTTTTGTATGAAAGCGCTCTAAATAAAGGGCATTTCATACTAAACAGTTGAGGCTGGGAGAACATGTGGCCTTCTGGGTCAGGTTAGTAGTAAGCTCTTGAAAAGCATGAATTAATCCAAAAAATTATCAGCAAATTGACATAATGGTGGTGGATATCATGATTATCAGAATTTAAAAGAAGAAAATCAGAGTTTTTCGTAAGCTGGTGGTAGGAAAGGAAGGCGAATAATCAAATATGATTTTCTTTCATGACCATGTAATAAGTCAACAAAATAATGTGCATCTTGATGCTTTTTGTGCCGCTAGATCTGATTTTATTTTCAAGTAGAATCTTGCCATGCGTAGCTTTTGTAGTACTGCACGAACCATGGCTAACATATTCTTCTTGGTACTTTCCACATATGCAGTTAATTACCTATACCAAAAACTAGGATTCTGTAAGCTGAATATTTTAATAATATGTATGTTAACCAATGCTGATGTTTGTATCAGAACTCTGTGAATGCAAAATACCAAACCATTCCGTACCCATGGTTGGTATTTGGTGAGAAAGTGAAAGTAAATGCAGTCTTTATTCGTGATTCCACTGGTGTATCAGATTCTATGTTGATCCTGTTTGGTGGTGTTCTAAAAAAAGGAGACATGGTAACTATTTTTTAAATTTTTGTTTATCAAGTCCAGTTAATTCCTTCTGAATGTCATCCTGTAATAAATACTGGTTGGAAATGCGAATTCAGGCTGGACACTTAAAGATGTTGGATGGTTACATCGACTTCTTCATGGATCCAAGTTTGGCGGAATGCTACTGGAAGCTCAAGGAGGAGCTTAATATGATCATCCAAAAGAAGGTAGCTCTGGTATATATTTGATTTTATATTGTTTAGCCTCACCCGTTTGTTCCTAGGCTTTGATCTAAATGCCATTTTCCACGGCTTTGTTAGGCAAAGCATGTACTAAGTTCCATTGCTGATAATGGTATCAACACTTGCTTAAAAAAGCATATGGAAAACATGGTGAAAAGGAGATGGTAAAGTACCACATGAGAGAGGTGGATTTGCATTTGTGTGTTGGTGTGGTGGCTTTGGCTTTTTCCCCCCTTTTTTTGGGTGGGTTGAATAATTTGGTGGGGAAAAAGGGACGAAGGAGGTAAGCTTGTGCTTTCTTGGTTATAAAAAATGGGAGAGTGGTTCTAAGAGATGAGAAAAAGAATTGGGGTCCAAGATATTATATATTTATATTTTAAGGATAAATTAATGATTTTGATATTATTATATTATACAAAATAATTATTTAGTGGATATTTTATTATTTTTGATTACGTTTTTTTAATCATTATTATTGACTTAAAAGTTATCATATATTTAGACCTAATTTAAAGACTACTTTATTGGTTATAAAAAAAGTTATATGGGGTTATAATTGAGCTTTATCTTGAGCTTTTTAACGAGTTTCTTCACGAGCTTTAAATGATACTATTCATATTATAAATGAATCGAGTAACATTCTTGTTTATTTAACAACCAAGCATTTATAAAGTGTTGGAACCTGTTTAAATTAGTTAATCAAACAAATGAAGAAACTCTTATCAAGCTGAGTTACAAACAAGTTTATTAAATGTTCGGTTCATTTATATCTCTTTGTTCTTGCAAAAATGAGTTTCCTTCCCAATGGCGTCTGAAACCTTGATGATAGAATATATTTGACAAGGATTCTTTAAGAGCGCTCGATTTGACTGTAAGGCTTGGTCAGATGGTTAACTAGCCCTTATTGTTCCTTGGAGGTCATTGGCTTCTATCATAATTCCAGTTCCTCCGTTAAAATCTGAGGTAAATTCATTTATAGACATTCCCCCAATCTCACGGTTTGTGGGAGTCTGGCGTACTGGGTTCACCTTTTGACTGCTCCATTGGTGGAAAACTGCAGTTGAGTTTCTGTAACAGCCCTCCATTTCCTGAAGGTTGATTTGACTGATAAATCCATTGGCAGTTTCCACTTCTGCTAATTAGCTGCTAGCAAGTAATCTAATTTTACTTGGAATATTTTTTTATTTTGAATATTGTCAAAAAGATTAAATGGTGTTCATATTTTTTATATAGTTGTTACCACTTACCACTGTTTTGTAAATTGTGCATGCAAATGCACTGGCACACATGCATAAACATGAATGTGTTTGTTCATCTCTCTCTCCCCCCTCTCTCTCTCTATATATATTGAGAGAGAGAGAGAGACATAAATATACAATTTTCTCCTTATGGATGTTGTTAATGTTCAACTTCTGTTTCTTCAAAACTGTACTAATCTTTACACTATATAGATATTCTTAAATTTTCATCTCTCTTGATTTAGTCCTCTGCAGTAACCTGTAGCAATACACAACCATTTCAATAAAGATGGAAAACACGAGAGAAATTTGACTGAAAAGTTTCTTAAGGTCGTTTTGTTGATTGTAGATCGGCAGCAAGTGTCGAAATGTTGATTTTGTTTATCCTCATCTTATCCGTAAACATGAAATAATTACTAAGTTGTAGAATTTACAATCAATATTGATTTACAGCTATGACCAATTATGATGGATCCAACAAATTTCACCGTTTCTCAAAATGCAATTCTTTTTTAAAAAATTCAACCAAATGATCCTTTATAATGCTTAAAGATCTTACTTACTCACGTGCATTTTGGTTTTTAACCAGCAAATTCGTTTGGCTTCTGCAGCTTGAAGACACCAGCTTGGATATCCATAAGATTGGCAAGTACTTGTTGCTTTCCATTCAGGAGCTGGTCTCTGGGGACCTTTGTGAAGGGAGGTTCGTATTTGGTCGAGAAACAAAGCGAATCCGAACCTGCACTTCCAGTGAAGACAGCACCAGCAAATTCACAAAGGGTGGTACAAATCCTAAAAGCCTTTTGCAGACATTACTAATGCGAGCAGGGCACACTCCTCCGAAGTACAAGACGAGACATCTGAAGACTAATGAGTTCAGAGCTCTGGTGGAATTCAAAGGGATGCAGTTTGTGGGTAAGCCCAAAAGGAACAAGCAGCTGGCAGAAAGGGATGCGGCCATTGAGGCTCTTGAGTGGCTGACACACACCACTGCCGATGATAGTCAGCCCAAAGAAGATGAGGACTCGCCTCCTGATATTACTGAAAACATGCTGAAGCTCCTTAACAGGAGACGGCGGCGGCGGTGCTCCAGGCAGGGTTCAGGTTGATTATGGCAACTATTATGGACATGACAAGTTATATTAGAGTTTAGTGTTGGGACCTCCTGCGGGATAGGGAAGTTGCGCAAAGGCATGCTTTATAATCTTTGTCAAAGATTGAGGTTTCGTTTGGGACGGTTTTTATTTTGCTTCTTAAAATTTTGTACTAAAAAACTATTTTAAGAAGCAGAAAGAAAGTCGTCCCAAACAAAACCTGATAATGAAGTTTGCTGATGCTCCAGAAAGCTGTTGCAGATAGAGAAAATGAATACTAGTTCATCTTTGTAATCTATCCAAATTTGTCTGTTAGTGTAAATTTTCAAATGCAATTTTGGTCGTCAATGTATTCTTCCATTGGTTTACTGTTTTTACTTTTTAAGATGATGTATCCTTTAATTATTTTAATGTTAATTGAAGGCATTTTTCAATTTCGTTGTAAATTTTGTTTTAAATTTGACGATTGGCCAAATTTCTTGGTATTGAGATAGTTTGGATTGGCCCTTTAGTGTGAAATTATTATCAATTGTATACTGGTAGAAATAATTTCGCCTCAGATAAATCCTAGATTATCCATTTTGCACCTCTTTGTAAAAATAGGTGGATCACAAAGCTATATGATAAAATCAATATGAATATTGATACCAAAGCCCTTCTCCTTTTGCTTAATTTCAACATATTTGTTTGGGATGATTATTTTTTTATTTTCTAAATCAATTTTTTAGTTATTTTTTTTTTAATTATAAATTTTTGAATTAGAATATTGCTTTAGAAAGTAGAAAGAAATCTTAATCTTTTTGTCCACTATAAAACTTAAATGCTTATTAAAATTGATTTATTTCATTAAAGTATTTTATATTTACTTTATTTAAAGAAATGTGTACATTTTTTTGAATAAAAATAACCCTATTTTTTATGTGTAGACTACTGATTAAAGTCCATAAATAAATTTGATTTTAATTCGTTGGAAATCAAATCTCTGTTCAAACCTAATTGTGTTCAATGTAGTCTAAGAAGTTGGTAGCGCTTCAACCATGAAGTCATGTTATTAGATGTCCAGCGTAGCTCAAGCATTTATGTGTTTGTCAATGGAAACTCACACTAAATTTAGGATATAGTCGTAATTAGGTAGGGTTGAGGAACAATTATTACGTCCTCTGACCGGATGTAGAGCTACGTTCGGCCTCCAATAACATGTCGCCACGTGCTCTAACTCTTTACCGCGCGGCCCAACGACTTGACCCGGAGCGGAACCTAGGAATGCTATGTTCGCGATTTTCTTGATATTGCTCGGTATTTGCTAGGTATTGCTTTGCAAAAATGAGAAATACCGCTCTGTGAAGACCAATACCATACAAATACCGAGTTGTACCGAGTTTTTTTACAACTCGGTACAACTCAGTATTTGCTCGGTATTGCTAGGGATTTGCTCGGTATTGCTAGGTATTTGCTCGGTATTGCTAGAAAAAATGCGGTACAACTCGGAACAACTCGGTACAACTCAGTATTTTCTCAGGATTTGCTCGGTATTGCTAGGTATTTGCTCGGTATTGCGAGAAAAAACTCGATACAACTCGGTACAACTCAGTATTTGCTCAAGATTTGCTCGGTATTGCTAGGGATTTACTCGGTATTGCTAGGTATTTGCTCGGTATTGCTAGAAAAAACTAGGTACAACTCGGTATTTGCTCTGTATTGCTAGGTATTTGAAATATATCCAAAAGGTGATGGGATGTTGTTTGGCTCGTCAAGGATTTAAAAAAACGCACGTGCGAGAACCCGAAAAACAGCGGGTCGGCGACTTTTCTTCATACTAAGTGGCGCTAAAATATTGATGGCCGAAAGTAGAGGAGCATACATTCACCGGACCAAATAAAAGTTCAGGGTTGAGAGTGGCGATTTACAGCCCAGAAATCCCAATCTAATGTCCGATCTCATTCCAAGCCATTGTTAGGCAGCTAGATCCCTCTTAATACCACGATCCAGAGCTCGCAGGCGGACCTTAGAGAGGTAAAGAAGCAACAGCGAAGAGCAGATTTTTACGGCAGAAATTAGAGGATTGAATTCGAAGCTCTCACTGTTCAAGCCTCGCTAACTTGATCGCGCTTCACACCTCTCAACTGCCATATCGAGTAACCATTGTGAGTGAACGTTCTCTCGTCTCAGTCTCAGTTGATTTTCATCGATTCCTATTCTCATTGGTTCTTGCCCGCGTAGAATAATGATAGCTTGACTAGGTTAGCCGGGCCTTAGATGGGTGGCTTGTTCTGATCTTGAATGCACAGATCTTCATGCTTGTTTAAGGAATTTTTGTTTATAGCATTGATAGTTTTGTTTTTCAGCTGGGAAATAGCTAATGATAGCTTGACTAGGTTATGTCGGAGGTTTCTGATAAGAAAAACCTAAGCTTGACATATAAATTATTCGCCGTGGATGCCATATTATTATTGTCTAGTTCTGCCTAGATCTTACAATCTTACTTTTGGAAAATTATTTCCATCTCTGAAAATTTGTAGATTTTACTTGGGATAGAGAACACGCTATTTGGAATGAGAATTTTACTGAAATTTTGATGTGAGCAACTTATATTTTCCAAGAAACTTTCCACTTCTGTTCTTCGTGTAGTGCTCAAGATTATTTCTCATTTCTTGGTTGCAGACTCCTGATCTGATAGGTTACGTTTGCTTCTAGTTCAAAAATCTGGAGAAGAGTGGAGGTACTGTGTTATAATAAATATAAGACATCTGATTGGCACAAATACAACAATTGATAAAGTTTATTTCATTTTTAGGGTATTTACATATGCATTGCAAAATTCTTATGTATTTACATATCTTATGCTTAAAACTTTATTGTGGGTCTCCGAAAGGATTCTGCTACCAGGGTTTAGAATGCAAAGAGTACGATTGTACTATCCCATAGGACAAAACCGTCGCAGACTTTTACACTATGTGCAAATAGGTCAATGGGAGAGCAAATGAAATTATACATATAATTATTCATGGAGAATAGCGTCTTTCGCCTGCACATATCGAGAAATAATAATATACATAACTCGATAATTACGAGTTTTCCTCCATTCAATACATCAGCTTGAATGTGTTTAATTTGATGTTGGTGTCGATTCCCCACGGGCGCAAGCCCCCATAGTTAATTACATCTTAGACATCGACCTAATAATACTCTCGATTAAGGATGCCATATTATTCTCTTCTTGATTTGATGCATAATAAGAGTTCTTAAATTCTTCTAATCTAAAGAGGATAAACTTCTTCTCTTCATCTTTAATAAAGATTAGATTTTTTATATATATGAACTTTGATTAAAAATTTACGTTTAGAAGATTAAAGATGGATTTAGTATTCTAGGAGAAATTATCAATTTATAATTTATAGGAATTAGCTAAGACACACTGAAGGGTGCACAATTTGGGCTTATGCTTGCCTGGAGTGAGCTTCCAGCTAATTTTCTAAACACTATCAATCGTCTCATGAATGTAAGATAAGATGACTCTAATCCTAGAGAGTCAAAGATATTAATTCATAGATTTAAATTAGGGCTATAAAATATGCAAATAAATCTAACTAAGCATCATGTATGATGCATGAAACAAATGCATAAATAAAATTTTATTTAGTTATTTATTTTAAAAAGAAAATATAATCCAGGGTTTGCAAGAAAGTAAGGTGGTCAAGCTCCACAACAATATGTTTGAATTTCTATACCTATGAAATATATAGATTTAAATGTACTTGCTTATCATCTTATGTCTATGGATTTTCTTACAAAATTCCATAAGAAAATATTCTCCAAAAGAGGGAATTATCTTTTGGAACCCTATATATGTGCATAAGCAAATATCTTTAAATCTTTATAACTTCTGACACTTTACATTTACATTTGACTATTTACATATGCATTTGCACCTAGATAAATTCTATTTTGATTCTCTTTTTGCAACAAAATAAAAGACAGCATAAATGCATATATATGCATGAATGTAATGTATGTGTATGCAATTTAATAAACTAAAGTGTATTAATAGAAATGTAATTATGCATGCCATGACATCTAGAGTATTGAAAGTAAATAAACACATAAAGGATACCCTCCAGATAAAGGTACCCGCATCACACCAAGCACACGACGACCTAGCCTAAGTCTAGAGTCAGTGATCTTAACAAATATCTTCTAGTGTGTGTATAAACTGTGTGATTTAGATAGGTCCTAAATTTGGTGTTTAAGCTTATTAGATTCGAAGTTATCTCTTGGTTGTAGATCAAGAAAGATTTTAATTTAGCTTTAAGTTTTGATATTTTAAAATTTTATTAATCAAATTTTAAAGTGCTTTATTTGTTTGTGTTATTTTATTTTAGATTTTAAAGAACCATGTTTGTTAGTGGCTTCAAAGTGCATAAGTTATTAACCCAAGTTCTTTGGTTCATAATTATAATGCTACCATGCCCTCATAAATGATAGGATTGGTTGCATAGAAGCCTTGCATTTCAATTAGGTGTTTTAGTCCTTAAGAGCTTTCAATCCAATATATATTTGCCTTACTAAAAGGGGTTAAGCACAAGCGTATAAAATTCTAATTTTTAAATATTTTATTAATGATTTATCAGTGATCATTTAGGTTTAATATTGACTACCTTTGTTAAACTAGGGCAATTAGATTTATTTCACCTCTTTGGGGCTAAATTAATAGCATTGTAAGCTCGGGTTACCCAATAATGTTGTGAAACATATATGGAAACATGAATTGCTTAGGAATTAATAATAAATTGTAAAGCTTTGATAATTGTAAACTCAATGTTTCACCAAGATAAGGATATAGGATTTCTTAGTTGCATTTATGCTTTGATAGTCAGTTACACGAAAGATTAACATAACAATTTAAAACAAGAACAAAAATTCGGAATAATACTAGATGCAAAAATAACAAAATCCATAGTTTAACCAATAGAAAATTCACCTTCGAGTTTCCCTCTCTTTCACTCTTGATAGTGGTGCTAGCAGAAGAATAACTTCAGCAATCCTAGAGATGCCACCAAAAGAAAGAGGACGCCTACGATCTTGATCAACGGAGAGTTAGCCGGAGGGTAAGAAGCGGATGGATGTCCGATAATTCACCAATGTCTGGATAGTTGGTGTTCTTCAATTGCAGATGTCAATGTGAAGAGGATGCGGGTAACGTAGTTGTCGACGGTGTCGTCGATTTCCAAATTGTGGTCAAAGGGAGGAGATTGTTAAATATCCACTAAGCCTTGATGGTTGTAGACGAATTTGTGCCAAGCTCGGGATCCGTAGCGTATCTTCCTCCTTGGATTGTGTGGTAGCAAGGGAATAAGGAAATAATGGAGGAGAAAGGGTGGTGGGCTCGGCCAAGACTAGGGGAAGGGCCAATGTTGAACTCCGATTTTTGTTTAGTGGGGTGGAGGGGACTTAAACTAAAATATGAAATTTAAATTTAGAATTTTAGTAGGAAAGGAGGGATCAGTTTAAATTTCAAACTTGAATGTATAATAATGGAGAGCTATGTGGGGCGGCTTTCCTTGGGGAAAGGGCTTTGATTGGAGGCCTTAATGGGAAGAATTAATTAAGGAGAGAGATAGAGAGGGAGTTGGCCTAATAGGGAGAGGGAAAAGTGTCCACATATAATATATGTGGACTCATGCATTAATGAGTGAAAGGAAATTAATTGGAGAGAGAGAGGTAAGAGAGGCGACAGCTAGGGGAAGGAGGGAGGGAATTGGGGGGAGGAATTTAAGTGGTTTCCAAATAATGGTAATTAAATTCAAGAGATTAAATCTTGAGGATCTCTTCAATTTAAATTCAAATTTGAAATGATTTGAATTTGGAAACTTTCCAAATAAAGCTTGGCTAATTTAGGAAAGAATTTCAGTTCAATTAGGATGGAAATTTGAATTTGAAATCTTCCCAAATTGAGATGCACTTCATATGGAAAGGAAGTAATTTGAGATTTGAAAATGTGGAGGCAAAGGAAGGCACTATGGCTGGTGGTCAATTAAGGGACTAGGGTTTGATGGTGGCGGCTAGGAGGGAAGGAGGGCTTTGGGGAGGTGGCAGTTGGGAGAGGAGAAACCCTTTTGGTCGGCGGCTTGGATAAAGGGGGGGAATTGGGTGGTCGGCTCAAGGAGATGGAGGGTAGTGGGGTTTAGCCGAGAAATTGGGGGAGGATGATCGGCGTCCGGTGGTGGAGATAGAGGGAGGGGAAGAAAAGAAATAATAAGGATACGAACTGCGAGCCCAGCCTCTACTGGCGGCTGACGGGTGATACTTGGACCCTCTCCTAGGGTTCTCTCTTCTCTCAAGAGCTCATAAGAACAATGAATCAAAAGCTGAAAATTTTTATTCATCAATCATTAATCTTATATAATGACTAAGGCCTTAATATATATGCATCCAAAGTCAAGAAAATAAAAAGACTCAAATGTTCTTGGGGCTTCAACATAAAAGAGATCCCTCATAGGGTTACAATTGTAAAACTGAAATAGAAATAAAAGAAATATATAAATGCATCATAAATAGAGGTTCTGAATCATAGCTGTCGATCTATGATTCTTTCGATGATAGATTCATTGAAATCTCCTGCTGATGTCCTCATCAAATAATCTCCTATTTATTTAAGTTTGATTATTGACTATTGATTTTAATTGATTTATTTTATAGATTAATGATTTAGAAACTTATGATTTAATATTTATTTAATTTATGATTTAACACTGCTATTGTCAGGTCCCAAGTCATGGATGATAAAAGTGGAGGGTTGTATTAGGTAGTCGGCAGTTAGCATAAAACTTGTTGAATAATCATGACCTGAATTTTTTAATACATTGTATTAATGCTAAGGCGTTTCCTGGAAGTGACGAGCTCTATAGCTTGAATACAGCGAGAAGTGTGTAAGGGCCACTGCATTGGTGTCCTAATGCAATTTTAAATAGGCAAATGTTACCACACCATGGACGGATGTGGGCAAAGAAGATAGTCCATGAATTTAGAATTCATATAGGATCTTAGAATGTAGGTTCTCTTATAGGCAAATTAATGATATTAATTGATATTATGGTGCATAGGAAGATAAATATTTTATGCATTTAGGAAACTAAATGGGTTGGAGAGAATGTTAAGGAGATCGATTGTTTAGGATTTAAACTTTGATATTTTGGTAGAAGTCATACTAAAAAATGGTGTATGTGTAATTATGGTTAAGAGATTGAAGGATAATATTATAAACATTGATAGAATTTGAGACAGAATTATTGCTTTGAAAATTATTGTTGATGCTAAAATTATTAATATTTTAAGTACTTATGTTTCTCCAGTAAGTTTATATATGTATTTAAAATTAAAATTTTAAAATGATTTAGAAGAATTAGTTCAAAAGATAGATCTTGAAGAAAAAGTTTTTATTAGAGGAGATTTAAATGAACATGTTGGTAGAGAGGTAGATGATTTTAAAAATATTCATGATTGCTATGAGTTTTGAGTGTTTAATAATGGTGATAAGACTATATTAGATTTTATTTTAGCTTATGATTTTATAATTGCTAATACTTTATTTAAAAAAAAGGATGAACATCTCATCACTTATAACAATGAATATAATAAAACTTAGATTTATTATTTTCTTATCAGAAAAATAGATAATTTAGATTACAAAGATTATAAAATTATTCTGTGATGTGGAACATAATAGGAATTGCATGAATTTAATAAAATTTGTTAAGCTTGCCAATTTTAAAATTAATGTTCCATAATATTAGATTTTATGATTTCTTAGTTGTTGATTTGCTTTGGCATGCAGTTAAAAAATAGATTAGAATGATAATTTAAAATAACAATAAAAATTATAATAAAGCTAGATCCGCAAGTAACAAAAATCCACTGGTTAACAATTAGAAAATTCACCTTGAGTTCCCCTCACTCTCGCTCTTGAGGGTTGTTTTAGCAGAAGAATAATTTCAGCAAACTTAATAACGCCACCCAAAGATAGAAGACACCTGCAGTATTGCCTAACGAAAACTTAGCCGGAGGGGACGAAGTCGGTGGATGTTGGAGAAATTGCCACTGTCTGGAGGTTTGATACACGTCAATGACGGTCATCAAAGTGAAGATGATCCAATCAACGTAGTCGTTGACGGTGTGGTCGATCTCCAAGTTGATGTCGAAGAAGGGTGATCTCAACACATCTACTCATCCTTGATGATCATATACGAACCACGATATTGTTCAGGATTGGCCATTCATGGGGAATGAGGTCAATGTTGCGTATCTTCTTCTTTGGATGTTGCATGAAGCAAGGGAGAAGAGTTGGAGAGGAGGGAGAGGTTTGGGTGGTCGGCCAAGGCTAGGGAGGGGGCCACTTTAATTTCAGATTTTAAGTTTGTGTTGGTGGAGGAAAAACAATTTAAAAATCTATAATTTAATTTCAAATTTCGAGGGAAGGAATAATTCAAAATTTGAATCTCCTCTAATTGGGCTAGGGTGTGGCTACATACCTAGATGGGAAAGGCTTTGATTGAGAACATTAATGGGTGGAATTAATTAAGAGAGAGATAGGGGAGGGGGCCGGCCAAAGCAGGGAGTGGATGGGTCTCCACATTCAATGAATGTGTCTGCATGCAATGAATGTGGGATTTGGAATTAAATCCAAATTAATTTCAGATTGGGAGTGATTAAGGGAGCTTCCTAAAATAGGTTTAGTAATTAGGAAAGGTTTTGAAATTCAATCTATTTGAATTTAAATTAAGAGACTTTCCAAATTAATAATAGGATAAATTAGGAAGGCATTTAAGAGGCAATTTGAATTTGAAATCAAAGGACTTGTGGAGGAGTGGGCCGGCGGCTAGAATGTGAGCTTGGTAGGTCGGCGACTAGGTGAGGGGCCAAAACTTGGGTTGGCGGTGGGGATTGGGATGGTGTGGGAAGGTGGGCCGGTGGCTTGAGGTGGAGAGGGGAAGGAGATCGGCGGTTTGAGGAGGGAGGCCATCTATTTTGGAGGAAGGTGGGGAGGAGGCCGGTGGCTAGGGAATAAGAAAAGTGGGAGGAAAGGTAGGGTAGGAAAAATCGAGAGTCCGAACTCGTCCTGCGGCTGGCGGGAGTTGCTTTGCCCTCACCTAGGGTCTTTACTTCTCACTAGAGCTCTCAACACTCAAGGGAACAAGAAAGAAGAAACTTTTTTCATTCATCAATCATCATCCTCATACAATAGTGAGGGCCCTCATATATAGGCCTCAAAGCAAAAGAAAAATGCAAAGACTTAAATGCCCTCGGGGCTATAACACAAACTAATCCATCACAGGAGTACAATGGTAAAGACTCAAACATAAATAAAATAATACATAAAATGCATCATAAATAAAGACTCCTAATCGTAGCCGTCGATCTACGATTCCTCCAATGATAGACGCGCCGGAATCTCCTGCTGATGTCCTCATCATTCTGAGTGACAGTTTATGTACCCGACATTGCTTATTTTTGGACTTTAAGTTGAAGGGGCAATATATGAAAAATATAATAAAACATTATTCTAATATTAGATGGGGGCATTTAAAGAACACTGACGAAAAATTTTTTGAGAGTAAGATTTGATATCTTAAGATTTTATTTGTGCAGACAATTTCTCTCCTTAGTAGGTCCAATCTTCTTCCCCGATCATTGGTCCTAAAATAAGCAACAAGTAGGGTTAAATAGTACTTGTCAATTATGGTCATTGGTAAGTTTTCGTATGAAGATTAGGTTTGTGGATAATCGAGGTACGTGGAACACATTTTTGAGAGTGAGGGAGGGAGATAAGGTTATGTCTCTTTGGCCTACTACTATAGTAAGAGAACCATTAGCAGTGATAATTTTCTTATCACTTAAGCAAGGAGTATAATTGATAAAGTGGTTAGTGGAGTGTGTCATATGATTGGTGGTTCCCAAGTCAGTGATCCATAAACCTTTCAAATGATTTTTAGAAGCACTTAATCAAATGGATATAGGAATTTACCTGAAAGTGCAAAAGAAAAGGATGCAAGTGGTTTTTCAAGGGATACCAAGAGTTGTTTTAGCTTATCAATATCTTTTTTATTGAGCTCTCCGAAGATGGATTGTGCTTCTGAGGTGTGTTGACTTGTTGTAGTGTTAGATTGTGATGCGGTCTTTTGTCCACTCTTTGGTTCCATTCTTTACTGGGGGGATTTTCGTGTGTCTTCCAGCATGTCTTTTTTTATGTTTTGATTTCTTGTCATAATTGCACCAAAGGAACTCTTTGTCTTTAAATTTTGAGGAGTCCTTACCTTTTTCCTTTCATGGTTGTCACAATGTTGAACATTCAACAACCTTTGGCTCCAACATTACTCCTCGTCATCTTTCTTCATCACGAATGAGAGAAATTGTCTCATTTAATGAAGGTGTTTTCTCTTTGCCAAGGATCTGGTCTCTCACATGATCAAATTCTGCAGTTAATCCTGCAAGAAAATCATATACTCTATCTTTCTCAATAAAGTTTTTCAGGATAGCAGTATCTTTTGAATATTTGGTCTCTATGCATATGTAGTGATCAACTTCTTGCCACATGTTTTGAAGGAGAGTGACATATTTCGTCAGTCTTATTTCCTTATTTTGTGTTTTCCACCTTGACCTTTTCTCGATTTATGCGTGTCATCCTTGCGCAGGGGCCATGCTAATCTTCTCTGTATCGTTCCAATTTTATCGGATGTCTCCGAAGAGACAAAAACTGAATTTTTTGGCGGTGGGAGGATGTATCTCTACGTCAGGTGGGAGGACCCAATAAAAATTCGCCCACTTGAGACTAGCACCAGCGAAGCATAGCCCGACCCGGTCGCCCGCGCGCGGCCCGTGATGGCCGTGGTATTCGAACAGGAGACATGTCTTACTCCATTTTGCACGCCACCAGTTTGCTGTTGTTTAAAACTGTGTTTTCCACCTTGACCTTAATTTTGAAGATTTGGGCAACATCTCGAGATTTTAAGAAGGTTTGTTTGGCGGCATCTCATATGTTCTTTGCAGTGTATAGGAACATAAATGTATCACTAATTTCTAGAGTCATGGAATTCTACAACCATGACATAATCATGGAGTTCGCTTCATCCAATGCCCAAAAATTAGGATCTGCTTCTTTTGGTCCTACTCTAAGGAGGTGATTCATCTTTCCTTTTTATTTTAAATAGGTCTTCACAAATTGAGACAACTTCAAATAATCCTTTCCATTCAGGCGATAGGAAGGTTGCTTACTTTCAAGTAGGTCTTCACTAATTAAGACCACTTTGATGCCAATTTTGCTTGGGCACGCAGGGAGGATTCGAGGGATGAAGCCGATTGTTCAGTGTTCCCTTCTTTACAACAATGAAGGCTGTCCTTTTTGCTTCCTTTGTATCTCCCCTTAACGAAATTTTGGCAATATTAACAGTAATGAAGGCTGATCGTGGCTCTGATACCATGTCGAATTTAGATATTTGAGAGGGAAAAACTATATTTTTATTGCACAAATCTATCCCTATTTATAGATCTATACATGATATCAAAAAAAAAAAAAAAAAAAACAAATAAATTACATAATCAAGCATTATTTGATGAGGGCATCCGACCATGGAGAGTTTACCAGAGACGGGGCCGACGATCTACGACCACGATTACACCACTTTACTTTTGAGTCATCAGATTGTATTAGATTTATTATTATATTTGTATTGAGTTTATTATTGCATATTTTTCATTTGTACCCTCACTTGAGGGAGTAGTTCTATGTAAACCCTAGGGGTATGTTTGTCTTTTATTTTCCTTCATTGTTTGTTGGATATTTAAAAGACTCCTCATCTTTTGAGGGGATGATGATTATTATAAGATTTCTTTTTCCACTTGTGTTCTTGGAGAGCTTATGAGCTTATGTGAAAGTTTAAGTCCCTAGGTGCGGGTGAAGTACTACCCACCAACCGTAGGAAGCGCTCGGGTTCGTGGTCTACTTATTCCACCAAGTTCCTCCCCTTTCTTCTCCATAAGCCGCCGACCCCATCTCGTTTCTTCCCAACCGCCAACCTCCACTCTCCACCCCTCCTAGCCGCCGGCCCAAGAAGACCCCTTCCCTCCTACTCCTAGCCGTCGGCCCCTAGACCACCCTCTCCCTCCTAGCTATCGGCCACAAAGACCTTTCCCCTCCCCCATAGCCGCCGGTCCAAATATAAAACTCCAACCCCAACCCTAGCCGTCGGTCACAACCCTAATCCTCTCCTAGCTGCCAGCCAAACCTCTCCCTTTGCCTCCAATTTTCAAACCAAACAATTATGACTTTCCTTATTGAAATCATCTTAAATTAGAAAAGCTTTCAAAATTCAAATTTTAATTCAATTTGATTTGGAATTGCTTTCCTAAAATAAGACACCACATATTAGGAATGTTTTAATTTAGATTTCCAATTATTAAATCTGAATTTAAAAGGGGATTTGATTTAAATCCTCTTTCCTAACTTAAGTTACTTGAATTGGCAAGCAATTAAAGCTCCCTAATCATCCCCTCCTCTCAAAGTCGCCGGCCCCTCCCTCCTTTTCCCCTTTGTTTGGGAATTTGAATTTCAAATCTTCCCAATCACCTCTCCCATTAAATCTGAAATTAAAATTCAGATTTTGAAACCACTTCCCTTCCTTAAATAATATCCCAAATCTGGAAATAGAATCTCTTTCCCTCTTCCATATGGCCAGCCCCTTCCCCTCCTCTCTCCACCTCAATTACTCGTCCTAATCTCCTCCTTTTTTCTGCTATTGCCATCTCTCCAAGATCTCCCACTACTGTCCAGAAATTTCAGCAAAGTTCCTTTGCTGCCATGCTGTCCGGAACGACTCTATTTGCCGTCCAAAAATTACCCAACTCCTGATATGCTGTCCACTCATGTATGGCGGATCCTGAACAAGACCACGGCTTCGTATTGAAAGACCAAGGGTCCATCAGCGTCCTCCAATCACCGTTCTTCGACATCGACTTTGCTAACGATCATACCGTTGAAGACTACGTAGAGAGGATCCTCTTCTCCCTTGTCATCGCCATCGAACAACAACACTCTCCCGTCCAGTGACGACTAACTTCCAAACCTTGACAATGGTGAACTCTCCTCCAAGTCTTTTTCCTTCTAAGTTTCCCTTCATTGTGGAATCATAAAGATTGTGCAACTTCTCTCCGCTTAACCAAACATCAAGAGTGTGAGTGAGTTAGTGAATAGTCTAAATGTTACTTTAGGAATTTCCTTTGAAAATCCCCCATGCTATGCTAAGTTTGATTGGAACTGATTATTCATGATTCTAACTCTTATCGTGTAATTTGGCCTAAGCTTAGATAACAATCTTCTTGTTTTCAAGATTTATTTAAATCACTGAAGTAAACTTAATTATTGTTGTTCTAATTGAAAAGGCGTTTAATTTCAAACATTGCATACTTGCCTACGTAGTTAGTTCTACATCATTATTACCCTAATACAATCCTTCCTAAATCAGCCACCTAACTATGGAAAGGAATTAGCGTGATTCATGCGAGCCTCCAACGAATCCACGTGGAAATCATCGGCTGGGATTTAACAGAAAATATAAAAGATAACTTGCCACTCAAACTTGAATTGGTGAAATGTCATGCAAAGTGAGATAACTTAGTAGTAATATAGCTTGCTTATATTTTTCTTCAGATTACATGACCAATTCTTGTCATTATAGAGGTGTGGAAATGCTTAGGAGATGAAAGAATTTCATGGCTTACTAAACTTTTTAATACTATTTTGAAGACTAAAAAGATGCCAGATGAGTGGAGAATGAGCGTGTTAATTCCTATTTTTAAGAATAAAGGTGATGCACAAGATTGTGCGAATTATAGAGGTATTAAGTTAATGTGTCATACTTGAAAACTTTGGGAGCGAGTTATGGAGCATAGGTTGCGGCGTGATACTAATGTTTCTCAAAATCAATTTGGATTCATGCCGGGTAGGTCGACTATGGAAGCCATACATTTATTAAGAGGTTTGATGGAGAAATATAGAGAAAATAAGGAGGATCTACATATGATATTTATTGATTTAGAAAAAGCATATGATAAAGTTCCAAGAGAAGTGCTATGGAGAGTTCTTCAAACACAAGGTGGATTGACCAAGTATTTCCCTATTTCGGTTGGGTTACATCAAGGATCAGCCTTAAGCCCATATCTTTTTGCTTTAGTCATGGATGTTCTCACTAGACATTTGCAAGAGGATGTACCTTGGTGTATGCTTTTTGCTGATGATATTCTTCTTGTTGATAAGACTAGAGAGGGAGTTGAAGGTAAACTTGAATTATGGAGGTCAACCTTAGAGTCTAAAGGTTTTCGCTTGAGTAGATCTAAAACGGAATATATGGAGTGTAATTTTAGTAGTAATAGACCTAGTGAGAGGATTGTGACTTTGGGCGATCAAAGCATTAATAAGAGTACACGTTTTAGATATCTTGGATCTATTGTTCAGAGTGATAGTGAAATAGATGGGGATATTATCAGCAGAATTCAAGTTGGATGGTTAAAGTGGAGGAATGCATCGGGCTTGTTATGTGATAGAAATGTACCCCTCAAACTTAAGGGAAAATTCTATAAGATGGTAGTGAGGCTTGCAATGCTTTATGGTGCCGAATGTTGGCCATTAAAAGAGAAGCATAATACTAAGTTAAGTGTGGCTGAGATGAGGATGCTCAGGTGGATGAGTGGCTTTACCCTTAGAGATAGCATACGAAATGAGCTTATACGTGAAAAGGTTGGAGTAGCTCCAGTAGAAGATAAGATTAGAGAGAGTTGAGGTATTAGATTTGACTTATGTTAAGAAAGGTAGGGGTAGACCTAAAAAGACTTGGTTAGAAAATATTAGGAATGACCTTTCTTTATTAGATTTAAACGAGAATTTGACTTTTAATAGGACACAATGGAGAAAAAGGATTCATGTAGCCGACCCCACGTAGTGGGATAAAGGCTTGATGTTGTTGTTGTTGTTGTTGTATTACATGACCAATTCTTGAGCATCTACTGCACTGGAGTAAGTTATTCATCCCTTCCTCCTTGACCTGCATCATATACACAATTAGTTGGTTATTTAAAATCCTCTTCACCTACTACTTGATGCAATTTAGGATCTTCAAGCAAAAAACGTGTTAGTTCTTATTTTAAATATACCATCCACCAGAGTTGTAATGCTAGTTTATCATAATATACCGTTTCCTTTTTGCTTCACATCTCTAAGCGCTTAATTATTTTTTAAATTTTCAAGGGAACTTGCAACAAGTACAAAACATCATGGCCTCTACAAATGGACTATCAAATGCTCATATTAAGCAACCTCTCTTTTCATTCGGGGTCATTACTGATGTTCAATATGCTGATATTCCCGACGGCCACTCATTCCTCGGCGTCCCTCGGTACTACCGTCATAGCATCCAGGTCTTGCAAAGGGCTGTCAGCCATTGGAACAACCTCAAGAAACTGAATTTTTCCATGAACTTTGGTGACATTGTTGATGGATTCTGTCCCAAAGACAAGTCACTGACCGCCGTCCAGAAGGTTCTAGATGAATTTAATAGTTTCCATGGACCTGTCTATCACATGATCGGCAATCACTGCCTCTACAATCTCCTTCACAGTGACCTCACAGCTTTGTTCAAGATTCCCTCTCTCCATGGTGAGGCATACTATGAATTCTTGCCGTCGCCGGATTTCCGATTCATTATTTTGGATGCATATGATATCAGTGTTCTTGGAAGGCCCCATGATGATCCTAGAGCATCTGCAGCTTTTAGGTTCCTCGAAGAGAAGAACCCCAATACTGATAAAAACAGTCCGGTTGGATTAGCAGGTCTTGACAAAAGGTTCTTGATGTTCAATGGAGCTGTAGGAAAAAAACAACTAGAGTGGCTTGATAATGTACTTAAGGAGTCTACTGAACATGGGCAGAAGGTGATTGTAGGTTGCCATCTACCTCTAGATCCTAATAGTGCTACCCCAGCGTCTCTTTTGTGGAACTATGAGGAAGTGATGGAGGTGATACACAGATATAGATGTGTGAAGGTATGTTTTGCAGGTCATGATCATAAGGGCGGTTATTCGGTTGATTCGCATGGCGTCCATCATCGTGTGCTCGAAGCTGCTCTCGAATGCCCCCCTGGCTCTGATGCTTTTGGTTGTGTGGATGTCTACCATGATAAGCTCTTCCTTGTGGGCACTGATAGAATGGCCTCCACTGAGATGATTTTTGAATCATGATTGTTGTTCATTATGCTTTCCCTTTTTTCAAATTTATTTTGTTATTATCATAGTATAAGAGGGGATAGTTCAGTTAATTTTTCCCAGCTGCTGATTGAAGGTTGGGGAAAATGCTTCCTCTATGTCATACATATGTATAGCTTAGTTTAATGGTATCACTAAGTTTCATTGTGCTGTAACTTGAAAAAATATAATCAAAGTTGTACCCTTTTCATTGCCATTCAATGCACCTTCCATCAATTAATTATTTTGTGTGGACGCCGAATAGGGCTGCAAACGAACCGAGCCGAGCCGAGTTTGGGAGTGTTCATGTTTGTGTTCATTTAATATCAGCTTGTTCAAATTTGGTTCATGTTTGTTCGAGCTTTATTGTTTGTGTTCATGTTTGGTTCATTTAAATTTATGAGTGTTCATGTTCGGCTCATGTTCGTTCATTTAGTGCTTATCGAGCTTGTTCGTGAACATATTTAACGAATTGTTTTTAACTATCAAACAAACACGTTCATGAACATATCTATAAACAAACATATTTATAATAAAAGCAATTGTCTAGGTAACAAAGGCAATAATTATTTATATTTATTAATTTTATAGTCAAATATTAATTATTTTTATCGAGCTTATTCACAAGTTCAAAATCGAACACGAATCGAGCTTCTTATCGAGCTTAATGTCGAGTTTGTTCACGAACTTCAAATGATGTTGTTCGCGAACATAAATGAGCTGAACGCATTAGTGTTCTAGTTTGTTTATTTAAGAATCGAGTATTTAAAATTTTGTTCAAGTTTGTTTGTTTAGTTAATTAAACAATCACAAACGAGCTTTAATCGAACCGAACAACGAGTAGCTCGTCGAACGTTTGGTTCGCTTGCAGCCCTAACGCCGAACTTTTAAGGAGACCAATCAGAATGCGCCACACCTTCTTTGTGTACTGTAACTCGGTACTGCTGATGTGGCTGCACCTGATTCTCCTCCGAACATAGAGCTGCATCCGGCCTCCGCATATAATAATAACTCCCTTCTATCACCATAATCAGGTGAAGAGATTCGGCAGCCATTTGCCCAGTCCCATTACCTCTTTTCAAGATTGGATGATTAAAATCTAACAAGCTAACCAATGAGTCAGCCTCATATTAGATTGAGTTGAATTTGAATCATTGAGTTTTGGCATGATAAGCATGCATGCATATTATACTATGAATTTATCTTAATAGATCAAAATTTGATATAAATTAAATTGGTTTTTTTGAATCAAGCACATATCAAAGCTTATGAGCCATGAGTATCTTAAACCAATTTCACTTATTACTATATTTGATTTGACTATAGATCGATCCAAATGACTTCAAGATAATCATGGGTCATGTTTGGATTGGCTAGAGAAAGTATCTTTATAATGACAACAACAAGGGCAATTATTTGTGCGGAATTCGAACGGAAAGAACCGTTCGAACTGTGAGTATATATATTGTATATATACAATGTGTATAAAAATTTAATACACAATATATAAATTTATATATAATATGTACATTCATATATCTGGATGATTCTTTATATTCGGACTCTGCACAGAATAATTTTTCCAACTACAGATCTCAAAACTACTGTGGGAGTGCATCAATGATTGACAAGCACCTTTCTTTTGTACATGTCAGGAACATCATGAAAAATCTTATCATCTTACAATCATGAACTGTTTTTGAAGATTTCTTCTATCATGGAGTTCTTCTGCATTACCATGAGGAGCATAACCCCATGCTACAAAATATACAGCAAAATAAACAAACTACAGGAAAATTACCAAGTATAGCTCCTAGCTCGCCTTAAAATCTATAATTTTCTGGGGAGAAATGCACCTCCTTATTCTTATTATTTTAAAAATTTTGAAATGAATGTAATTTTTGAATAAGTAATTAATTTAAATCTATCTTTTAAATCAATCGTGGCCAAATTTTAATTAATTTTTCTCACTTTTTCCATTTTTATGGCCATTTTATACACAATAGAGTTAAAAATCTCACAAGTTCATTAAACTAAAGTTAAAAATCCACATAACGTTAGCACTTTATACCTTCTAACGTTAAACAAAGAACAAACCAGAATCAAATTTGCCACAGGTATCCCAAAATACTTAATAGAATCACCACCAATGGCATCATAATATCATCATCTATATAACAACATAAAATTACTCGAACTGACATTTATAAACTAATAAACAAATATTAAGAAAAGTAGATAGAGAAGAGGAAAAAAAAAACTAAAAGGAAAAGCACTTCCATTTGCTAACGTAAAGGTATCAGAAACAAGGTAAGATATCATGCAGAAGGTAAACTAACAAATGGAAATTTCAACTAAAGTAGACAACTTGACGCTTGGCTTAACATGCAAAAACTTCCAAGTCTTACAGCAAACCAAGGTAGCCATGAATTATGTCCCCTTTTTTTCCACCCTTCCAGTTAGGTTAGTTGCTGAATGTTGGGAGTCTTTGCCACCTCGCAACCGGTCCAAATTTGAGCACACTGATTTTGCTTACATTTACACTTCAGCGCTCAACATTCTAAAAAAAAAAAAAGAAAAAAAGAGAAAAGAGCAGAGCCTTCAGATTCAGCATAAAAAATATTAATGGCCCCAGAAGAAATATAAGCTCCTTCACCATCTTTCCCTGGATTTTGGCCTGCCAAGAATGTAGATAAGGTATCTTCGGTTAGAAACTACAGTAAATTAACAACAAACCATCTGATTGCATGTACTGTAAAAACAACCAACTAAAACATATGTTGCACCGATACGGATACGACACGATACGGATACGAGACACGTCAATTCTTAAAAATATAGGATATGGGTACGGCGCGGACACAATATTATAATTTATAAATCATGCATAAAAATTAAGAAAACAATCAAAGCATAATATTTGAAATTACAAAAATAAAATAAAATTGAAAGCAACATCATTTGTAGCCTTGTAGCTTATGATATCAAAATAAAACTATAAAGGTAAGCATTAAATGTCTAGTGCAACAACAAAAGCATAAACATAAATTGTCTAGCACATGAAATTTCAACTATTCAATAGAAGGAATGATATGATTAGTTTCTTCAATGGTTTGTCTTTGAACTTCTATATCATCTTCAATAAATATCATAGCTTCTAATTCAAGCTCATCAAGTGAAAGATTAGCAATATATTCCCATATTATCAAGAGACTCAAATCCATCTCGAAAATGAGAGAACCTCGCTCGCAGCAGCGGAAGTAAATACGACGCGTTTTTTTTGGATTTTTTTTTTTTGTTTTTCAACGGACACGCATCGATACGCATGTCCTTTTGAAATTAAATAGTATTTTAATTAGTTACAACTTTGCCTATCTGACACGTATTGGTGTTGTATCGGAGGCGTATCCGTGTATCGGTGTATCGGATACAGCTCTCCTTTATAAATAGGTGTATCGGTGCAACATAGACTTAAACTAAGGTATCGGCAGAAGGTGAATAAAAAAAATGATTAACAATAAAGTATACAGAAAAAAAAAAAAAAAAGCTTCTCAGTAAAGTACTAGATTGAAAATACAAAGAGTCATGCTATCAGATCTTTTCATTCTTATTCATGACACATAAAAAAGATCAAAACTGTTGTTCTTAAAGTCAACTATCAACCATGATTTGCGAAATCTTAAGGACAACAATAGTACAAGAAAAGGCATAAGACTTTACATACCTATCCATGTTCCTGTTGGCGTGAAGGGTTGAATCCCTGTTTGATTGGAATCCCCGTTTTTCAATGAAGGGTCTGTACCATGAATCATCCGTCCCTCTAGATCGAGGCCTGTCTACAAACTCGGTCTGCCTTGAATCTTCTGAAAAGCCAGTCTGCACTGATGGCTTCTCTGCAGAGAAAGGAGTTCTTCGAGATCCAGAACCAGGCCTGCCATTAGCAAAGGCTCTCTGACCAAACCGCACCTTATCATCTAATTCGCGTATTAGATTTTCCAGCTCTTTCTCCATCTTCCTTATTTGCTCAAGCAAGCTATCGTATTGTTCAGTAGGAAGATGCGAGGAATCACCATTCACATTATCCTCAGTTTCCTTAGCAAGTTCCTTCTTCAGATTATCAATGTCTTCTTTCAGTTTCTTTTCTTCTTCAGTCTCAGACCTGTCATGTTTGACAAGTCAACATGATAATGTAAATTATTAATAATCCAATGAGGCTAGATAAATCATCTAAGTAAATATAATGAAATAACAAACTTGGAATATTAAAGAAAATTCAACTAAAAAGAAAAGTTACGGGTAAAAACCAATAATTCCTAACAATTTATATCAATTTAGTCTCAGAAGCATCACATTTCCCCAATTTAATCTATCAAATGAATAAAATTAATCTAAAATGATCCTTCATAACTAAATTGAGATCAATTTTATATAATTGAGATCTAAATTAGGATCAACTTTTCTGTAATTTCTACTTGACGGATCATTTGAAATTATTTTTATATTTTACAGAAGGATTAGATCTGTATGCAGCAAAATAGATACATTAGCCTAATAAAGGACAAAAATTATCTTGGATTTGCCTCAATTTTAAACTTTTAGTATTACTAATTTGAATACCTGTCCAGAGAGTGACAATCCATTCAAATCTTCTATACAGAGACAAAATGAGCATATATAAGATTTTGTGATGGATACTTCCATGCTTATTAATTCACAAAATGTGTCACCTACAAATAAGTTTATCTACCTTTATTACGCCACGCAATGCCAAGATTTAGGCAAAGCTCAACCTTGAGATGTTTTTCATATTAATGCTACTACACCAACAGAACGAATAAAATCAAAATTATCAGAGAAAAAACAAACAAACAGGTACAAAATGAAGCTAAAATGACAGTCAAAAGTCCAATCTTCAACGTAGAAAAAGCCCAAGAAAGAAACAGATGGCTTGCCTTCTAAGGAGCTGCACCCTTGAACTACTCTTTGCACTATCAAAGCAATCATCGCATTCAATAACTCAGCTTGAAAAAAATCCAAGAGAACAGAGAAAATAAAAACTATGGGCTACATGGAATCATTTTTATTTTGTTTTTTTTTGTGATTAGTATATATTTTTTAACTTTTTTTATTTTAAAAATAAATTAAGTTACTTTTAAAAACACAAAATAATTTTGAGGAATTTTGAATATTTTTAGAAACAATTATTACAACTAGCCGCAAACACCACCGTCGTCAACAACCATCATTATCATGACTTCACAACCTATTGTAGCTAACTAGAGAGTAGAGACTGCTGCCACCACCTCATAAATCAACTTTTATTTTGGGGAAAATTAGGGGCAATCATGCCCCATAAATCAATTTATTGGATATCAATCAAAAATATTTTTAAGATAACAAACATATTTTATTTTATGTCAAAACATAAATAAAATAAAATAAAATAAAAAATAAAAAGTAAAGTCATCACAAATAGCTCTTTAAGGTACAAAAAGGTACATAGGTACTAGCATTGTAGCCAAGTATTATAATTTTGTAAAAAAACTCAAGAGAAGTGAAAAAGAGGGCTTTTTTTGTTAAATGAACATTCGCAAAACCTTCTTTGTTAAAGGGACAAGTCTTCACCATATTCAGACGACTGTGAAAAGTCCAATTAATAATGTATTAGAACAAACCAAATGAGTGTGCACAGCTTTAACAGTTTAGCTTACGCATTCACATGCAACACCAGATAAAGCAAAACGCAAGATCCCGATCCAAAACGTAAAATTAACAATATTATATCTCAAATATGGCCAAAGACTTCATGAAGCATGATAAATGGCAAGCTCTGACAGTGTATCAATGTTAAGATACAGAGGTAGTAAAAACTATCCATGGTTAAGGATGATGAAATCCAAATAAAATCATAAGCCCATGCTTCCTATCGTGCAAGATGCTACTCTTTTCTTCCTGAGAAGGATTATTTGCACGAAAATGCTAGATCAAGCCGTGCATGTAGAAAATCATAAGCCTATAGTAACCCTGAAATAGATACTCAATAGAACAGAGAAATATTTGAAATTGTTGCAAGTAATATGATTGGATAAAGATCAACACCCAACCTTTCAATCCCACGATGCTCCAGTTCCTGATCAATCTTCCTCCAATCCATTCCCTTCTCTTCCAAAAGAACCTCCCGAGGTTTTGCATCTCCGAAAGGATTAACCTTAGGCCGAAGCTTTGGCACCCCTCCTTCTGATGAAGCCTGTGAGCCCGAACTCCCAGGCCTGCTTGACTGCGCACTGGATGTCCTGCTTGAATAAGAGTCTGTGAAGCCACTAGTCTTCTTCATTTCTATATCGATTTCCATCTTCTTCCAATCCACCCCCTTCTCAGCCAACACCTCCTCCCTTGGCCTTGCAGCAGCAAAAGGACTCGGCCTGCTACGCGTAGGCTCTGGCTGTGATTCAGAATCTGTTTTTGGAGGATCGAATACAAATCTCGGCCTTTCTCTCTCCCCATTCCTCGGAAAAGGCACGCTTCCTTTATCCCAACGATCAGAATGCATCCCCGACCCGAAAGAGTCCCGAAATCCAGATCCAAAGCCAGAGTTCCTAGAAGCAGGAGCGGCAGATTTCTTTCCTAAAGACCAATTATCAACCTCGTCCGCCTTGGATGTGCCCAGGGAGTCGTAACGATCTTGCCGGCGGGAATCAATGGAAAACGGCTTCTTAAAATGAGACCAGTTATCTACCTCATCAGCCCTCGAGGGACGATCGCGATCTGAGTCCTTGGTAAATCCCTCACTCAGGTGGCGAGGAGGAGCGCCGCCGCCATAACCATTAGAACGAAAGCCACCACCGAGGCGTAAATGATCTATCTCATCAGCCGTGCGTTGACGGGGACCAGTAGGAAGGCGGGCCATCTCTTCGACTGTGAGACCATTGGAATCGAACGTGGGCTTGCGAAGAGCACCTCCAGGGCCGACGTAGTTGCCGGAGGTGAACTCGGAAAGCTTAAGAGACACGCCTTTCTTCTTCTTAGGCTTGCTTGCTCCTTCCTTGAGAGTTGGAAAGCCCTGCATTGGCTCATCGGCGAGGAAAGTTGGACGAGCGGTAGAGGAGTCCGCAGCAGCGCGTTCATTCTCCTCTGCCTCGGCTCGTTCAGCTTCGAGAGCCCAAGTACCGATCCCGCTCCAGGCTTTAGTCACATTTGCCACCGTCATCGTCGGATGTGAGATGAGAAGGAGAAAGCGAGAGCTTGATGGGTTTAGGGTTCCGTGAGGTAATCGGTTGAGGAATCGAGAAACAGGGGTAGTGGGAGAAGGGAACGCGGACGTGTATTTATAGCAGATTTGATTCTGAGCTTTGTTTAATTATTCGATTTCCTTTCCTAATTTTCAAAACTAATTCTTTCCAAAAATTAAAAAATTATAAAACTACTTTTAATTCGTTATATATATTTATATGAATTAAAAGTTCTGTTTTGAGGGACCTGAAAAATATTGGAGAAATGGTTATGGTAGTTAGGCATTAATGTCGATCTGTGACTTACAAAAATGATCAAGCTAAGAAGATTACTGATATTAATTAATGATAGGTATAGTCGTTGGGGGACTATAGAGTCACATAGGTTGTCAGAAGATTATGACAGATAAAATTGAAGGTTTTTGCATCCAGGAGTATTCATGACGGTAGAGCAATACAAAATTTAACATCTTTGTTTTGAACTAAAAATCTAACACGTAAATAAATGAAAGATATATATGTAGTATTTATAATAGGCTCTATAGTTTTTACATGAAAATCTCTGAAAATGAGAAAAAATCACGGGATCTTACCCAGTTTAAATGAATCCACCGTAATCGGCCGTAGATAATCGGTAGTCGGGCGGAAGTCTGTCGAAAGTCCAGGGACGATCGTTGACTAGGCAATAGTCAAGGAAGAGCTTGGTGGCAAGAGAGATCACATATTCTATTATTTCTTCCCCTTCTCCTCCCACTCCCCTTCTTGGTCCCCTCTTTTAGAGAAGAATGAGGGGTCTATTTATAAATTTTTTTGGAGTGGCATGACCAGTAAATAAGGAGAAGATCAAGGGCATGCTGGTGTGTTTAAAATGGATGGTTGATATTGACTCCCTTAATTAAGGACCATTTATTTAGTATTTAAGTATCTTGATGATGTTAGAATTTGGCGATCTTAGGCTCGTTGGATTTGTCTTGTTGAGCAGCTCGATTCAATTATAAGCATGTCATATTTGGAAATCATTTGGTCACCCAATTTATAGTTTGAACCTTCCAAATGTACTTTGGGTTCTTGAGTCAGACCCATTTGGGCTCAAATTGGGTTGAATTTGATGTCATTGGGTTTGTCTTTTTAAAATGTTCAGTTCGACTATAAGTTTGTTGAAATCGGAGTTCAGATGTTTCATAATTTAATTTCAGAAGTTTTCAATGTGATTTTGCCTCGAGATTTATGCTCGATCAAGATAATTTTTTGATGATATATAAGTTGTCCCTCTATTTTTGGATGTCAAAAGTCAGTAGAGTAAAAATATGTATCAGAGCTCTTCAAATCATTCCAATGCAAAATTATATTATTTGAGTAATTTTGAGAAACAACTGCTCCTTGGATATATGTGGACATCCCCTTGGAGTCGTGAACTAAGTAAAATATACTTAATCATAATTTTAATATGTCTCAAAGACGGCATAAAGATTGGAGCACAAAATCCAAAAAAATTATTTCCAAAATTCTTGAAAATGCTCAAAATTGACTATAGAGGCTTTGTTGGTCCCTAAAAGTAACAAAATTTAGTTTGAACATCAAAAAATGGTCTCGGGGACCTGAAAAAGTTCAAATCAGACTGTCCAGACAAAAATTTGAGCCCAAATGTGGCTTGGTAGCCAAACCGGCTTGGTACTGAGCGCTATGCACTGCCTACCTCCAGTTAGTCAGCACGTGCACGAAGCAAGACGATACTATAGCCACCGCTTTTTGAAACAGCGGGGCGGCAATAGTGCTGCCACCCCTTTTACCTTTTTTTAAATATTATTATTATAGAATATATTTATTATTATTTTTTATTATTTTAAATTTTTTATTTTATTTTTTAACTAATTTTTTAAAGAATATTCTTCTTAGAATAGTTTTATTCCCCAAAAATATTCTCAAAATATTCTTATTCTTTAAGAATATTTTGATTATCCCATAATATTCTTCTTCTCCACTTTCACTTATAAAATGCTCCATTGGGGGTAGGGAAGGTTGCCCTTCTTTTTTTTTCTCTTTTCTTCCAACAACCTTATAATAGAGGCCCTCCACTGTCATATTCAATACCCCTCTTTGTGCAAAAGGAACATTCTCCCTTAAACCTTTTCACATATTAGAGGCTTTCCACTATCTTTGGATAAGCGGCATTCGTTATCTAACTTGAGTACTCCTCTATGTGTATAAGGGAATTTTCTATCCTTCCATCTTATTTTCAATCAAACTTCTTCCCATAATAGAGGCATTTCATTATTTTTAATAGACGGAATCCCCTATCAAGTTTCAATATCCCTCTTTGAGCAGAAGAAGTTTATCTTATCTTCCACATTCTTCTACCTCATACTCATTATTATATTAGAGTCATTCCACATACTTGGATTGGTCAAATCATCTATCAAGCTTTAGTGCACCTCTTTTTGTAGAAGGATTCTCGATGAGCTTTTACTCTCTCTCAAAAGATTGCCCATGATAGAAAAAGATCAATCATCTTTTGTATGAGAGGATGGTTTAAAAAGATCTGACAGTAGTAACACCCAGGAGGAGAACCAGTGATTGATAACAGACGAGTGAAGTTTTGATGATGGTTGAGCGAAAGTCTAGAGGCGGTCAGCGGCTAGGTAAAAGTCTGGTGGAAATCAATAGGTTGGTGAAAGTCTGACAGCAATCGATGATTAAGTGGAATTATGGTGGCAGTTGATGGCTGGGTGGTGAGCTAAAGGAGCTAATTGGAGGGTGTGCTGCTAATAGTAGTCAGGAAAAAGGCCAATGATGGCTAATATGAGGTGAAGGGCTGACGATGGCCATCATGCAAAGGGCCAATGATGGGAGTGGTCAAGTTGTATTCTATTAAAAGCAGTAGGAATCCATGTTGATGGGAGGTGAATAATGAACAACCTGATATATGTGGTTTGGTTATGCATTGATGACACTAGTTTAAAACATACTAATGGTGTCAAATGAGTGAATGTTTGTCTCGTCTCTGATCTTTCCTTTGATGATAGTTTTTAAGAAGTTTGATGTATAGAATGATTCGCTGATCATTACCCTTAAAAGGTCTTTTCCAGCACATGCTCCTCCACTAGAAATCATTTTAGTATACTAGATAATGTTGATGAAAGCATTATAATCTTCTTCACTTGAAGATTCTTGTATTAGATGAAGATGATTGTATGTTTAAATATGATGTAAGACTATATTATATGTACATCCAATAATATTGTATATGAATTTGAGATGTTTTTATAAACTTGATGCTTACTTTCAATTAATTTGAAGTAATGATTGATTTGTCTTTATGTAAGAAACTAAGTTCTTTATGTATTTTGGAAATATGCATTGATATATTACCCCCCCTAGATAGAGCAACTAAATTAGAGAAATTTATCCCTTTTATGGCATTTAGTCTTCTGAAAATTTTAAATAATTTGAGAAATATATATATTCTAAGGTATTTAGCCTTCTGATATTTTGATGTATTTGTGCTTTTTTAGGCTTATAGCCTTCTATGATCTTTTGTATACATGTGTCTTTTAAGGCTTTAGCCTTCTAAAGTCTTTGTATGGTGGTGATACTATTAACCATTTGCTCTCATGAAGTGTTTCTAGTGAGGATCTTGTCCACTACTAGCTTCACTTTGAGGCTAACCCATCGCCTTCTTAAGATTGTTTGTTAAAGTGTAACTTTGTATTAAAATGTTGGAAAAAATCACAAAGGATATTTGACTTAATCGAGATTGTTTGTCCAAGTATTGATCGATGTTGTTAGTCTATATAGAAGAGGTTGAGAGAATATGCCAAGGATGTATAATATATCTGAGGTTATGTTTTAGAGTATTACTCAATGAAATTAGTATATATTGAAGAGGCTAAGAGAATCCACCAAGGATGTAAGACATATCCGATGTTGTTTGTTAGAGCATTATTCAATGATGTTAATATGTATGAAAAAGGTCGAGAGAATTCACCAATGATGTATAACTGATCCAATGTTGTTTGTCAGAGCATTACCCGCAGATGTTAACCTATGTGGAATAGGCCAAAAGAATTCACAAAAAATGTATGACCTATCTGAGGTTATTTATCAGAGCATTACTCCATGACATTAACCTATGTAAAAGAGGTCGAATCGAAATCCCTTGGGATTGATTATGCCTTGATATGGAGGGGGCGAATGTTGCGTGTATCCCAAATCAAAGGTGAAGAATGATTTATCTTTAGACTATTACTGCCATTTGAGGTCAACGTTAAAATCTTTCTCAATGAGTAGAAGCCTAGTTAGGGCTTGTGTATATCTTAAAATTTATTGGAAGCTTTGTTATATTTACTAGGAGATCTATAAAGAATGGTTTCCAAAGATATTGCCTTGAATGTTGGTTGGAGCAATTTTCTTAGCCATGATTGTAGTCAAGGTTGCCCCCTAATCGGTGTGACTCTTTCTTAGGGGGAAGGCCTTATGTTGCAAATATACATCATATAGAGTGCATTATATGGTGGGAGTTGGATTGGTGTGGACATGTTCATTTGATTGGTAGGATGATAGTTGGCGAGCGATATAGGTCGGAAGAACCATAGTCAATCATTAGTGGTCAGAAATATCGTAGTCCAACAATGGAGGTCGGAAATACTATAGTTGGGTAATGGTAGGAAGGACTGTAGTTAGCAGATGATAAATGTTAAAAAAACTGTACTTGGGTAGCAGTGGTTGGGATTAACATAGTCAGTGGGCGACATAGGTCAAAAAGACCATAGTCGGGTGACAGTTGTTGAAAGGAATGTAATCAGGCGATGGCGGTCAGGGGGATCATAGTCTAGAGATGGTGGTAGGAGAGACTGTAGTGGTGGGTGATGGAGGTCGGAAAGACTATAATCGGGTGATGATGGTCGGAACGACTGTAGTCAATTAATGATGGTTGGAAAGACCATAATCAGACAACAGAGGTCAGAAGGACTGTAATCTGGCGAAGGATAGTGACCATGAGGAAATCTTGCAATAATCAGTGGTCATACGTAAGTCTGACGATAGTTGGTGGTCGAGTGGAAATCTGATGACTATCGGTAATCGGGTGGTGGTTGATGAGGATAGAGAGATCGTAGATTCTATTCCCTCCTTCTCTTCTCCTCACCCTCCTCTGCTTGGTCCCCCTTTTAATGAAGAATGAGGGATCTATTTATAGTTTTTTTTTTTGAGTGACATGACAAGTAAATAGGAAGAAGATCAAGTGCATGTTAAGAGTGTTTGGAATGGATGGTCAATATCGACTCCCTTGATCATGGACCATTCATCAAGTATTTAAGTATCTTAATGATGTCAAAATTTGACGATCTTGGGCTCATTGGCATTTTCTCCTTGAGCCGCTCAATTTGGTCGTACAATTTATATTTTGAACATTCCAAATGTGCTTTGGGTCCTTGATTTGGACCCATTTGGGCTCAAATTGGGCTGAATTTGATGTTATTGTGTTTGTCTTTTTTAGACGTTCAATTCGACTACAAGTTTGTTTAAATCGGAGTTCAGATGGCCCCATATTTAATCTCAAAAATTTTCAATGCAATTTTGCCTCGAGATTCAAGCTCGATCAAGATAATTTTTTGATGATATATTAAAGGTAGAGTTATAAAAGAAATTCTTGATTGATATTCTTGGTCGGTGACAAGCAAGTGAAATTGATTGTTATTGGCGATCATTATGTTTATTAATGGACAAAGCTTTAAAATGGCCCCCATTAATAATTTGATATTTTATAAACATTCAGTACCTTAGTGGCATCGAAATTGAGCGATTTTGGTCTCGTTAGATTTTTCTCATTAAAATGCATGTTTTTATTATAATTTTACTAAAATTAAAGTTTGAATGATCCCAAATTTGATTCTAAAAGTTTCTAAAACAAATAGTTAAGTCAAGATACAAGTTTCAAAAGTTGATTTTCTGATATTTGTTTGACATATTTGACTTTGAGAATGAATACAAAACTTTGATTATTCTTTTCTTGATTGTGAGCAGGGGTGTCAATTTCAGGTCACGGGTCCGGTTCGGGTCGAACCCGAAACTATTCAGGTCAACCCGAACCCGACCTGTTTTTAAAAACGGGTCGATTTCCTGGACCCGAACCCGACCCGCTTCGGGTCCGGGTCAACCCGACCCGGCCCAAATGACCCGTTTTCAACAAAAAAATTGCTAATTTTTGGGTCAAAAACGAGTTAATCTACTCTTTTTCGGGTCAAAATCGGGTTGCCGGGTCAAAATCGGGTCAATTTCGCGTCACTTTCGGGTCAATTTCGCGTCAAAGGGTTAATCCGAACCCGACCCGATTTTTTAAACGGGTCGAAATGTTGAACCCGAACCCGACCCATTTCGGGTTCGGGTTGACCCTAACCCGAAATTTTCGGGTTGGGTTTGAGTCGGATTTTCGGGTCGTGTCAAATATTGACACCCCTAATTATGAGGAAGGTGGTGTCATGATATGTCTCTTCTTAATACTAGTATAAATGCACGTGCACATGATGCACTTCAATAAAATTTTTAAAATAAAGAATTATATAATAAAATTTAAAATTAATTTATGACATGTTATATCAATCTTTATCTATCAAAAAAAGAAGATATTAAATCATTATATGAAAATTAAGCACAACATTATCAACATCCAAACATGCAATCCCATTAAATTATTTACAGAAGTAAACTATTCTAATATGAGGTATGTAGGAACCAAATGTCTGAAACGATCACGCAAATCTTGAGAGATACAATATAACAAAAAGATTTAACGATACCCAAACCAAATTAAGAATAATGTATAATTACAGTATGAACAACAATAGCTCGGCATGTCATAATCTGGTGGTAATGATGGACATTTCTCATTCATGTGAGGATATGACTGCATAATATTGTATCTAGGTAGTTCCAGATTCTATCTTCCTTTAATCTGACAAAAAGAATGGAATTCATTTCTTTCTCTCAGGAGTCGCTTGCTTTGGCTTTGCTGCATTTCACTTCAGTATCTTTTTGGTGCACCACTCAAGTAGTCGACTATAGTTGTTCTCAAATAAATTTAGTGTATAAGCATCTTTAATCTATCATAAGAGAAATTCATCATTATGAGATTTTGACTTAGATATGCAGAATCTATTAGAATCCATGCATGGCAGAAGATGGTTAGCAGTAAACTCACCCGCTTTAATCTTTATCAAAATACTGAAAGCCACAATATAAGTTATCATCTCTTTCTAGATTAAATAATTCTCATAGTTGGTTGAACTAAATGAAATAGAAGACTAAACTCTTGAATATTAGTTCAAAACAATAACAACAACAACAACAACAAGTATGTATCCTACTACATGGGATCAACTACATGAAGCTTTTTTCTTCATTGTATTATATTAATAGTAAATTTCTCATTTAAATCTAATACAAAATATCATTTTTAATACTTTCTAATCAAGTTTTTTTAGGCCTAGATGTACCTTACTTAACATAGGCCGAAGCTAATACATCTACTCTACTAACAAGATCATCTGCATTGTACAAAGTACTGGATAATTAATTTCTTGCTGAGAAGATATTTTCATTTTCAATTCTTTGCACCACCACCGCCAACAATCTAACATGAACAATATACTGATAAAAAGCAACTTAAATAATTTTTTGTATATCCCATTTGTATGAACATGATAAACAGCTTGGATTTTAGACATCCTCATGAAAGATAAAATTGTTAAATAGAGCAACAAAACACTAAATGCACGTGCACAAATGCACTAAATGTACGTTGCTAAAAAATTGAATTAAGATAGTGCACTTATGTCATTGAAGAATCAAACATGGATAATAATAAAAAAAAAAATTAAATAAATTAAAAAAATTGCTCTTGATCGGTCCCAACCAATTCAATAAATATGAATGAATCACATAATCAAGTGTACAACTTGCACATTGACAGGAATTCAAAAATTAATAGAAATATTAGAAAAAAAATTAATATAAACAATTGAACATTACTAATAACAATACAAATATTTAGTTTAGAATTTTTTTTTATATATTAAAAATACTTTTTATATTAATTTGTATAATGATTATATATTTTTAGATTTATTAATTATTTATAATACAATGAATGGACAAAATAATTAAAAAAATAAAATAAAACTCATGACAAAGATTTGATGTGGAAAAAAATTCAAGCGGCTTTTATAATAGTAATATAGATAATGTGATTTCATCATATTTATGAGTAGTATTTAGTTTCATGCTATTTTTAATATTGCCGTATTTTGAAAAAAATTGATAGTTAATATTAATTTAATCTAAATAGCAGCAAATTTGTTGCTATTTAAACTATCTCAATCTTGATGATTAAATTAAAAAAATAACCTTAATTACTATTAATTATTTTAAATAGTATTTCATTAGTGGGATAATTATTAGATGACTATTAAATTTATAAATAGGTAACTTTTCCATCAAAAAATTAAAATGAAATGATATTAAAGCAACGTTACAACTTGTAAAATATAATATTAATATTGAAATAACATTTTTTTATCTAAATAAAATAAATATTAAATGATAATTAATTAATTATAGAGGAGCCAAAATCAGAAAAGAGAGGAATGTTAAATGCCACGACTCTCGTCGCATTCCACATGACTTGCTGTGGTCACTGTGAAGTTCCAGCCGAAATCAGCTCGCGGACCGAACCAAATCCAACCCAATTCTCGCCCTAAATCGAAGCCTCCCAACTCCAAATCGATCAGAAACGCTGCCATTTTGCGGATCGAGGCTGCTCCATTTCCCGCCCCAAGTTCCAGATAAGAACTCGCTCGACTCTCTCAGCTCCCTATCCCCATGGCATCCATATCCCTCGTTGGAGCCGCTCCGGCGACCACCGCCTCCAAGACTCTTTTCCCCTCTACCCTCAAGCCGGTGGCCGCCCTTTCCTCTTCCTGGTCTCTACGAGGTGCCGCCCTAGCCGCCGTCGCTGCTACTTCTCGATCGGATCTCCCCCTCGGCCGTGGTAGCCTCCTTGTAGTCCGCGCCGCTCGCGGCAAGTTCGAGCGCAAGAAGCCCCACGTAAACATCGGAACCATCGGCCATGTCGACCACGGAAAGACGACCCTTACCGCGGCGCTCACTATGGCTCTTGCCTCACTCGGTGGCAGCACCCCCAAGAAGTACGACGAGATTGACGCGGCCCCGGAGGAGCGCGCCCGCGGCATTACCATCAACACCGCCACCGTCGAGTACGAGACCGAGAATCGCCACTACGCCCACGTCGACTGCCCTGGCCACGCAGACTACGTCAAGAACATGATCACTGGAGCCGCCCAAATGGACGGCGCCATTCTCGTCGTATCCGGCGCTGATGGTCCCATGCCCCAAACAAAGGAGCACATTCTCCTTGCGAAGCAGGTCGGCGTTCCTAACATGGTCGTTTTCCTCAATAAACAGGACCAGGTCGACGACGAGGAGCTCCTCCAACTGGTCGAGCTAGAGGTACGTGAACTCCTCACGTCGTACGAGTTCCCCGGCGATGACGTCCCCATCGTCTCTGGCTCCGCGCTTCTTGCCTTAGAGGCCCTAATGGCTAATCCCAAAATCAAGCGAGGGGATAACGAGTGGGTCGACAAGATTTACCAGTTAATGGACGCTGTTGATGACTACATCCCCATTCCGCAACGGCAGACGGACCTACCCTTCCTCCTCGCCGTTGAAGATGTCTTCTCCATCACTGGGCGTGGCACCGTCGCCACGGGACGAGTCGAGCGTGGCACCATCAAGGTGGGCGAAACAGTCGACCTTGTTGGCCTCCGTGAGACTAGGAACACCACAGTCACTGGTGTTGAAATGTTCCAGAAGATCCTGGATGAAGCTCTTGCCGGGGACAATGTAGGCCTTCTTCTCCGTGGGATACAGAAAGCAGATATTCAGCGAGGAATGGTCCTCGCCAAGCCTGGAACCATTACTCCTCACACTAAATTCCTTGCCATTGTCTATGTGCTGAAGAAGGAGGAGGGAGGCCGACACTCACCCTTTTTCCCTGGGTATCGGCCGCAGTTCTACATGAGAACCACGGATGTCACCGGGAAAGTGACTGGTATCATGAATGATAAGGATGAGGAGTCGAAGATGGTTATGCCCGGAGACAGGGTGAAGATTGTTGTGGAGCTTATCATGCCTGTGGCCTGTGAACAAGGAATGAGGTTTGCCATCAGAGAGGGTGGGAAGACGGTTGGAGCTGGTGTTATCCAGACCATTATTGAGTGATGTGGTCGTTTGTTTCATTAACTCGGTTTTACGGGGGCTGCTACTCGGATTCATGTAAGTTTAATGATACTTCAGTTGAATTATGCAGAATCATGATGCAATAGTCCAAGATCCACCACTGCTATATATTCTTTTCGTTTTGTTTTTTCTTCTTCTTTCTTGTGGCGGTGATGACCTTTGAATGCTTAAAGTAATGGAAACTCTGGAATTGTATTTTATTCATTGCTCTGGTTTTACTGATTTTTGGATTTCATGGGAACTTTGTGTGAAACTGTTTAAGTAAAAAAGTTAAATTTTTAAATATCAAAATGACTTTTGATAGAATGATCAAAATTTTATCATGAAACTCTGCAGTTATACCTGCTCATCTCGGAAAAATCGTGGGATGGGTGACCTCCTGGGAAGTTATACTAACAGGACAAAATCGTGAGGTCCTTAGGCTAAAATGGATAATCTCTCTATAGTTGAATTTGGGCTATTATAAATAGTATCAGAACAATACACGAGCTGAAATATGAGAATTAAGTGTCGTATAAGATAAAGTATTATGCCATAGAAGCCACCTCTTGAATCCTGGATGGAACAAAGTGCTATGTGGCGGGAGTCACCATTTTAACCTATAGGGGCCACCTCTAGCATTCTATCTGCTTGTTGAACGATTCTAAGATAAAGATATTAACGAGGACATCAATTATTTAAACGAGGGAGATTATGAAACCCCTTAAGTAAAAGAAGCTAAACTCATAAATATCGAGACATCTTTTGGTGTAATAGTTAGAATTTCATTAAGAAACTCTGCAGATAAGTATGATCCCCGGAGAAATTCTGAGAAGTTACAACAACAGGATAAAATCATGAGGCCTTTAGGTCAAAATAGAAAATATCTTTATAATTAAGAATTTGAGCAGTTACATTTTGTTTCAATTACAATCTGAGATTTGATAATGCCAGTTTTAATAGGACAAAATGAATTCTGATTAGATGTATAAATAATAGTAATAATAACATAAATTTTAGGTTATTATCTTCTAATTGCTATCCCCTTTTTTATTATTATTATTATTATTATTAGAGAAATGAAATCTACGCATAGCCAATAACATTAATAACAAAGGTTTATAAGTGAAGAGAATAGAAGGAAAAAAAATGAAATTATATCAAAACTCACATGTAGAATAATATATTCTCCCAAACTCCAAAAGAAGTGCTTAGAGAAATAAATATGAGCAATATCAATATCATATTGACCATCCACGATAGTGATTTTGGACGAAGTACAGCTATTCCCATGATAGCTGAAGAAGAGAGGCACCTGGACTGATCGGCTCTATCGAGTTGAACTTTACTTTGCATTAAAGTGATACTCAGCCATGCCCAACAACACCAAAAAGGTATAAAAATGTTTTCTGAACCAGAAATAGGGTTAAAATAATCATGACCAACCAGCTATGATCAGACAAAAAGTAGAAATCCGTCACCAAATATTTTACTATTGCGTTTCATCCAAATATAACGAGCTGTTACTCTAGCAACAAACAGGTAGTACTTTTTGGTAATTTTGGAAGTGATTTTTCACCAAAACTTTCGAGAAAGAACATGCGAGGTGAAAAATGCCAGCAGGGAATGTAGATCTTTAACAGGTTTAAGAGAAAATGGAAATTTAAAAAATAGATGTGAGTGCGTTTCAATACACTGATTGCAAAGCACACAAGTAGAATTAAAAGCTAATTCTCTTCCAGTTAAAGAATCTTCTGTTTTATCCCCATAGATTTGAACATTCCAAGCATAAGCAATAAATTTAACGGCACTCCTTTTAAACCAAACAAGCTTTCCCCAACATACATTTGCATGATACGAGTGTAGCAGCTTATAGGCATTTTTATATGATAAATGATTATAAACATTCCAATCACAATTGAGCCCTTAAGATTTTAATTCTATGGATACATTGATAAGAAATCGGATTGTCAGAATAGCATGAAGTTGGAAGAGCTTAACTCCTCTCTTTTATAAAGTTCTTTAATCTGATATCAATTTAAGCATTGAAAGTATTCATAATTTAATTGCCAAACTTTGCAAGTTAGTGTAGAACCATCCGACCAAGGATCATTAAGAAAAGATAACCTTTTGGCATTGATAATAAAGACTAGCCATCTTCACATTTTGATGGCAATATTAGAAGTGCAATGTGATGGAGAAACTTATTAGGCTCCTGACTCATTCTTTAAAAAGTTTGAAGGTTCTTCAACAACTTCAAAGTGCTAACAAAGTATTTGATATTATTGCTTGAAATCAGAGAAGGAGATGATGCTTCGTAGATGAGAGCCATTGAAGTGGCACCTCCTTGATGGTGGTGAAGGAAAGCACACACTTTTTCTCATTGATAATGGTGAGTAGGGAGATACTTGGCTTGAAGCTAGCAAACGTGCTCATTTTAATCTAACTTTCTTCTATAAGAATCTAGCACTAGTATTTTGAACTTAGATGAGGCTTGAGCCTCCACAATTTAAATTGAGAAAGCATAATGTTAAATCCCTGTTGTCTCTTGGCATTTTGATCACACGGCTAGAATGGGATGGGAGGCTTATCTGGATCACACTGATCTCCTTCTATATTTAGGTGGTTGATTTAGGAAGGATTATATTAGAACAATTATGCATGATTCTATAATTATTTATTTCTTTATTAAGCTATCTTATATTGATCTATAAATATGGATAAATTTGTGTGATAAAATTAAGCTCTCTCTCTCTCTCTCTCCAATTATCTTGTTTTTACCTTGAATATCAAACCCATAACAGCCTCACATCCAGATTCTTTGGGTGTACTGCCTATGTTCACATTCACAGTCCAAATAGAGAAAAATTATATTCAAGAACACTCAAATGCATCTTTATTGAAAATTCATCAACCCAGAAAGATTATAAGTGTTATCATCCCTCTACCAATAAATATTTTTTGACATTACTTTTGATGAACAAAAACATTATTTCACCAAATCTCATTTTCAGGGAGAGGCTAAAATTGAGAAAGATGAGAAAAGTGAGCATGTCCCCCTTCATCTTTCAGCTCCACCTCAAGCAAATCCACCTAAACCTGAAATTAAAGCTAGAGAAAATGAGGACAAAAGTGTCATTGATAACAAGAAATTTGGAAAAGTGTATTCCAAACATACAAATCCAAATTATGCTCCAAAGCAGATTCAAGAATCTAAACCGTCTCATGAAATTGAGGTAAATATAAGTTCACCAAAAAAATCTCCCTTATACTCCATAACGAACTTTGTATCATTCAATAACTTCTCACCTTCATACAGGAATTTTATTATTGCACTAAATGATATTCACATTCATAATAATATTTATGAAGACTTATTTGATAAAAAATGAAAAAGTGTCATGAAAGATGAAATGCAAGCCCTGAAAAAAATAATACATGGGAAATCACTAACTACCAGTGGGTAAAAATCAGTCAGCTGCAAATAGGCGTTCTCTATGAAATATAAAGTTGATAGTATATTGGAAAGGTATATTAAAGATAAGATTGATGGCGAAAGGGTACACTCAGATGTATGTCTTTGACTACTAGAAAACTTTTGCACTTGTGGCCAAGACAAACACCATGAGGATCTTGCTCTTACTAGCAGCTAATTATAATTGGCATCTGGAACAACTGGATTTCAAAAATGCATTCCTATATGAGCACTTAGAGGAAGAAATATTTATGAAGATTCCACCAGGATTCAAAGAGAAATATGGGGGCAACAAAATGTGTAGGTTAAAAAAAGGCTCTATATGGGTTAAAACAGTCACCTAGAGCTTGATTTGGAATATTCTCAAAAGTCATGCTACATAATGGTTATCGGCAGAGCCAAACAGACAATACATTATTCTTCAAGCACTCAAACTTAGAGAAAGACACAATTTTATTGGTTTATGTGGATGATATCATCTTGACTGGGAATGATGAAAACGAGAAAGTGATTCTAAAGAAATGTCTTGCAAAATGAATTTGAGATTAAAGATCTAGGTAGATTAAATAATTTGTTGGAATTGAAGTGGCCCACTCCAGCAAAGAAATCTTCATTTCACAACAAAAATATATTAATGATTTTCTTAAAGAAACATGTAGACTAGCTCGTAAATCGGCACCAACACTATTAAAACTAAATCTCAAATTGGTGGAAGCTAAAAAAGATCCAAATGTAGATAAAGGAGCTTACCAGAGACTTGTGAGAAAATTGATCTACCTTTCCCACACCAGACCAAAATAGCATTTGTTGTAAGCATGGTCAGCCAGTTCATACAAAATTCAAAGCAAACTCACATGCAAGCAATAAACATAATACTGCACTACCGTAAGGGGAACCCAGGTAAAGAGATTATCTTTGAAGAGATTGTGGATTAATCCTAAATGTATATACTGATGTCAATTACGAATGATCACCAGTAGATTGACAATCTACCTCATGATACTACACTTTCCTTAAAGAAAACCTTGTTATATGGAGAAGTAAAAAAAAAAAAGGAAATGTGGTGGCAATGTCTAGTGCAGATGTAGAATACAGAGCTATGACCTTATGAATATGTGAGGTACTATGGATCAAGATAATTCTAGAATACCTAAGGATCAAGTGGGAAGTACCATGAAGCTACACTGTAAAACAAATCAACAATCTGCATAGCTCACAATCCAATTGAGTGTGACGTAACCAAACATATAAAAATGGACAAACATTTCATAAAGGAAAAATTGGATAGTGATCTTATATGTATCGTCCATGTCTCATCAAAATATTAGCTTGCAAATATTCTTACCAAGGGACTTGATAACTCAATCTTTCTAGGAGTAATTATCAAGTTGGGAATGACAGATTTATATTCTAGCTGTCCCTTGACATTTTTAAACAACGACTAAGATGGGAACATGTGGGAGGCTTACTTATTAAATCCTAGTCATCCCTTGGCATTTTGATCCCATGGCTAGGATGAGAATTTGTGGGAGGCTCACCTGGATCACGTTGATATCCTTTCATATTTAGGTGGCTAATTTAGGAAGGATTATATTAGAACAGTTTTGCATCATTCTGTAATTATTTGTTTCTTTATTAAGATATCTTGTATAAATCTATAAATAGGGATAAGTTTGTGCAATAAAATTAAGCTTTCTCCCTCTCCAATTATCTGAATTTAACACATAAGTTGTCTGATGCATTGTTGGTTGACACTAAAGAGGAATTTCCATTGTGCTATCCTCAGAAAGTACAGTTCACCATTTAAAAGAGTCTTGGGCTTTGCCGATGGTGATGCCGAAGAGAGACAACAAATTTGTGCTCTTGAGGAGAGTAAATAAGATAATCAACTTGCAAGGAGCACTCAAAGATCCCTTTGATCATCCTCATGAGACATTCATCTATGTCCTATAATTGTTCAAAAGTCATGTAATCAATGGGTCGCTTGTTGCACAAGATTTATTTTTGTCGTTGCGATACTTCATGATTTTATTATGTCTTTGATATTGTCCACAGTTACCGCACTTCAGAGGATATTGGATTCAATATTGTTTGGAAAATATGTCAAAATCTTACTTAAGAGATATTGGATTAATACCAAAGGGCAGAAGGGATAAGAGAGAAGTTATGTCTCAATAATTATATGAAATAATTGGTCAAGAAAAAGCTCGGTGGAACCCCTTTGATTGAGAAGGCCGGATCAAATTGTGCTACAAAGACAATTAGAAATAGATTTTGAAGAAAATCCTAGAGAGACTTAATAAGACTGATATGATAGAATTTTGGCACAAGTTTAGAGATAGCATGATGTTCATGCTCAGCACGTGACTCCCTACTTATTAGGATCAAGGCCAACATTGCGTAATTAGCTACATAATATGATTACAATAAAAGCACATAATTGAGAGATTATTCTGTTCGGAGACCGGACACAGAACGCCGTCTAGAGACCAACCAAAATTCGCCATATTAGTGGTACCGAGCCACGATACCGAGCACAGGGTGACGTAGCACGTTCTGATTGGTCTCCCAACGACATTCAGCATCCACATAGAATAATTAATCCATAATTGAACTCTTGGAGCAAGCTATGTAATTGAATTGATAGCTAGTTAGGAGCTTTAAGCGAGTTCCAAATTAATGGCGATTAACATTGGCTTCATTTAATGAAAACTTCTTGTAAGCTGAGGAATAATTTAGTGAGTTTTCAAGTTCTTCAAACGATGGCGTTGATGTAGACGTGACTTTATTGGTCCATTTGGCAAGTTCAATAGCTCAATATTGAGGGTCAAGTAACGTCTGATATGTTGGCGACTTAACTAGATTTTGCTATGGGAAACTTGATGAGATTAGCTATTGAAACAATTCCAAGTTATAAGTGTGAAAGTCAATCCTAGTTCTCATTATAATTTTTTTAATTTGTCTCAAGGAAAAAAATATGAGTATACTTATATTATTATCATTTAAATATCGTTAAACCAATGAGAACCTTGATATGTTCTTTTTCACGTTTTTAAACATCTAAACTTCATGTTTGTCCATACGAACTAACAAAGCCTCGTAGTGGTCGTCGCTAAAACGGACAACCAAGAAGGATTGCGGACGACGAATGAGACCGTATTAAGGTAAAAAGAAGTGAAAAGAAGGATGACAAAGTATTACAATTTACATGTAAGAGAGAAGGCTTTCCGACTTGGCGACCACTTCCTAAAAAGTATATGGATTTTTGGACTCTTTCAACTATAATTTAATTATATATCCAATATTTGTAGGGCTAATAGGCTAAAGAAAAATGACATGCTCCTCAACACTTGCCCCAGTAGTGTGTTGAGAGAAAGGTTGACATATATAATAAAAATGTTTCCCTTTGCATTGGATTTATGCTTATACATCATCTTTAACATCACAAATGGCATCAAACATTAATAGCAAACAATAAATAAAATAAAATAAAATAAAATATTTGTGAGGTTTCATGCTCAATTTGATTTGTTATATATATATATATATATATATAACTTTTTTATTAATTTGGATTGGTAGCTTGAAGAGCTTTGGTGGCAGAAATTTGCTCTCTTGTGTTGATCCTTTTTTTTTGGATTGGTAGCCCATATGACTTTTACGATGATCAAAGCGATCGTTGGTTGTTCCAAAATTTTGAAACCAACATGTGAGATATTTTTAAGAATAGTAATCAGCGAAGCAACTCAATTTTACTTTCAGGGAAATTTTTTTCCAATAATTCAGAATGGTGTTGCTCCTTTATTGGGATTCATCATAGTGTATGAGATAAGATTGATGAAAATCCTTCACTTCATGCAATTCAAATTTTTAGATGATGAAGAATATATGTTTGAAATTGATGTATAATCACATAAATGTAATAACATTTTATATAACTTTGAGAAATTTTTGTAAGCTTGATATTTGTTTGAAATAATGAATATTCCATCCTCGGAAATTTTTTGAATTTTCCTCCCATGAGAAACCAAATTATTTATATATTTTTGAAATATACTTTGCTATATCCCCCCCCCCCCCCCCCCCCCCCCCACACACACACACAAAAGTTAAAACAACTAGATTATATAATTTTATTCTTTAAATAGCTTTTAGCCTTTGATATATTTGTATCTTTTGAGGCTTTTAGCCTTCTAAAGTCTTTGAATGAGTGGTGACCATGTCACTTACTAGCACTCATGGTGTCTTTCTAATGAGGATATTGTCCACTACTAGCTTCCGTTTGAGGTACCTCATGGGCAGACCTTCATGAGGTTATGAGTGGAGACATTGTCTACCACCTGCCCTCATGTGATCTTTCAAGTGAGGATCTTATCTACCACTAGCTTTCCTTCAAGGCTACCTCCTAAGGTATATATATAATATTATCTATATAAAACTTTATTGATAATTTAAATAAAATTTTGAAACATGCATAATTCAAAAAAGTTTTGATCCTTTAAGTTTCAACATGAGAGTACTCGTAGTCAATAATGCTGACGATTTCTTTGCCATTGTTCTTCTAATCTCCTCTATCTTGAGGCTGATATTATGCAAGTTGCTTTTGTAAATAATGACATAAACGTCCTTGACAAATCAAATGTTCAATCTCATCCTTTAATTGAAAACATTTTTCAGTTGAATGTCCCTTTGAATGATAAAAATTTTAATATTGAGACAAATCTCCACCAATGGGATTTCTTAGGGGCTTTGGCTAATTGAGATGTTCAGAATTTTGAATCTCCATCAAAAAAGTTTTGATCCTTTAAGTTTCAACATGAGAGTACTCATAGTCAATAATGCTGACGATTTCTTTGCCATTGTTTCTTCTAATCTCCTCTATCTTAAGGCTTATATCATGCAAGTTGCTTTTGTAAATAATGACATAAACGTCCTTGACAAATCAAATGTTCAATCTCATCCTTTAATTGAAAACATTTTTTAGTTGAATGTCCCTTTGAATGATAAAAATTTTAATATTGAGACAAATCTCCACCTATGGGATTTCTTAGGGGCTTTGGCTAATTGAGATGTTCAGAATTTGAATCTCCAATAGAATATTAGCCCTTGATGTATTTAAAGGAGTTTAGTTAGGTGATCATTGATGAATTTGGTGATAATCATTTTTTGACTTCACCTACTTTCTTCATTGTGTAGGCTGATCAAATTCTTGAGAATTTTTTTGTTTGAAAGATAACTGTTAAAATTGCTTTCAATGAGAACTGATGGCCTCATCTGTAGTTATTTGAGCTTCCTCTTATTGAATCAAATCAGCATATGAGAGAACAATGCCTCTCATCAATTATGAGTAGAATGATCCAGGTCAAAGGCCTCCAAAAAAAAACACCACTTAATAATTCAGGATCTACTCATGGAATTTGACATGCTTTAGAAGAAAATCTTTTGAAATATTCCTTTAGTGTTTCTCCCTCATTTTTACAAATCCCATAAAGATGAGAAAAATCTTTAAAAATTCTTCGATTGACGATGAATTATTCAACAAAAAGTCTAGCATGATGGGTGATGTTGTGGATAATCTTTCTTGATAGTGAGTAGAACCAAGTACGAGCTTGAGCCTTGAGAGTAATAGGAAAGACCTGACAAAGAAGTGCATCACAAGCTTGAAAAATATGCATGATGGTCCTAAAATAATTAATTTGTTTGTCGGGATCAGATGAGCCATCATGTGGTTCAATTATAGGTAGCTTGAATCCTACTGGAATAGGATGTCAGAGAATTTCATTTGTTAAGGGTGAGGACTCTTGGAAGCTATGCGGATGAGTAAATTGATTCCATTCCTTCAAAGGGAATTCTTCCTGAATAATGCTTCATAACATATCTCTTATACCATTACAAGGGGTATTAATAAAATAATGTTGATTTAATTTTTTCACAATAGGTGGAGGATTATGGGTTGCCCGAACAACATGATGAGGATGTATTGAACCAATAATATCAGAGAAATCTTGATAAGCCTATGGGGATGGTGGTGCTTCTTGATTGACGTTGTCTCAAAATTGTTGTTGATATTACGGAGGAAAACTCCATCATATTGTGATGGTACCCTATGTTTTCCAACTTCCTCTAATAATTGAACGATTTAACTTTGAAGTTCCTCCCTCCTACGCATATGATCCTCTAAGGTGAGGCCTAGGGGGGCTTGATCACCAACATTTTATTGTTCTTGATTGAGGGATTTATTATCGACATTAAAGAGATACAATGGAAATGTTTCCTGCATACGGTACCAAATTATTGCAGGCTAAGAAATTTACGGCGATAAAGTGGAAAGATTTAAGTCTTAGAGATGCATAAAAATTCAATTCACAAACTGGTAAACAAAATGATAAAGAAACATCGGGAGTTTTATGTGAAAATTTCTAAAAAGGAGAAAAATCATGGGATATTTCTCAGTTGAAAGTATTCTTCTAATGTTTAAGCATATTACAGTAGTTGAACCATCTCTTAACTCAGGGACAATATGAATTCACTATGCTAAAGATCTTGCCAAACTTCGGATGGGTATTCTTGAACTCAAATGAATGACATATATTGGAGATTAGGTGGCAACAATTAGGAGAATGTTTAACAGATGTCTGATGACTGTTGTAGTTCCATGATGTCCAACGAAATGGAAGAAGTCTGGCGACGATCATTAGTTGGGAAGACATCAGGCAGCAGCCAACGAACGAGCGGAAGTCCGACGATGGTTGGTGGTTAGTTAGAGATCAAGCGGCGGCCAATGAACCGACGAATGTCCCGCAACAGTCGGCGGTTTGGAAGAAATCCGTCAACAACCAACGAACAAACAGAAATTTGACGACGGTAGGTGGTCGGGAAAAATGAAAGGGAAAAAGTCCTATGAAGGTCAGTGGTCTGAAAGAAATCCGACGGCAGCCATCGAACGAGCGGAAGTATGACTACGGTTAGTGATTGGGATGAAAATCGACAGCAGTCTGTGGCAAGAGAGCTTCCAATTTTTTCTTCTTTCTTCTTCCTCCCCTCATGTGAAGGAGGGTCAATTTATAATTTTTTTGGAGTGGCATGGAGAAGATCAAGGGCATGTTGGGAATGTTCCATCAAATGGTTAATAAAGATTCCCTGATCATAGAGCATTTATCAACCATGTATGTGCCTTAATAATGTCATAATTAAGCGATCTTGTACTCGTTGGATTTTTCTCATTGAGCCAATCGATTTGACTATAAGCATGCCATATTAGATGATTATTTGGTCATCCAATTAATATATTAAACATTCCGAGTATGCTTAGAACTCTTGATTTGGGCCCATTTGGGCCCGAATTGGACTGATTTTGGTGTTGTTGAGTTTGTCTTTTCGAGATGTTTAATTTGACTATAAGTGTGAAGTTCTGTTTCTGCTCCAGGATCGTCCGGGCCGATCTGGATCGTCCCGGGACGATTAGTTCAAAATCTGTTCCAGAATGTGTTCTGCAGCTCCAGGTGATTTTCCTGTATGGATCAGCCAGGCCGATAGGGTCATTGTCCCAGGCCGATCAGTGCATGGCACAAGTCAGAGAATAGAGGATTTTTCGTCCAAGGAAATTAATTATCGTCCTGAAAAATCGGCCCAGGACGATTGGATTTGGTCTGATCTGCCAGGCCGATCGTGCGATCGGCCGGGACGATCTGAAGGTTACTTAAGGGAAAATAAAGTCATTTTGAAGAGAGAGAAAAATCAAAATATCTAAAATTAGGCCGAGGAGAGAGAAAGTCGAGGAAACTTTGGAAAAGTTGATTTTCGGGCGACGCCGGTCCATTTTCGTCCGACGAGACTGTTGAAGATATTGCTGTACGCAAGGTAAGGCACAATCCGCCTTTCTCAATTTTCAGAACCGTCGTGTTTGGCGGTATTATCTGTCCGGAATTTATTTTTGTTATTGATTTTCGTCCGTATTTTCCGTCTGGTTCAGTTTTTACCGCGTAATTTTTCGTATGTTGTTGACGTGCCGAGTGTGCACATTTTGATTATTTTCTGGAAATTTTTGTCCGGGTAGTTTTGATTTGACGGCGTTTTCCGTCGACTGTATTTTTCTGTGTAGTCTAAAATTGTCCGAGCTATAGAATTAAAGTCTTGCAATGTTGTTATCTATATTCTGTGCAAATTTGGTATTCTGTGATTTTTCAGGAAAATTGTGTAAATTCCGTATACAGCCGTTGTGCTGCCCGATTTTCGTGTGAAATCTGATTTTGTCCGGATTTCTTTTGAATTGATATGCTATATGTATATGCTATAAAAAGGGAGTTATAAGTGGCCCGGATCCTAAGAGATTCGGTTAGTGTCTGGGAAATCTGAATCTGAAATGAGCTCAATCTAAAATCTGAAATCTGAAATCAGTTCTGTTCCGGATCCGATGAAATCTGTTCTGGTGCTATAAGCACATCTGTCTGGTGCCGTGAGCACAAAGGGAGTCATAAGGGGTCGGAATCCTTAGAGATTCTGTCAGTGTCAGGGAATTTAGCTATTAATTAAATATCTGATATCTGATTTGAAAGGACTTCTGATTTCTGTATCTGTTCTGTAAGCAAGTCTGATTCTGATTTGATATATGTCCATATCTGTTCTGATTTGATCTGTTACGTTCTGATCTGTATGATTTTGATATCTGTCTGATTCTGTTCTGGTTTCTGTACGGATTTGGTTTGAAGTGTTTGGTTTTGGATTCTGAAAGTTTTGATTGGAGGTTTGTCGCTTTGCTGAGCTGTTGAGCTCACCCTTGTTTTCTGGTGGTTTTCAGGCTCTGGGAAAGGGAAGGAGGTATTGGACTAGAGTTCAGAGTCTGATCTGTAGGTATTGTTTTGTACTTTTGATTTTTGTACAGACATGGCTCTTCTGCTCTGTTTCTTTCTGTCTGAGCCATGGTCTGTAGTTGTATATGATTGTTTTGAGGAAAAGAAAGAAAAAATATAGATGATCTGTTTCGCTACATTTGATGTTTAATAGTAGCTCTGTGTGTCTGTTTTTGAGTTGAAACGTTTGGAAGAATCAGTTCTGAAGCAAATTCCAAAGCCAGATCCTGGTCAGTTGGTCTGTTTTTGGCCTGTCGCGGCCTGGTGCGAGCGGGATCCGTCCCAGGTCGGGTCGGGTCGTGACAATAAGCTTGCAAAAATTGGAGTTTAGATAGATGGTCCCAATTTTTATTTTTGAAACTTCAATCTCATATTTGCATTAATATTCATGCTCGATCAAGACGAATTTTTTGTGACATATCAAAGTGATACTTTAATTTAATGAATCAATTTAATTTTGATACATCATGCAAATATTATCTTGATCGGGCACGAATCTCGAGGCAAATGCTAGTTGGAAACTTCAAAAATTAATTTTGGGAGCACCCGAACTCCGATTTCAGCGAGCTTATAATCAAACTGAGTATCTCGGAAATACAAACCCAACGACACCAAGATCAACCCAATCCGAGCCCAAATGAGTCCGAATCAAGGGCTCAAAGCACTGTTGGAAGGCTCAAACTGCAATTTGAGTTACCAAACGGTATCCGATTTTGACGAGCTTATACTCGAATCGAACGGCTCGACGAGAAAAATCCAACAAGCCCAAGATCATAAAATTCCGACATCATTAAGGCCTTCAAATGATCAACGAACGGTGCATGATCAAAGGATTCGATATCTGCCGTCCATTCAAACCACTCCCAATTCGCCCTTGATCTCACACCTATTTACGGGCTATGCCACTCCAGAAAAACTATAAATAGAGCCCTCATTCTACACCAAAGGGGAGGAAGGGAAGAGAGATAAGAAGAAGAGGAGAAAGGGGAAAAGGAGATTCCTCACCTCCTCGACCACCGTCGGAGCTCTTCCTGCCGTCTAAAGACGCCGGAACTCTGCCGGATTTTCAGGAAACGCCGGGAATTTGCACAACTTCCACGTGATGCTGAAATTCTTCTCATTTAACGATAGAGTTCCCTCATGACGCCGAAACTCTGCCCAAGGGAGGCCGGATTTCTCCTCTGCCACCAACAGACGTCGGACTTCTACCCGACGTCGGACCTTCACTCTTCGCCAAGTCTCTACCCGATGCCAGACTTCTACCGGTTATCGGACTTCGCTGGACATCTATGCGAAGATGCATTTCTTTTCATTGCTGGACTTCTACCTGACGCTGTCCTACTGATCTTCGTCGTCAGACTACAGTCCTTCCGACCTCCGTCACCAGCCGACTACGGTCCTCCTGACTTACGTCGCCCGCCGACTACAGTCTTTCCGATATCCGTCGCCCGTTGACTACGGTCCTCCTGACTCATGTCGCCCGCCGACTACAATCCTCCGTCGCCAGCTGACTACGGTCTTCCTGACCTACGTCGCCCGCCGACTGCAGTCCTTCTAACAAAGTGAACATGTCAATAGTGATCCTTTGTATTTACATCATGTAATGTACTCCATAAGATGTACATCAAGCTAAGACCTTCCACCAAGGAAGGGCCTCATTTGTAATCGACTGCAATACTAGTGGATTCATTCAAACTGGGCTAGGCCCCGTGGTTTTTCCTCCTTTTACAGGGGTTTTCCACGTAAAAATCTTGGTGTCTCATAAATGCTAGACCCTCTCTCCTTATCTGATTGCGTGCCGGATTTTCGTACAATGCTAAGACGTTAAATATGATATTTCTCTACCGCCGCAAATACTCCTGGACGCAACAAATTTTATAAAAAATTTAATTTTTTTATTTTTAATATTTATATTTTAGTTGACATCTTTTTAATTAAAAAAAAATTACAAGTAATGCTTATCCACTATCTGGCGTTTATTATTAAGCTTCTCTATTTTTTTTTTTAAACGATTGACCGAGCTACGTTTCGTGTTTATTTGCAGAATCCGGACGTTCTGACTTCCGGACTCCGCACATAATAATTTCTCGCCGAAGTCGCTCTGCGTTCGGCCAAATAGCGGTTTCGAATTCGAACTAGGGCAATTCGAGGAGAGATAAGTGGAATTCTATAAATCGGAAGAAAACTAAGATAATGGAAGTTGAAATTGATGAAAGGTTTCTTCTTTGCTTATTTTTTTTCTTCTTTTGAGCTCGGGGTGGTTAATCGCAAACCTTCATCTTCTCCAAATTTTGTTCTGGACAAATAGGTTAACAGCTCCACAGATACGTTCGTCCTCTCTCTCTCTCTCTCTCTCTCTCACAAACACACACACAATCTGCGGTCTGTTTTTTTTTTTAAGGATGTTTTCAATCCTTGGGGCTTGATAGGATCAATTGTTCATTTGTGATAACATGATTGGAATCTGTTTTTGAGAATTTTGGGGGATTTGATGAAACGATTAGCCTTAAAGGAATTATACTTCGATGTTTCTGTAAAGTTGGATTTTTGCAATTGGAAACTTGTAACTGTATTGGCGGATGGCTAGATTTGTACGGTGTAATGGGATGAATTTATTATAAACAAATAAACAAATGTACAAAATGACTTCCAGACTTTCACGTCCGGATGAAACTAGTCTACTGAATTAAGTTTTGTTAGAAGATTAACCTTGAAAGTTTTGAAATTTTTAGCGTTTGTAATCATTACTTGCATACTTGCTGACTCTTAGTTCATGGAGAAATTTTTTGCTTCAGATGTTATCTTACTCTTTTTTGTTTTTTCCCATAAATGTAGCACGTGCCTAACTATCTATGGATGCCAGTAACTTTGATTTGGAACAATAAATTCTTATGATAAACACAAGGATGTATCAAATGGTGTAGATATTACTAAATGAATATCAAGTATCCTTTTGGCTAATTTGTTAAAAGGAATAAAGGAATGTTGGAGAATTTGATTGAAAGAGGTGAAGCATTCATTGAAAGCAGTCGATTATCCCATAGAAATTTCCATGCAAAAATACCATGGTGCTACAAGGAAAAAGATTGATTAGAAAGCTTGAATTTTATTTTATGTTAAAGATGGCTTAGGCTGGTTATATAATACTTGATCACAATTCAAAATTATATAGAAATTGAACTGAAAACTTTGGAATATTGAATTGATTGATGTGGGAAAAAAAAATGATACCTATATCTCTATTTAAGATTTATTTGTTAATAGATATTTAAATTACATGAAGGAATTGAGCCATTTCCAAATTTAATCGCCGGGTAAGAGAATATGGTAATGATAATGGATTTTTGAGATTGAATGTTTATCTTCTTGGCATTGCATTTGATCAATCGTTCCGGTTTACTGGATGAATTTTGGTTCTTATTGAAGTTGACTCAAATTAACAAGCTTATTCTTTTTTTCAGGTCCATTTTAGGTCTTTTGGTGCATTTATGTTCATGATGGTCGTATCTTTTTACTGAAAACCATTGACTCTGAACTTCCTGAACAATGTCAAACAGCTCTCGAGTGGAAGCATTCCTAGGCCTTTTTGAATTAAGAATTGGAAAGTCATGAAAAAGTTTGGAACACTTGGACCCCGGTTTATATGCTATAAATGTTCTAAACTGTTGGTTCGTTCGATATATTATAGCATTTTATCTTCTTTTATGGAAATGCAAGTTTCGAAGTATTGAAGGGGTTCTTTAATACTGTAGTTTACTTTAGAAATCAAAAGAGAGTATGAGACTCATAATAAACTCTGTGATTCCCAATATGAGACTCATAATAAGCGCTGTAATCGGAGTTATGCTTGGCTTTTTTATTGGAATATCATTCCCCACAGAGAGCATAACTAAGGCAATGGTCAGAATTTTCTTATTTTGATTATTAGTTATTGCTTCTTTCATACTGCGTGATGACATTGATGCTATATTTTGGATTGCCAGCTTCAGTTTCCTTCTGGCATTATTTCTTACATTGAAGACAACAATTCCGGCATCACAACCCTTGCCTTGCTGAACCGTGCTGGGACATCTATAACTAAAAACAATTCATTGTTGAATTCAAATGGCACTGCAAAGGTATTTTTCTTCCTCAAAGAATTTTTTTTTTTTTTTGTCATTAGACTTGTGTGTATTCACAGTGAGCCACCTACCTAGATATTTGGTGAGCTATCCTTTCTTGATTTTTTTTCTTTTTACTTCCTATTACTGGAAAGAAGGGCTTCCATGAAGAAAAATGAGGAAGCTGATACTAGGTTGCTATGCGTTTTCTTCATTTTTTTGTTGCAATTGGATTTATCTTTGTTTTCTTTATTATATTTCAACATTTCGACTTGGGTTAGGTCTCACCATACTGGATGAGCATTCATTAAGCGGTTCCAAGTTTGTATTTTTAGTTATAATCATTTGTTTGAATGGAGATAAGGTGATTCTGCTGCAGGTTTCCTGTTAGATTATTGAATAAGAAAAAATATATATGGCATCATTGAATATGTAGGACTGTTGAATAATTTAGAAATCTAAAGTTTCAGACTTCAATTTTCTTAAAGTGCCTTTTGGGGTAATTTTTTATTTTCATTTTATTGTTTTGATAGGAAATGAAAACTATTTTTCATCTTTAATATATGCTATTTTTTATTTAATATTACATAGGACGATTTATTTTTTTTTGGGGGGGAGGTGCATGACAATAGATTTTTGTGGGCCAAATGGAGGCATCTTTAGCTTCGGCACGAGTTAAGCCAATGACAAGCACGAGGAAGGCAAGTAGCTAGTTGATGAAGGAACATCTTAGCTTTTATTGTGCTTAGGGACTAGTTTACCTTCCTTGCTCTAGAGACTTATATTTTCCTCTTTAAATAGGTCCAATGTAAGGTTTTAAGGGTATTGAATGATATTATCCCTTTGTTAAGCTTTGGAAAGCTTCTTCTTCTTCTTCCCTGGATTGGGAAAACCCCAAAATCCTTCTTGCAGGTCGCATCTTCCGACGATCCACTACATCAGTTGGTATCAGAGCCTGGAGCTTGTGAAGATCGATGAACTGCGGAAGAAGGTCGGCTGTCGACGACGATCGAAGCCGCAAAACAAGATTGGCGGTCGACGACGATCGACGCCAAGGAAGGTGGGCTGTCGACGATGCTCGAAGCCGGATCGCCTTCTATCAAGCTCAATCGAAGAAGTCGCTCGATCAGGTAGATAGAAACCTTGATCGGATTCGCGAAACCCTTCGGTCAATAAGGAGGATGAGGATGTCGTCGGCAACCATACCGAGGCATTCTTCTTCTTCGATCCCCTCGTCCTCTTCACGCAGACGCCGCCATACTCCCACGGTCGCTGATGATTACGCTCCGCTCGAACTTCCGCTCAAATGGCGTGATCCACCGCCGGAATACCCACCGCTCGAGCTTCCATTGCGATGGCGAAATCCTCCACTCCCGCCTGGCCTGACCAAAGCCAAACCTCCGTGGCCGCCCACTCCCCATCCTACTATCGCTGACGGAATCCGGCAGAGTAGTGCACGACAATCCCGGGATACCATCTCTTTCGATCCGACGCCGGACTCATCGATCCCCCTCCAATATGCTCCACCCGAGGCCATTGAGCAGGACGGACATGGCGAGTGCGATTTAGAAACCCACGATGTCTCTACCGCCGATCCGTCAATGCCGGCAGCCGACCAGGCTCCCGCAACCCCAGCCGCTGATTCGCTGAAGTTGTGCGTGCGTGGCTTTGCCCAGCGCTTGCCTGAACAGACTCCCGCACACCTAACGCCGGTCTCTGGCGATTCCGCTCCTTTGCAGCGCCAGTCTTGCCATCTCGATCCAGGTAGTGAACCCGACAGAGGGGTTGAGGCCGATCTCTCATTCCCTGAATTCCGTCTTGCCGACTGTTTTTCCTCACTCTAGTTCAGGGGTACCCTCGTACCCACGGATCGAGCTGAACCACAGCTAGATGTCGATTTCAACTCCACCGTCGAGTACAATCTGTCCGACGTTATGCAAGAAGTGGGCAACAGCTTGGCTGAAGATGACACCAATGCAAACAACCAGCACTCCGACACGTGCGCTTCGGAGCCTGAAATGTCTTCGGACGTTCACCGGCAGCCCAATACTGTGGCAGGAATCCCCACTGCTGGCAGCTCAGTTCATTCCGAGAACTCTAAGGCCCTGGATCACCACCATCGCTGGCCGGCAGGCAGAAGCAGGCAGTCGAGTCTGCTGATCACGAGCCTGGGTTGCTCAGCTGAAGGGAATGAGTTTAAATCCACGCCGGAGATTGGGATTTCGGTATCTTCAGTTGACCTCAATTCAGAGACATATGAGGAGGCCCGTGTAGCAGAGAAGATGTTAGCAGCTCATCCTTTTCTTTCAAAAATAGACATGTCCTTAGGTGGAATCCATGTCTTAGCAAGCAAGCTGATGCAGATCCAAATGCAAAGCATAGCAAAATGCCTACCTAATAATGTCTTCATGGAGGCCATGCCTCAAAATCCGATCTCCGTGGTTGATGCTATGAGAGTTTTAATGCAGATTAATAGCAAGGCAAAGGATACGCTTAGGAAGCTGCTACTAATAAGAGACTTTGATGCTTTTCCGGAAGAAGAACAAATGCATGACATGGCTCGGCTAGCCAAAAATCTGCATGCTTATGTGATCGCATTGCCAAATAATATCCCGACTAAGGAGGCAGCTTTCTTATTAGAGGTATGTCACGGTCTTCTTACCCTCAGAATTGCTGAAACGAAAACATATGATGTGGAAATTTGTGGCAAAGCTGCTAGTAGTTGTATTAGGAAAGTTTTTACTACAGGTGTGAAAATGCTCCATTTGGATTTGACTGATAAAGTTGATCCTGTGCAATGCTCCCAAGCTGCTCGACGTAATGTCGCTACTGACTTCGGGCAGTTGGTTGTTGACGATTTCACTACTGAAATTGTCGAGGGAGATCGATTCACAGTTCAGATTCTTCATCTACTAGAAGGCACAAAGCAAGAGCAGCAACATGAGTTGTTCAAAGCATGTGAAGCTGCATCCTTGTCTAGAAATGATCTCTTTGGTAGAGGCAAGGACAAAGAGTTTGTTATGCAGTTTGTTAAGGCGATGCCAGAGAAGAATGTGTACACTTAGAGTAGCGCAATGAGTGGTCTTGCCATGAATGGAGCAGACAAGCAGTGCATTGAGGTCTTTGAGCTCATGGAGAAAGAAGAGTTAGAGCCCAATGAAATCACATTTGTTTCAGTTCTCCGTGGGTGCAGCATTGCAGGTTTGGTTGATAGAGGGCTTGAGTATTTTGATTTGATGAAGAGTAAATATGGAATTGAGCCTTGGCCTGAGCATTATGGCTGCATGGTGGACTTGTATGGCAGAGTTGGGAGACTCGAAGAGGCTCTGCAGTTCATTAAATCCATACCTTCTAAACCTCATTCTGGAGCTTGGGGAGCTCTGCTTAATGCGTGCAAAATCTATAGAAACATTGAATTGGGAGAACTTGCCCTGAGCAAAATCTTGGAGATTGAAGCAATGAATGATGGGGCTTATGTACTTTTATCGAACATCTATGCTGACGTCAGGAATTGGAAGGGAGTCAGTAGCGTGAGGGATCCTATACGTGAAGAAGTTTACCAAGCCATTGAGGACCACAAAGCAATTGGCATTCGAGTAATGAATTTTGGGGACTTCCAAGAGGCCACTCTACAGGAGGAAAATATTGAGAACAAAGTCTTCGATCCAGGAATTTGTTTGCCACCCTACTTCCCCTCTAATTGACGAGCCTTGAACGGAGTCGAGCTCTTTTTACGCAAGGGGAGAATGATGAAGGAACATCTTAGCTTTTATTGTGCTTAGGGACTAGTTTACCTTCCTTGCTCTAGAGACTTCTATTTTCCTCTTTAAATAGGTCCAATGTAAGGTTTTAAGGGTATTGAATGATATTATCCCCATTAGAAAGCTTTGAAAACTTCTTCTTCTTCCCTGGAGTGGGAAAACCCAAATCCTTCTTGCAGGTCGCATCTTCCGACGATCCACTACATCACTAGTGCTGTGTAGGCCAGCGGCGTGCATCATGTTGATCGACAATAGTTGTGAGCTGTCTAGTGTGATGCACTAGGTTTGGTGGCAAGAATTTTATGTTTTAGAAATAATGAAATAACAATAAAAAAAATTGGTATTTTTTAAAAATAAATTATTTTATATTTATAAACAACAAAAAAAATTAAAGAAATTACAAAACAATAACCAAATATATTTTATCCAATTTTTTTAAAACTAAAAAAGGTTCAAATAAAATGTAATGCCAAATAAGCCCTAAATATTTTCAAATTTTATTTTTTATAATTAAAAACAAAAATTAAAACACTTACAAATACTAACCAAATATATTTTGTACAAATTTAAAAAAAATATATTAGAAACAATAAATGATGTGAAACAAGACCTAAATCTTTTAAGATTTAAATTTCTTTGTTGTTTCATAGTTTGCATACATCTGCTAAACAAAGAGATGGGTTGTTTTCCCATTTATTGTGCATTTGCAAAACAGTAGTCAAATTGGTAATAATTTAAGGTATTTTAAAGCAGTTGATGAAAGCACTATAATTTCAATTTTTAACTTTGGTTTAGTAATTAATGGTTTATACATTGTTTTTTTTTTTTGGAAATACGCCATCTATGGTATTGATTTTATGGGAAACATATATTGGAAATTTCTGCCCCTCATGTGCACTCCCTTTGGAGATTCATGATAATGGATAACTTCTGGAGCAACTCATCCATCTCCATTTGAGTAGCAGCAAATTATTTTTTATAAAGCAACAAAGCCTTGTGTAAAAGGAGAAATTATTCAGTGCGGAGTTCGAATGGGAAGAACCGTCCGGTCATATGAGTGTATGTGTACAAATTTGTACACAGTGTATATCAACTTTTTGTACACACTGTTTGTACACTCACTGTCCGGACGATTCTTCCCTTCCGGATTCCACATGGAATAATTTCTCGTGTAAAATGCCTTAGTTTGGGCCAATTTTGTACAAATGCTGCTTAGATTTTCTAACTGATTTTGGAAGTTAAGCATTGAGGCATCATATATTTCTATTCCAAATTACATTTTAACACACCTTTCTGGTGAATTCTTTTTTAGAAATTTTTAGTGAGGTAAATGCAACCTTGATGGGTTGATCCACAGTTTGCACTAATTTATTCGATCTTACCAATTTGTCCTAATAAAACTAACTAGAGAGTTGTATCTATTTTCCTTATTTTTTATTACTGAATGGTAATATCTTCGAAAAAAACTCATGATTTTTTATAGATTTATATTCCTTCAAATCCTAAAGGGGCAGAAAGACTAGCACCTGGGATTCTCAGGCCGGAATCGGATTTGTATCTACGTCGATTGTGGGGTGATCCAAGTGAGGTATGATGTGTCGCATGCTTTTTCTAAATTTTGTATGTGCATAAAATATAAGTTAGGTGGTCATTATTGTTTATATAATCATCAGAAAGTTCTGATTGTCGTAACTTGCCCAATTTAATTGCTTGAAATTGATCTACTCGGTTTTACATGAAATGACTTTTAGTTATGATATTCTCTTTCTCTTGCAATATAAAATTTGCTTAATTACTTTTGCAGGATCTACAAATACAGCAGAAGTACCTGGTAGCATTTACAGTCGGTCATGATCAAAAGAAGAATATTGATACAGCAGTGAAAAAGGTTATTAAATTTAATTTGCTTAGCACTTTATGCAATTGGTAAAACCTGAACTTTCTTCTCAGCCAAATATTTATTATTCTACTCATTGTGTCCACTAATTTTCTAGCCTGCTTATTAACAACTCTCAAGTTTCCTATTGGAAATGTAATATTAATTTTAGACTTGATCAATCTTAACCAACCGTTCACAATCATCAAATTTCTATGATGTTACATCGTATGTGATCTGTAGCATTTTACTTGTTTTGGGTAGCATATTTACCTTTTGAACTACTTAACTAAGGCTTCATTTGGGACGGCTTTCTTACTACTTCGTAAAACGGCTTTCAAGTACAAAAATTTAATTTTTTGTACTAGAAAGCTGATTTAAGAATTAGAAAGAAAGCCGTCCCAAATGAGGCCTAAATATACAAATCAAGCATTGGACTTTCTCTTGAATTTATATCAATTTCTACATAGAATCAGGTATTGTTTTTGCTTAATATTTTCCCCCTGTTCTTCTAATTGTTCATGATATTTAACTATTGCAGTTCTCTGAAAATTTCACCATAGTATTGTTTCATTATGACGGACGGACTAGTGAATGGGATGAATTTGAGTGGTCAAAACGGGCAATTCATGTAAGTGCAAAGAGGCAAACTAAATGGTGAGTTGCAAACATAACAGTTCTGATTCTACTTTTGTTATATCTACCATCTTTCTAATTATGTTAATCTCAATAAAGGTGGTTTGCTAAACGCTTTTTGCACCCTGACATAGTTGCCCGTTATGAATACATTTTTATCTGGGATGAAGATCTAGGAGTAGAGCATTTTGATGCTGAGGAGTAAGTTTAGACCATTTATGCACGTAAATGATTTCCAATTAGGCTTCGTTTAGGATAATTTTTTTTGTGCTTTTTGAAGTAGCTTTTTAGTATAAAAATTAAATTTTTTGTACTAGAAAATTGCTTCAAGAAGCAGTAAAAAAGCCGTCCCAAACGAAGCCTTAGTGAGTTGGGAAAAATTTATATGTTTGTTTTCTAGGTACATCAAGCTGGTGAGGAAATACGGCTTGGAAATTTCGCAACCTGGTTTGGATCCAAACAGTGGGTTAGCATGGCAAATGACCAGAAGGATGAGTGATCGAGAAGTTCACAAGTGAGTATTTGATGAAGGCTTCGTTTGGGATGGCTTTTTTACTGCTTCTTAAAGCAGTTTTTTAATAAAAAATTAAAATTTTTATAATAAAAAGCCACTTTAAGAAGCAGTAAAAAAGCCGTCCCAAACAAAGCCTAAATTAAGCACACTGGCCTTCACTTTTCTACCTGGATTTGCTTTCATTTCATAAAATTCTACATCTTCATCACTAGAACATTTTTGTGATATTTGACCTTAAACAGGGAAACAGAGGAAAGGCCTGGTTGGTGCACTGATCCCCACCTCCCTCCATGTGCTGCGTATGGTTTATATGTTCCTTTTATGGGAAATTTACATGCATACCCCTTTATAACATCTTATTTATATATCTAATGCCCAAAACTTTAATATTACATTCATACCGACCTACATTATTTTAATATCAAATATACCACTTATATTTTTTTCCTACCACTTATATATTTTATTTCTATCGCTCATATTTAATATAAAAATGAACAATGGATGGTTTGTATGTTATGTTAAAGTTTCAGGTGTTAAATATGTAAATAGAATAGTATTATATGGTATACATGTAAATCTCCCTTATTTTATACATTAATCGGGCATTCATGCAAGACATTTGAATTCATCTTCCATCTCTAAATTTTCTTATTTCTCAACTTTATTTCAGATTTGTTGAGATAATGGCACCTGTATTCTCACGAGATGCATGGAGATGCGTGTGGCATATGATTCAGGTGAGATGATATTTGAGCAATTGTTCAAATTGCTCAAGCAATTATTCCGTTTTTAACTGCTGTACTTTTGATGCCATAGAATGATCTGGTTCATGGATGGGGTCTTGACCTTGCTCTGAGAAAATGTGTGGAGGTACCTATTATTTCTTATATATGTGCTTACTAAGGGCATCTCTAACCGAAAATCTCATTTTTCACTCCAAAATACAACGAAACTAAAAAATGTCATGATTTATCTCCAATCGAACTCCATTTTGCGTTGTAACCGTCTTTCTCCTCTTTCGCGCTTTTCTTCCGCAACTCTGGTTGAGACAAAAAATAATGTGCGGAAGTTTTGCCGTTTGGCTGAAGCTCGCGAGCGACACCATTCATGCATTTGGAGTTCGGTTGGAGAAGACCTAAATACATTGAATTAACGTATTCCCATCATTCATATCTAAATTACCTTAACCAGCCTGCACATGAGAAAATTGGAGTTGTAGATTCTCAATGGATTGTACATCAAGTTGTTCCTTCGCTTGGTAATCAGGTAAGTGAACTTTATGCATTATGTAGACATTCTATAAGGATAAATTGAGCTTTCTGTTTCAGTTATCTTTACTGTGTTCATCAGGGAATGGCAGAAAATGGCAACGCTCCATGGGTTGGGGTATGCAACTGCAAATCCATTGTCTTGCAATCCTTGTCTTTCAGTTCTTTTACTTGCTGCTTTGGTTCATCTAAAATCATCATCTCTCTTTTACAACAATAACAATATCAAACCTTTGTCTCACTACGTGGGGTCGGCTACCTGAATCCTTTTTCGTCATTGTGTTCTATTAAAAGTCAAATTCTCATTTAAATCTAATAAAGAAATATCATTTCTAATATTTTCTAACAAAGTCTTTTTAGGTCTACCTCTACCTTTCTTAACATAAGTCAAATATCCTCTTTATGAATGTGGTGGCAGGTAAGGAAGCGATGCCGGCAAGAGTGGGGAATCTTCCAAGCTCGATTAGCAGATGCAGAGAAGGCTTATTACATAAAGATGGGGATTACTCCAAATGGCACACATGCTTAGATTCTTGTTCTTTTATATAAATATATATGCCCTCCTCACCTTGTGATCATCCCACATTAAATTTTCGTTTGGGATAACTTTTTTGTTGCTTTCTAAAACAATTTTTTAGTGCAAAAAAAATTATGTTTTGAAAAAATTTTGTACTAGAAAATCGTTTTAGAAAGTAGCAAAAAACTGCCCCAAACTAAACCTAAATGTGACTATATACTGCTTCAACTGAGATCACAAAAAATTTTGCTATCATTCACCTCCGATGATAAACTGCAAATTTTGTTAAAAGTTTAACTATACAAGTTTGATTTTATTGGATGATATCATAAATGTCTCTACCATTAGAGGCTAATTATGCATTATGTGAGGTCCATTTAGAAATATATGGAGAATACCTTTGAAGAAAAACTTGACCTCAAGAAAATCAGATGAAAATTCTACTGGCCATGTAATAATTATCATCTGTATTGTAATCTCACTCATGTACTTTTTTTTTTTTTTTGAACATTTAGGCCATTTAAGGCATAGTCACACACACAATGCATACACAGAGACTCGAACCAAGATTTTTTTTTTTTATATAGGACATTTATCATCTGTACTGTAATCTCACTCATGTACCCTTAGTAAACAAACCCTTTTCTCTATAAAGCTTCTGGTCCTTCGCCCAATAAGAAATCAACATCATAGTACATTTTCCTGCCATCTAACAAGATAAGCTTGTCCTTGTCTTTTTTTTTTTTCTTTCGACTACTTTAACAAACACAACTACTCTTGGCCTATTGGTTGAGAGCTTAGACTTCCAACTAATAGGTCCAAAGTTGAGTCCATGTGTATGCGTTGTGTGTATGAGTTTGCCTTTAGCCTAAATGTCTCAAAAAAAAAAACTTTAACAAACTGATAAAGGCTGAATGCTGGTTAAAATCATGAAAGCTAACACCAAGCAATATATTTGGAAGAACATAATTTATTGCTTTAGCCTCCCTAAAAAAATCATTATAAAAGATTTAGGTTTTATTTGGGATAGTTTTTTACAACTATTTAAAGCAATTTTTTCATAAAAAAATTAATTTTTTGTACTAAAAAATTATTTTAAGTAGTAAGAAAATCATTTTAAACAAAACTTTAATTGATCAAGAAAGTTTTCACATTCTTCTGCAGGAATCTCTAAATTCAACTAGTATACTTAGATAAACAGGTAGACTAAGGTTACTAATCAAGATATACTTAAAAAATTAAAAATACATGTCAAGAAGGCTAAGGTTGAAGAATTCTTCAAGGTTGTTTGGCCTACTGTATTACCTCATAAACTCTAACATACAAAACACCCTATAACGAATGTTTAAGCATAGAAGCTATCATCTAAATTGATATTAGGATCCCATGCCCCAATGTTCAGTCAATCTTCACAGCAATAAAGATAAAACATAGATTTACTCCCAGATATGCATGATGTAGCCCAACTTAAGATCGCCTCCTACTAACAAAGGATATCCCACCACTTTAATCGAAGGATGAATCCCCCACATATCTCTATTAGAGATTTAGGCTTCGCTTGGGACAGCTTTTATATTGCTTCTTAAAGTAGTTTTTTAGTACAAAAATTTTAATAGTTGTACTAAAAAGCTATTTTAAGAAGGAATAAGAAAGTCGTCTCAGATGAAGCCTTAGTTATATGTAATCTTAAGGTTGGTTGAAGAGCCCTTAATGCAATAAACTCTCACACCTCTCAAAGTGCCTTTACATGATTGAAATAATGGTCAAGCTAGAAATGTTCAAACCTAAAGATCATGAAGAAAAGACGCTGCCACAAATCAGAAAGATGGAAAATATGTGCAACTAGTATCAGTGAATTTTAGCACATAACTATAGCTTTTTTTTTAGAGCTAGTTCTCTCATAATATTAATGTAATATCATCCTCATCAAATTTGGGCTCTGAAAATTCGGCTCCAGCCTCCCAATTTGTTTTTTTTTTCAAGGGAGTTTTAACGGAAATTCAGGGATAAATTTTGGGAAAACATATGAGTTAATAGATAAGACACTACCCAGAGATTTTGCTCTCATTTTATGAGGACATTATGATCTTAGTTCTGGTTTCTTATACATGCAAGACCCTATAGTTAATTACCCCTCCCGATCATGACAGAGAACTTCCGATTAAGGCTAGTCATCAATCAGATATAGTGGGCCGATGGACTTTCCTTTAAATATTATGATTCGGTGTTATCCTCTACTAATACACGTGATACGCAAGTTGGGAGTTATAAGGAGACTATTATTGTACCAACGGGCAAAAAGTGACGACTCTATTTACTGAGCTGACGGTTTACTAATACTGATACTAACCCAGAAAAAGACCGTGATAGCCAGGACTTATTACTTGTTTAATGTGACTACTAAAAGGCATGTTCCTGAGGCATTATTATTATTATTATATGAATTTATTATTACTGTACGAATTTACTATTATTGCACTATTTTATTGCTCCTACCACTTTACTGTTACTGTTATAGATATTGATACTATTTGATACTGTTGATTCACTATATTGATATTATATAAGTGATATATTGAACACGTGATATAGGAGGTTTATATAGCATGTGTACAATCTTATATGTTTTACTGCATTGATTGATTTTGACAGTCTTTATCGAAAATTTTCATTTGATATTACGGATACAATGATTGCTTTATAGATTTGACACTCGTACTAATTTATTGATTTACTAGCTTGTGTATTATAGTGTTTTATTGTTTACAGATCTTATTCATTGATCATATGACTGCTACTCCTATGATTTGATCTTTAATATTGCACTTTTATAGTGCTTTGAATTCAGTTATAAATTTTGATGACATGTTGGGCTTTAGCTCATAATATGTGATTTAAATGATTTCAGATAAAGAGTCCAGCGCTTGAAGCTTTATACTGATGGTAGTATATATATATTTTTTATGTTAGCTTTTGATTCATGTATTTTTTTTAGCCAATGGCTATTGTATATATTCTTTTGGACGCTAGTTATGGAATGTAATCATTAACTATAGTAATGTGAATTATGTTTTTTGTATTTTATTTATTTTATTTAATGCAATTAATAAATTCTGGATATTTGTATTGATCTGATTAATAAATGAATGAAAAAATGGACAATCGAAAATATATTTTTTCACTTAGATCATGAGATGTTACTCTTCCAACATCCGTCGCCCGCCGACAACAATCCTTCCATATAGTGTATATTTATTACATCAAGCCAAGGCCTTGCCCCAAAAAAGGGGCCTCATTTATAATCAACTGCAAATAATAGCATATTCATTCAAATCTATGATGCACCGACACGCCTCCTAAAGAGGGTATGTAGTGTCAGACACGTGTCGGACACGGACAGGCGTCGGACACGGCATGGACACGTGTCCGACACGGCATTGAAGTGTCGCAATTTAAAAAATTAAAATTAAAATCGAACTTGCGTGTCCGGTTATTAAATGATAAACCGTTCATTCTATTTTGCCTTTTGTGCAAACTAAAAGCCATATTTTTCTGATCCACGAAAGAAATTTTCTAGGGCGGACCGGGAGAGCTCGCAGTCGACGCCAAATGGAGCCCGCTGCCTTCGCCTCTCGTTCCTTCGCCATCTCTGCTTGAGCCGAGGTCAAGGAGAGCTCGTCTTTCCCATTCCTTCATTCTTGCATGATTTCTGCGGTCATCCGAGGCAAAGTTCGCAATCAAGGCCAAATAGAGCACCTTCTGCGCGCAAGAGAGCCAAGACCTATAAGTGGATTTCGCCATTTCTTCGCTTCATTGTTGAAAAACCTAATGTACATGCTCAGTACCGCTCAGTACCATTAGGTACATGCTCGGTCTCGGTACTGTTCAATATATGCTCGATACCGCTAAGTACATGATCGGTACCGCTCAGTACATGCTCAGTACCGCTCAATACATGCTTCAGTACCGCTCAGTACATGCTCGGTACTGCTCAGTACATGCTCGGTACCGCTCATTACATGCTCGATACTGCTCAATATATGCTCGATACTGCAAGGTACATACTCGATACCACTTAGTATCTTCCCACACAAAAACCTTACGAATTTTAAAAACAAGCAGACCTTGGACCCCATGTCGAACCCTGCTAGAGGGCAGTGCCCCCTTGGACCCCCGGCAGACTGATATATTGTTGTATTCATGTTGTCTTATTATTAGGATATTTTGATTTCACTTCATATCAATTTAATTTAATTTATTCATATGTATGATTGATTTGTTAGGAAAATGAGCTCTGCTGCTGGCGAGAGTGGATTAGGTGAAGGTTCAAAAGAGTCATCTGTAGAAACCGATAAGCCGTTATGGATTCATGTTACAAAGTTAGAAAAAATATTTGAAGGATGAGGGAATATGTCATTCAAATGCAATTATTGTGGTGACAACTACAAAGGATCTTATTCTAAGGTGAAGGCACATCAACTTAAAATTTCTGACGATGGAATAAAAATGTGTCCTAAGATTAGTACATCGCAGTTGATTGAAATGAACAGACTAGTTGATGAAGCTGAATCTAGGATCCAAAGGACACTCCCTAAAGAGATACCCATGCCATCTACTCATGGCTTATCCCACACTTCTTCCTCATCTATGATGAGTTAATCAAGTTTTATCATTTAGAAGTGAAGGATGTGAAACAAAGAAAAGAAAAGGAGTAGCCAGTAGTCCTCTAGAGAAGGCTTTTAATTTGCAGCAACGAGAGGAATTAGATGGTGAAATAGCAAGGATGTTTTTTTCAGCGGGACTTCCTTTCAACCTTGCAAGGAATCCTCATTATAAAAATACATTCATTTTTACATGTAACAATAACCTCGCAGGATATGTTCTACCTGGCTACAATACATTAAGATCGAAATTATTGGAAAGAGAAAGAGCACATATTGAGACATTGCTTGAACCAACAAAAGGAGTGTGGAAAGAAAAAAATGTTAATTTGGTGTGTGATGGTTGGACAGATTCTCAAAGAAGCCCCTTATTAATTTCATGGCCATTACAGAGAATTATCCAATGTTCATTAAATTGTGAAGGAGAATACAAGAATAAATATTTTATTGCCAATTTGATTAAAGAGGTGATAGTCATGATTGTGCATTCAAATGTTGTGCAGATTATTACAAATAATGCACCAGTGAGTAGAGCTGCAAGATTATTGGTGGAGCAAACTTATCCCCATATATTGTGGACACCCTGTGTTGTGCACACTTTAAATCTTGCTCTAAAAATATTTGTATCACAAATAATACAGAGGCAAATGAAATCACCTATGCTGAATGTCATTGGATAACAATGGTTGCAGATAATGCTGTTCTGATCAAAAATTTTATGATGAACCATTCGATGAGACTTTCACTGTTTAATGATTTCTCCCACTTGAAAATGTTAGCTGTTGCTGAAACTCGTTTTGCCTCTGTAATAATCATGTTGAAAAAATTCAATCAAATTAAAAATGCTTTTCAATCTATGGTGATTAATGAGAAGTGGTCTTGCTATCGACAAGATAATGTTGGGAAGGCAAGATATGTTAAAGAAAATGTCTTAGATGATTTGTGGTGGAATAATGTAGACTACATTTTAGCTTTCACTGATTTAATTTATGATATGTTGAGAGAGGCTAACACAGATAAATCATGCCTACATTTGATTTATGAGATGTGGGACTATGTTAGCAAAAGTGAAAGAAATTATATACAAACATGAAAAAAAGTCACATGATGAAGACTCAAGTTTTTGGAGCATTGTATATATATTCTTGAAGATAGGTGGAGCAAAAGCAACACACATTTGCATTGTTTGGCTCATTCATTATATCCAAGGTATATTTATATTCATCTTTTAAATTTATTTAAATTTGTTGGTAAATGAACAGATAATTTTATATGTTTTGTATTATTTGAAGGTATTCAAGTAAAGAATAGTTTCAAGAAGACCCTCAACGTGTTTCATCACAAAAAGATTTAGAAGTTTCAAATATGAGAAATATATGCCTGAAAATATATTTTTCGAATGAGGAGAGAAGAAAAATTAATATAGAACTTGCAAAGTTCTTTTGATATTTAGAGAATTTTGGTGATCAAGAATGTTTGGTTGATAAATGCAGGATGGATCCAAAAATGTGGTGATTGATTCATGGAGCTTCAACACCGCTTCTCTCAATAATAGCAATAAAACTTCTTGGTCAAGTATCATCATCTTCCTGTTGTGAGAGAAATTAGAGCACATACTCATTTATTCAATCAATGAAGAGGAATAAAATTACTCCACAACGTGCTGAAGATTTAGTTTATGTGCATACAAATCTTCGTCTTCTATCAAGAAAAACCCCACTTTATATGACAGATGATAACCAGATGTGGGATGTTGCTGGAGATGGGTTCGAGTGCCTTGATGATATGGGATTATTGGAGGTTGCAAATCTTTCTCTAGATTAACCAGAATTGAAAGCAATGATATTCAATGATAATGATATTGAAGGTCAAAGACCAACATCTGAATCTATTTCTATCATTCTCTCTATTGAGTAGTTGGACCTTCATGTTGTACTAAATGATTTTTTGCATATATTTTGATGGTTGTATTAGACATTTTGTACTAAACATCTTTATGTTATAAGCTAAACAAATTATCATGAAATTGATTTATTATTGCTTGTCATTTTTACTATAATGTCACCTTAATTTCTATATATTATATTAAAAAAATTTACTATGCCGTGTCCACGCCACACCCGTGCCCTATATTTTTAAAAATTGTCGTGTCTTGTGTCCGTGTCGGTGCATCATAGATTCAAATTGAGTCGGGACCTGTGATTTTTTCCTTTTTTAGGGTTTTCCACATAAAATTTTGGTATCTCTTATAAATACTACAACCTTTATATTATATGATTGTGTGCTGAATCTTTCGTACAAAACTAAAACGTTGAACTTTATATTTTTCTATCACCTCAAATATTCCAGGGCGAAACAATACTAAACAAGTTCGCTTAAACGAGTAAAATAAAGCTCGAGTTTAAGCTCAAACTCAATTAATCAATCAATCTCGAGCTCAAGTCATCAAACTAAATATGACTCGAGCTCGATTCTACTTCTTTACACCACTAGATCAAACTCCGTTAAACTTGGCCAAGTTCGGGTGAAATCACAACAATTAATGAATATCAATTTTTTAATACTTTAGACCTAAATCAATCACATCAATCGTATATTAATAATGGAAACCACCAAACCCATCCATTTCATTGATTTAATTTATTCTTTTTTCCAGCAACTTCTTTTGTCAGCACCCTCATAATAATAAAAAAATACACATTTCTCAACAAATTAAAAATGCATAAATAATATATATATATAAATAAAAATAATACGAAATAATATATTAGAACACGACACCTAATTAAATTTATTTTAAAGGCCAAAGAGATTAACTAATCGGTTTTCTAGTGTACCAAAAATAAAAAGGGCCCACAAGAGCAGCCTAGTGGCAACTTATGTACAGAAAGAGCTTTGAAATTTCAAAAACCGCGTGGGCAAGCTCGGCCCATGGCCCACCACTTGAAGAATTAGCGGTGGTCATTATCGCCACCTCACACCACGTTCTCACACTTGTACGCCATCGACGCGTTCTCCGCACCACCACCACCGCAACGCAGCAGCCCCAGCAATACCAACGCTTGCTGAGCCTCCGCGTGGCTACCGCCAATCCTCTTCTTTTCCACATTTCATCCACTTCCGCCTTTCAAACGCTACTATTTGTCCCGGTTTTATCCGCCTTTCTTTATGCTTATAATAATATGTTCTATGATTCTTCTATCTGATATCCTAAGCATTTAAATCTTTTAAATCCATTTTTTATTTTCGAACGAATCCACTGTATCTTCCAACCAAACTAATCTTTCTTATCAACTACATTTAAACATTGTAATTTCTGAATGAGGAAAATAAAAAATTATAATAAATAATAGAAAATTAATAAAAAAATAGTCAATTAATTATAGAAGAAAGACTTTATGTTATTCATATTGTAAAAACATTAAGTTTTAAATCCTAGTTTTGTTTATTTTCACATATCCTGACTTTTTTAAAGCCTGAAATTTTTATTACCAAATACATTTTAAATTTTACAATATTTAATTTCAAATCTAAATTAAAAATCAACATCTTCTAACTTTTTAGACCCTGGAAATTGCTTGGATTAAGGCTTTTATTTTTAATCCCTTAATTATAATTATTTACAGGATTTAGTGAATTTTAAATTTGAAGACCATGCCTAGTAAATTCTGCCTTACCCAGAAAAGATTTAGAACTTGTATCTTGCGTTAACACTAACTATAAATATAAGAGTAAAACTTATATGGAAGTAGAGAAATACAAGCTAATTAGCGTCTGAAGATGGGGATATCAAGCGTACCTGGCCTGGGGGATGCCTTCCTGCCACTAGCCTTTCTTCCTCTGTTTCTGCTCAAGGATGGTGTCAACTGGATACTGCTTCAGGTCATGGGAAACCATCAAGACACCATGGAGGTCGCCTCCACCATGCCAGTGGCGTCGATGCGACATCAACGACAGCAACCAGGGCAACAAGGAGAAGAAGAATGGTGTTGTAGCGTTTGCCTGCAGGGACTGGAAAATGGAAGGGAAGAAGTTAGCCAAATAGTGGCCTGCAACCACTTATTCCACCGAGCTTGCCTTGAGCGATGGCTTCTGGTCGGCATGGGAAGCACCTGCCCCTTATGTAGGTCCACACTCCACTAGGAATGCTCGTTTTCATCTGCAGCTGCAGACTTATGTACTATATATTTACTGTGGCCATTGCTTTTGAGTTAAATACAGGAATTCTTCTTTTATTGGCCCTTTTGTCTTTCTTTCTTTTTTAATCTCTTGCTTTGTACATGTTAAACCAGGGCTATGTACTTTTCTCCTAAATGATATATATTTTTCATGCTTGTATGTTTTAACAATCATTTGCAACTTCCGAAATTTCATGGGGAACTCTATTTTGAATTACAATGTTAAAAATATGTTGATTTGTAAGTGTAAACAAGAATTACTGTTGATAAAAATGGTAATAATATTGGAATTGAAAAATTAAGAGATTACACATAGTTACTTTAAATCGAAACAAAACAAAACATAAAAAATAAGTGTCATATAAGAATTTGTTGCATTTTGTCCATTCTGGTTTTGCTGCAGAAATTCTGATTGTTTTGGATATGAAAATGGGCTAGCAGAAAGCAGCACCAAAGATAACTGTACAGTCTGTACTACTAGTTGTATGTATCGTTTTCATATTAAGCTTGCAGTTCAGAAACCTCTCTTTGTGCAGTTTCTACTAGTGTATGCAAGAACTTACTGGGATCACAACAATTAGGGTTAGCAAGAGCTGCGTGAGCCAAGAAAGGAAGCTTTCTTAACGCTCTTCCACTTAACCCCTGAAAGAAAAAATAATTAAAGCATGGTATAAGAGTTGACATTATATTTAAGATGATCCTGATTTTGAGCCGTAAGAGAAAAAAGATATTTACCTGGCAAGCTTCTGCGGCTTCAAGTAGTTTTTTGAAGAGAAACAGAGCTTCTCCAGGTTCCCCCATATCAGAGGAATGAAGCTTGTCAAGTAGGGTTGAATAGTTTGGAAGTACAAGATACTCGCAATCCTGAGACAGTTTTTTGTCAGTCCCATCACCCTTAATGTTGTTATAGTATATTTCAACTATTTTCCCCAAAAAAGAAAATATTTCAATTAAATTCGATAAATTGCCAGTGAAAAGAGATGTCTTGCGCCTTGACGGGCCACAGACCATTGCAATTACGCGAGAAAAGTAAATCAGAATTTGTAGGCCTTGCCTGGAGATATGGAAATTGCATATAAACATGAGTATCACCATAACAGACGATTTTTTGTTATGTCATTTTATTCTCATCTCTTTGTTTATAGCAATTTCACTTGCTTCAGGAAAATTTAATCAAGTTTTCATCTAGCATGACATTACTTATACTCATGCATGATTGCATTTGTTAACCAGTATCAATGTACCGCTATAGTTATAAACCTTATTAGTACCATGGCAGTTCATAGCACCCAATTTGGCTAGTGAAAAGAGTACCAAATGCTGGTAATAAGAGGTCATAAAAAGATTCTGGTCCAAACCAAATCAAAACAGAATAGAGTTGTGCTTTCTTTGTATTTACAAATACCAAAAAGTTAAAACTTTCGTTTTCAATGAAATAACTTAAATATAAAAGAAGATGAAAACAATGAGGGTGGCAAGGTTAGGTTGTGTCTAAAGAAAAGGATACCTGAGAGTACTTGATAATTCCAGTGCGCAGAAGTTCTTGTAAACAAGACCTCAATATTTCATATCGTGCTTGCAGAGTTGGAGGACCAACATATGCTTTGATGTCTGCTCGATCAACAAAAGCAATATCTGCAATTTTAAAAAAAAGTTAACTCTAATATTTTGTAATTGGAATATGAATCAGATCGCAATGGAAATTCAACATTACCATAAAAGCTCGTATATTACTGATGAATGGATCAATCAAGTAAAAAGTGTCTTCCACAACATAAAACGGTCAATCAAAAATGCTAATATACAATTGATATATGACTAACAAGCTATCATAAGACTTTTAACAACTACATCAAGCAACTAAAAAGCAATAGAAAACAGATCATTTGAGGAAAATTTAAAAATGTTATCATCAAGCCTTGGAATCAGATAGGTTATTGAGTGGAGCTGGTATTGGATATACTTGGTTCAACTATGACTTAATAATTTAACTTCGCCAAGATTAAAACAATAATCTATAAAAGTTTTACTTTATATAGAAGATTATTTTATGATTGACTAGGATTTAAATGTTTAATAACCTGAAAAAATAATTTATATCAACATATATCACAAGCTGCCTCGCCAATTGAAAGCACGTCAATTCACCTAGGAAGGCATCCCAACCAATAAGGTATATTCAAATTGTTACAAACGAGGATTTGAGAGGGAAAAACTTGAATTTATTATGCAATCTACTCCCTATTTATAGATCTATACAAGGTGAATTGATAAGGAAACAAATAACTCTTATAATAATGAGAATACAATTATTCCTAAATCAATGGAAGGAATTAATGCTATCCAGGTAGTCTTCCCACGGATTACTGTTCTCAGCCGTTGATATCTTTGGGATTGTAAGGTTGAGATTTAACACTCCCCCTGTCACGACCCGGCCCGGATGCTCGATCTAACGAGGCGGGTACGAAAAGTCGGACGATAAAATTCAATATACATAATACTACATCATTCATGATAAAGAGTCATTAAAACACAAAATATATTTTACCTGTTGTCATTTGCACCTCGCCTTCTGTAAACATGTTCTTCTCTTTCAGCCATTATTCTTTAGGAACTTACCTGAAATATTTAAACTTGTGGTTTGAGTTTACTAAGTAAACTCAGTGGGAATTATATAATAATCATTATAATTATTCTTTATTAGGCATCGTTATTTCTTTACATTACTTCATTCTTTTCAATACTTTATACATCTCTGAATAATTTCTTTCAAAATAATATAAAATATTTTGTAGCTTTAATGTTTCATTCATTTTTCTTTTCTTTCCATTTGCTTTGCACAGGAGCACCGTCTCAAAGTACCCTAAGGTACAACCTTTTCCATTTGATTACCTTTTCCATTTCCATAGCCTTTTCCATTTCCAAAACCTTTTCCTTTTTTCTTTTTCGTGCACGAGTACGGCGTCCCCAGCCAGTACCATAAGGGGGTGAACTCCTGAATTATTCATATATATCCTTTTTCCTTTCTTTTACATTTATCATAACAATTCCATTCTATTTCATATGTCGTTTCTTTTCAATATCTCCTTAATACATACGGTGTTTTCTTTTCATTATTCAATTCATTTGTTTCTTATTAGAATAATACTTACAATCATTAGGTATTTAATCTTTCAACTTTTCATATGTAGTAGTCTTTAAGATAAAACTTTGAAAGTAATATTGTAATGCAAACTATTTTATCGTACTAAAAGAAAATGCTAAATTTTGAATTTCATAATCATAATTACCCACTTTGAACTCTTCAGGTCTTCGATGCTTGATCTACTCTTGAATCAATTTCTCTTCTTGTTGAATCCTTGCGGGATCAACACATACAACTTGATCTTTCACTTTCTAAAACCCTAAAATTCAAATAATAACTTTCATGTAAAACTTAAATTTATAATCCACTAATAAACTTATATAAAAAGAATTTCACTTACAAATGAGAATTTCTCAAACTCTCAAAATCCCTTCTCTTCCAATTTCCTTTTTCTTCGCTACAATCTCTTCTCTATCCTTCAAGAAACATATTATTCACTTTGAATGAAGTAAAGGAAGAAATTTATACGAGAAATTCCAAAAAGAAATCAACAAACCTTTCCCTTAATCCTTATCGTCCGTTTCTCTCGTTCTTCCAATCTCTCCCAAAATAACACTTTGATAATGATAAGAATGAAAAGGAATCACTATTTCCTATCATTAAAAACAATCGTGTGCTAAAATTAGAAAAACGAAACTCACCTTGCTCTCCCGCACAAACGCCCGTCGCGCGCCCCTCTCTGTTTCGCGAACTGCTCCTGTTCCGCGACTTGTCTGTTCGCGGGATTTAAAAGGCGGGCCGGCCGGTTCGGTTGAACCGGCCGGAATAACCGGTTATCACACCCCCCTCAAGCTGGGAAGTATGGATCCGTCATTCCCAGCTTGTCAATCATTCGGAGAAAGGCAGAACTGTCCAATCCTTTAGTAAGGATATCTGCAAGTTGATCCTTAGATGGTACATGGTCAACACTTACTAGACCACTGTCTAGTTTTTCTTTAATAAAATGTCTGTCCACTTCTATATGCTTGGTTCTGTCATGCTGGACTGAATTGTGGGCTATGCTGATTACTGACTTGTTGTCACAATGTAGTTTCATGGGCTCATCCCACTTAACCTTTAAATTATCTAGGGTTATTTTGATCCATAGTAGCTCACATATTCCCAAGGCCATAGCTCGATATTCTGCTTCTGCACTGGATCTTGCCACCACATTTTGTTTCTTGCTTCTCCATGTAACTAGATTACCTCCAAGAAATGTGCAATACCCAGAAGTAGATCTTCTATCAACCGGTGATCCTGCGTAGTCAGCATCCGTGTATACTTCTAGGGTTATTCCACGATCTCTCTTAAAGAGAATTCCTTTTACAGGTCTTCCATTAAGGTAATGCAAGATCTTGTCTACCGCTTGCATGTGAATCAGCTTTGGATTCTGCATAAACTGACTGACCATGCTTACAACAAATGCTATGTCTGGTCTGGTGTGGGAGAGGTAGATTAATTTTCCTACAAGTCTCTGGTAGGCCCATTTATCTACATCTGATTCTTCTTTAGCTTCTCCCAATTTAAGATTAGGTTCTACTGGTGTTGGTGCTGGTTTACAAGCTAGTTTACCTGTTTCTCTTAGAAGATCTTTGATGTATTTCTGTTGTGAAATGAAGATTCCTTTGCTGGAGTGAACTACTTCAATTCCGAGGAAATATTTTAGTCTATAAAGTTCTTTGATGTCAAATTCCTTAGTAAGACTTTTCCTTAAGCTGGCTTTCTCTTCTTCATTATTTCCAGTCAAAATAATATCATCAACATACACTAATAATATTTTGACTCCCCCTGAGTCTGAGTGTTTGAAGAATAGTGTATGATCCCCTTGACTCTGTCGATACCCATTCAGGAGCTGAATTTAGAGAATCTTCCGAACCAGGCCTTGGTGATTGTTTAAGCCCATATAGAGCTTTTTTCAGTTTGCACACCTTGTTACCTTCAGATTTTTCTTTAAACCCTTGTGGTATTTTCATAAATATCTCTTCTTCTAAGTCCCCATGCAAGAATGCATTTTTCACATCCAATTGTTCCAGGTGCCAATCGTACTTGGCTACTAGTGAGAGAAGTATTCAGACAGTATTCATCTTGGCTACAGATTGACGATCTCCCAAGTTTTGTTCTTCTCCAGGGCCTGCATTTCATCCTTCATAGCATTTTTCCAATTTTTATCAGATAAGGCCTCATAAACATCTTTAAGAATATGGATATCTTTTAATGTAACAAGGAAATTTTTGTGTGACGATGAGAAGTTGTTGAAGGATATAGAGTTATTTATAGTGTATAAGGGAGATGGTGAACTTACTTTATTTCCAGGAGATGGTTCAGATTCTTGGATCTGCTTTGGAGTACAGCTTCAGCTTGTACGTATGGAGTAAACCTTTTCAAATCTAATAATGTTGTCATTTGTTTCCCTTTCTTGGGTTTCAGGTGGATTGTTCTGAGGTGGAGGAGGAAGGTCAAGAGGTGTTAGTTCATTTTTCTCATGTTCCTCAAGTTCAGTCTCCCCCTGAAGATGAGTTTTTGAGAAGTATGAATTTTTCTCATCAAATGTAACATCAATAGAGACAAAGGTTTTTCTTGTGGGTGGATGATAACACTTATAACCTTTTTGGGTAGCTGAATAGCCAACAAAGATGCATTTGAGTGATCTTGGATCTAATTTTCCTCGCTCATGGCTGTGAATATGAACATAGGCAGTGCATCCAAAGATTTTAGGTTCAAGGTTATGATGGGTTCGAAACTCTGGGTAAAAAGTATACAAAGTCTCCATTGGAGTTTTGAGGCCTAAGGTTGTTGAAGGTAATCGGTTTATGAGATAAGCTGCAGTTAAAAGAGCTCCCCCCAATAAGATTTGGGTGTATTGTAGTGAAATAGGAAAGCTCGGGTGGTGGCTAGAAGGTGACCATTTTTCCTCTCTGCAACCCCATTTTGTTGTGGGGTGTGAACACATGAGGACTCATGGATGATCCCTTCACTTTGGAAGTACGAGGAAAGGGTTTGGTTAAAATAATCTTTGGCATTATCGGAGCGGAATCTCCGTATTTTTACCCCAAACTGATTTTGGATCTGATAGGAAATACTTGAGTTCGCAAGTAACCCTAAGGTAATACTTGAGTTCGCAAGCAAACCTAACCCAAATCGGCACACAACTAGCGCAAAAACAGCGGAATAGGGAAGAAACTTGTAGGAAAACACTAGCAACGATTGTATTCCACTAGTAAGCAATCAAAATCAATACCCGATACAATGTTCTTCAATTCGAGAGGAAGAACAACTCTCCCACAATCTCCGGCAACGCCGAGAGCCCAAGCAAGAAAACCTAGAACCCAAATTAATTTCAAAATGCAAGATAACCCTAATCCCCCCCTTCTCACTCTATTTAACCATAAAGGAGTTTTACAAAAGACCTTACTACCCCAAATATTTCAAAATATCTCAAAAAAAAGACTCCTAAAACGCCCTATCTGATCGCGCTCCTCCGCCTGTTTGCGCGCGGTTCCGTCGGGTGAAGACCTGGACCGGTCCAGGGTGGACCGGTCCAGCCGGCTCCAATGCCGGCTTATCATTACTCCCCTCCCAAAGTACCACCTTGTCCTCAAGGTGGAAAGCTGGAAACTGCTCTGCAATCCTCTCCTGTGGCTCCCAAGTAGCCTCATAGTCTGGGAGGCCGCTCCACCTAATTTTCACCTCCTTTTCCCCCTTCTCGTTGATGCGCACTCCTTCTACCGCAAGAGGCTCCACTGTTACTTCCATATCTTCACTCAATGTGCTGGGCAGCTCTGGGCTGACTGCATGCTCCCCCACCACTCTCCTCAACTGTGAAACATGAAAAACAGAGTGTATTCTGGCTGTTGGAGGAAGCCTTAATCTATAAGCCACCTCTCCGATCCTCTCTTCCACTTCAAAAGGGCCAAAATATCTGACTGCCAGCTTCTCATTTCTCCTTTGGGCTATAGTCCTTTGTCGGTATGGTCTGAGCTTCAAGTATACCTTGTCCCCCACTGCAAACTGTATATCTCTCCTTTTGCCGTCCGCCTGTTTCTTCATAAGTTGTTGGGCTCTAAGTAAATGCCTCTTGAGCTCTTCCAATATCTGATCTCTCTCCTTCAAATGCTGATCCACTGCCGATACTGGAGTACTTCTATGATTGTAGTGTACCAAATGTGGGGGGTCCCTCCCATATAATACCTTAAAAGGTGTCATCTTGGTAGCGGAATGAAAAGAAGTATTGTACCAGTATTCTGCCCAAGCCAACCATTTAGCCCATTGCTTTGGTGTCTCAGACACAAAACACCTCAAATATGTCTCTACGCTCCTATTCACCACCTCGGTCTGTCCGTCAGTCTGTGGATGATAAGCTGTACTCCTTTTCAGAATTGTCCCCTGCATCCTGAATAGCTCCCTCCAGAAATGGCTCAGGAATACCTTGTCCCTATCAGAAATAATGGACTCCGGTACCCCATGCAGGCGGACTACCTCCCTCACAAATGCTGCTGCTACAGATACAGCTGTGTACGGGTGTCTCAAAGGAATGAAATGAGCATATTTGCTCAGCCTGTCGACCACTACAAGTATCACTGTGTAGCCTTCCGATTTTGGGAGCCCATCAATGAAATCCATAGTAATCTCCTCCCAAACCTTCTCTGGTAGGGCCAAAGGCTGTAATAATCCCCCCGGTGCCATCGTCAGGTACTTGCTCCGCTGGCAGATATCACATTTCGCCACCATTTCCTCTACATCCTTCCTCATCTCCTTCCAGTATAATTCAGCAGCTAACCGGCTATAAGTTTTTTGCACTCCTGAATGCCCTCCTATGGCACTCCCATGAAACTCCTGTAACAGCTGGGGAATGTGGATAGAAGATCTTGGAATCACACTCCTTCCCTGATAATACAGTCCTTCTCCCATAACTGAGTAACCTGGATGGCTGTTCCCATCTGATAATATATCTTCTTTGATTTTCCTTAGCTTCTCATTCTGGATGCTCTCTTCTTTGATGGCTCCCCAATCTATCAGCACTGGTACTGATACACCCATCCCCTGGAGTTCCCCCATACAACGTGATAAAGCATCAGCTGCCTTATTCTCTAGTCCTGGTCAGTAGTGGATCTCAAAGTCATAGCCCAGCAGCTTGGATAACCACCTTTGGTGCTCCTCTGTGACCATCCTCTGCTCTAACAAGTACTTAAGGCTCCTCTGATCAGTCCTGACAATAAAGTGCCTGCCCAGTAAATAAGGTCTCCACTTCTGAATGGCCAGGACAATAGCCATCAATTCCCTCTCGTAGACCGACTTCAGTCTAGCCCGGGACGATAGTACCTGACTGAAATAAGCTATGGGCCTGTGGTTCTGCATCAATACTGCTCCAAGTCCGTAGCCTGAAGCATCGGTCTCCACCATAAACATCTGGTTGAAGTCCGGCAGAGCGAGCACTGGCACCGTGGTCATGGCCTTCTTCAGCTTCTCAAAAGCCTCTGAAGCTGCTTCTCCCCATAGAAAGTTGTCTTTCTTCAACTGCTCTGTCAGTGGCCATGCTATGGTGCTATATCCCCTAACGAACCTCCTATAGTAGCCTGTCAATCCCAAGAATCCTCTGAGCCCTTTCAATGTCTTGGGTTTCGGCCATGCAAGCATTGCCTCAATCTTGGACTGATCTGCCGCCACTCCCTCCTGGGATATCACGTGCCCAAGATACTCCACCCGTGCCTGAGCGAAGTCACACTTCTTGAAATTGGCCTTCAGTTTATGCTCCCTCAGCACACCCAACACCACTCTCAAATGCTCTAAGTGTTCCTCCTCAGTCCTGCTGTATATTAAAATGTCATCAAAAAATACCAACACAAACCTGCGGAGGTGTGGCTTGAAGATCCGGTTCATCAAGGCCTGGAATGTGGCAGGTGCGTTGGTGAGGCCAAAAGGCATCACCAGAAACTCATAATGACCCTCATGAGTCCTGAAGGCCGTCTTCTGCACACCTCCCTTCTTCATCCTGATCTGGTGGTAGCCCGACTTCAAATCAACTTTGGTGAACAAAGCTGCTCCATGTAGCTCATCCATCAACTCGTCAATTACCGGAATAGGAAACTTATCAGGCACAGTTTCCTTGTTGAGAGCCCTGTAATCTACACAGAACCTCCAACTCCCATCCTTTTTCTTCACAAGTAGAACCGGACTGGAGAAAGGACTCACACTAGGCTGAATGATCCCTCCTTCTAGCATTTCTCCCACCAGCTTTTCGATTTCATCTTTCTGCACCTGAGGGTATCTGTAAGGTCTCACACTGATAGGAGATACCCCCTCTTTCAGGATAATCTGGTGCTCATGCTCTCTATCAGGTGGTAGTCCCACCGGAGGTTGAAACACATCCTCAAATTCATGCAAAAGAGGCTGAACCAATGTGGGAAATATCTTCTCCTCCCTCTCCTTCTGCTCCTCCAGGCTCTGCAGCTCCACCAGGAATCCTCCTCCCGCATCCTGGATGATTTTTACCATAGATCGTAGTGACACTCCCGTTCTGGTCAACCCTGGTTCCCCCTTTAGCTTCACCTTCTTCCCTTCTACAGTCAGCTCCATCACCATGGTCCCCCAATTCACCTTGGTTTCACCCAAGGTTTGTAGCCATTTCATGCCCAAAATGACATCTGTGCTACCCAACTTTAGGGGAAGGAAGTCCTCTATCACTCTGATCTCTTGTAGCCTCATCTCCACCCCTTTGCAGATTCCGGTGCTGGACTCAATCTTCCCTGTTCCCATCATTACCCCATAATTACCAGTCTCAGTAGGTTCCATCCCTAGCTCCTCCGCCACTTGGGTGGATATGAAATTGTGGGTTGCCCCACTATCAATAAGAACCACTACTTCCCTCCCAAGTATCTTCCCCTTCACCTTCATCGTATGGCTAGGAGTAAATCCCATTACTGAATTGAGTGATACCTCGGCTACCTCCAACTGGGTCTCATTCTGCTCCTCATCATATTCATCGCTATCTTCAGGCGCCTCGTCTATGTAGACGGTGAGAGCCCGAAGAGCGCGATCCTTGCATCGGTGCCCGGGAACAAACTTCTCCTCGCATCTGAAACAAAGTCCCTTAGCCCTCTTCTCCTGCATCTCCTCGTCAGTCAGTTTCTTGAAGCTTCCAGCAGATCTGGTCACTCCACTCTTCTCTTTTCCACTCTCTCTAGGAACATTAGGGCTTGCCCCTTTTGGAGCCAAATAAGTGGTAGTGGTCCTGGTGGGACCTCCTGAGTGGCTGTTCCTCCAATTTCGGGCATTGGTTTTCTGGTTCTCCACCAACTGAGCAAGTTCCATTGCCTCCCTTAGGTCTCTTGGTCTCATGACCTTCACTGCATCTCTGATTTCTGGTTTGAGGCCCTTCATAAAATTTCCCCCCAAAGTACTGTTTGACAATCCTTCCATATCTCCCACCAGACTCTCAAATTTCTTCCTGTATTCCTCCACTGTTCCCTCTTGAGTAAGAGCATAAAATTGTTCAGAGATCTCCCATGGGCTGCCCCCTCTGAATCTTTCTCTGATCGCCACCTTAAACTCTCTCCAGGATCTCACCGGTTCCCACTTATCCATGTACTTGAACCATGCAAATGCCGCCCCCTCCAAGCACATACTCGCGGCTATCAATCTTTCCTCCTCCATCAGGCCATTCACTGCAAAATATCTCTCCACCTTGTGGATCCAATCATCCACATTTCCCTCTTCGAACACCGGCATTTTCAGTTTCCTGGCTCTAGTGTCCACCCCGTATGCCCTATTCCCTCCGTGGCCTCCTCTGTCCCAAACTATGGGATCTTCCCAAGTTCCTCTCTCTCCATATCGGGGCTCATCCTCCCGTCTTGGCCGCCGGTAGCCCTCTTCCCCTCGTGCCCCGCCTTGATGATTATAGGCTTCCCATGGCCTATCCAATGGATCTGGCCTTCGATGTCGCCAGTCGTCTTCTCTTCCCTCCCTGGAGTCCCTTCTTCTGTCATGTTCTTCCCGTCTGATGGATTCCCGATGAGGTATCCTTCCGTTGCTGTTGAGCAGTTCCACTTCCTCTTCTTCCTCTAGATTCACTTTCTCCTTGCCTTTGCTACCACTACCTTCTCCTCTTTCCTCCGCTGTCACTGCCTTCGCTTGTCCTTCCAATAACTTTTTCATCATTTCTTCCAATACCCTGAATTTCCCTTCCACATTCTCGCTCAATGTCGCCATTTTTTCCTCCAGATCCGCTTTATATTGACCCATCTCGGTCTCCAATACTTCTACCCTTTTAGATGCCATGAAAATCCACTAGATGCCTCCGGTTCGCTCTCCAAACAGTGAAAAACTGCAGCAAATTCGTGGAAAAACAGTCCTCCACCGCCCGGATCTCGCTCTGATACCAATTTGATAGGAAATACTTGAGTTCGCAAGTAACCCTAAGGTAATACTTGAGTTCGCAAGCAAACCTAACCCAAATCGGCACACAACTAGCGCAAAAACAGCGGAATAGAGAAGAAACTTGTAGGAAAACACTAGCAACGATTGTATTCCACTAGTAAGCAATCAAAATCAATACCCGATACAATGTTCTTCAATTCGAGAGGAAGAACAACTCTCCCACAATCTCCGGCAACGCCGAGAGCCCAAGCAAGAAAACCTAGAACCCAAATTAATTTCAAAATGCAAGATAACCCTAATCCCCCCCTTCTCACTCTATTTAACCATAAAGGAGTTTTACAAAAGACCTTACTACCCCAAATATTTCAAAATATCTCAAAAAAAAGACTCCTAAAACGCCCTATCTGATCGCGCTCCTCCGCCTGTTTGCGCGCGGTTCCGTCAGGTGAAGACATGGACCGGTCCAGGGTGGACCGGTCCAGCCGGCTCCAATGCCGGCTTATCAGGATCATGGAATGGAAGATGGGAAGAATGGTGCTAACATCAAATTTATTTTTAAGGAGATAGATCCAAGAGACTCTAATGCAATCATCAATGAAAGACACAAACCAGCGTGCCCCAGAGATATTGGGGATTTTTTAGGGTCCCCATATATCATTATGAATAAGGTAGAAAGAAGTGTCACATCTCTCACTTTTGTTTGGGAATGAGGTTCTTTTATGTTTAGCCAACTCATATGTTTCACAATGAAAATTTTTATTTTCTATTTTCTGGAAAAGTTGTGGATACATATGTCTTAGGATATCAAAAGATGAATGTCCTAGTCTATAATGATGAACCCAAATAGTGGAATTCCTATCTACTAGGGATAACATAGAACAACTATTCTTATATTGGTTTGGTTCTTCCAGGTAGTACAATCCTACTTTCTCCTTAGCAAGTACAATCTTCTTCCCCGATCTCTGGTCCTGAAATAAGCAATAAGTAGGGTTAAATAAGGCTTGACAATTATGATCATTGGTAACTTTTTGTACTGATATTAGATTTGTGGATAATTGTGGTACGTGGAGGACATTTTTCAGGGTGAGTGAGGGAGATAATATGATGTCTCCTTGGCCAACTACCGTGATAAGAGAACCATCAGCAGTGATGATTTTCTTGTTGTTTGGGCAAGGCGTATAGTTTATGAGATGAGTAGGTGAGTGGGTCATGTGATCTATGGCTCCTGAATCAATTATCCATAATTCCTTTAGATGATTTCTAAAAGCACTTAAACTAAAAGAAATTTGAGTTTTACCTGAGAGTGCAAGTGAAGAAGAAGCATTTGGTTTTTCAAGAGATACCAGGAGTTGTTTTAATTTATCAATATCTTCTTTATTGAATTCTCCAAGGCTGGACCGTGCTTCTGGCTTACTTGTAGTGTTGTTGGCATGTGATGTGCTTCTTGTTTCACCCTTTTGATTCCACTCCTTGCTGGGGGGTTTTCCATGTAATTTCCAGCATGTTTCCTTTGTGTGTCTTGACTTTTTGCAATAGCTGCACCAAAGTGAGTCCTTGTCTTTGAACTTCGAGGAATCTATACCCTTCTCCTTCCATGACGATTTTTTATTCATCACCATTGTTGAGCTTTCAACTGCCTTCGGTTCTAACATCACTCCTCATTAGCTTTCTTCTACGCGGATGAGGGAAATGGTTTCATTGTGTGATGGCGTCTCCTCCTTGCCCAGAATTTGAACACTAACTTGGTCAAATTCTGCATTCAGTCCTGCAAGAAAATCATAAACTCTATCTTTTTCAATAAAGTTTTTTAGGATCGCAGCATCTTCTGGACATCTGGTTTCTATGCATCTATAGAGATCAAGTTCTTACCACAGATTTTGTAGAATGGTGGCATACTCCGTCACGGTCTTACTCCCTTGCTTTGTGCTTCCAACTTTGACTTTAATTTCAAAGAATTGAGTCGCATCACGAGCTTTGGAGAAGGTTTGTCTGGTAGCATCCCATATGTCCTTTGCAGTTGAAAGGAACATAAATGTATCACTAATTTCTGGAGTCATGGAATTCCACAACCATGACATAGTCATGGAGTCTGCTTCATCCCATGCCCCAAATTTGGGATCTCCTTCTTTTGGTCCTCCTCCAAGGAGGTGATGTACTTTACGTTTCCCCTTCAAGTAAGTCTTCACAAATTGAGACCACTTCAGGTAGTTCTTCCCATTTAGATGATAGGAAGGTTGTATGCTTTGAAGGTCACCTCGTCCTTGGTTCCCCATTGACTCCTCAGTTTGATCAACGCTTTGAGAGGAGTTAATTTCTGACATTGGAAAGCAATTAAGGCTTCCTAAAATTTTCTTTGTTCGACAATAAAGGTCGAAGGGTTTTATTTTCTGGATTACTAAACCAAACCAGTCGGGCTCTCGGAACTAGGCAAGGGGTCGGGCTCCAAAGAAGTCCCGTTCGGTCGCTCCTTTCGCATGCAGGGAGCCGCTCGATTAGGGTACGCACACAGGAGGCTTCTCTTCCGATCGGATCGGGACGCCTTCGACAGTCTTTCCTTCATGTCGGATCGGGATGCTCGTCGACTGCTCGACGGTCTTTCCTTCCTATCGGTCGGCTGCTCGACTATGCTCCTCTTCTTCGCCGATCTTTCCTTCCTGTCGGATCGGGTTTGTTGCTTCACGCGAGGCTTCTTTGGCTCCTTCGTCTCCTTCGCCTCCTTCGTGGCTATTCGACGACGTTCCTTTGACGACTTTCCGTCAACGACAACTAAGGCCTCTCTTCACGAAGTTTTCCCTCCGGTGCTCTGATACCATGTTACAAAAGAGGATTTGAGAGGGAAAAGCTTGAATTTTATTATGCAATCTACTACCTATTTATAGATCTATACAAGGTGTATTGATAAGGAAACAAATAACTCTTATAATAATGAGAATACAATTATTCCTAAATCAATGGAAGGAATTAATGCTATCCAGGTAGTCTTCCCACAGATTACTATTCTCAGCCGTTGATATCTTTGGGATCGTAAGGTTGAGATTTAACACAAACAAATCCCTCAATTTCCTCTGATCATTCTTATTCTATCCTTCCTTGAGGTGCACAGTGATTTAGAAAGAAAAGCACCATCAAAATACTGGTGTGTATCGATGTGTGGGTGAGAGTGTTCGCAAGTGTTGCCAAGAGCTCTTCGATTGTAACTCCTTGATCCCCACCACTTAGAAAAGTATTATTTTTTTCAATAAAAAACTTTACAATGCACCACAAATAGAACGAAAAATTCATTCACATCTACAATTGAGAATTAATAAAAAATACACGCTTAATACATTGTGATCACAAACAGTATCTAGAAAAAAAAATTATTTCTAGTCCAAAAAAATTATAACAAACGTATAAGAAATGAAAGATACCTATTGCAGCCGTTATGTTTGATGTTGTCAAAATGATCACATTTGGCGAAGATTTTAGTCTGTCCATCTGAGTAAGCAATGCATTCACAACCTGAAAAACCCAAAAAGCAATATTTTACTCTGGGATCTTAATTCCCCTTCTATCAACCAAAATAAGAATGTGGTGTAATTAGTAACAAATATGATTACATGCACTGTGTTTCATGAAAATACCCTAATGGAATCTGATGGTTCAGAGCCAGATAATGCAGCCTGCCTTGCAGCCGCAAGACTCTCGACTTCATCTGTGAATTTTAAGTCTCAAAATAAGAAAATGGTGCAAAAAATTATAATCTAATATTCTGCAGGCCTCATACATAGACAAAACAAACTCTTATTATTTCAAAACCAAAGTAGCAATGCTTTGGGAATACTACGTAGAAATTGGCAACAAATTCATTGTTTTCACATTTTCATGCGTTAATTGTTGGCCTAATAGATGTTAACTTTGTTGCATTTAGCTACAGATTGCTACTAGTGGCTGCTACTAAACCGTTATTGACAATTGTGGCTATGCAATTGTTAATTTTATTAATTAGACTGATTTGAGCTTGTTTACGTTCTAGTTCAGGTTTAACTTAATATCAAATCTTTAATCCTAACAAGTTCAGGCAAATAGGAACAGTAGTTTCGTGCATAAAATCAAATCAAGCTTGAACAAAAGAATTTTCAACAGCTGAACATGAAACTGTTTTGATTATTCAAAGAAGATGAAAATGAGCCGGCTTTCTCATGTTCAAGGAAAAAGATCAGACATAAGAAAACGACAATAATATAAGCCATAGAGTTACCTATTAAAACGAAGACGAGAGTACTCTCTTCCTCCACCATGTCTTGAATCTTCTGAAAGAGTTTTGCAACCTGGAAGCAAAATGAATTGGCAAGTCACTGTTGATTGCACCAGATTTGAGACCATGATGTACCTGTTTATTCTCTGTAATACATGAAAGTGATAAAAGGAACGATTATCACTGTTACTAGGTTAAACACAACAATTTAGCGATGATGTTAATTGTTATGTTACCTCACTTATCCCAGGTCAACAATGCATTTTTGGTAAATTCAAGACTACCTAATTGCTTTTGAGCAACACCTGCTCAGCTCGGACAAATAGCATTCATATCTAGACCTTCCCAAATTAATCTTACTTTGCACTGGCATTACTTTCTTTGCTTTCCCGGATAAACATGCAATATTATTCCATTTTCTATTTCTCAATCATCAACATGTGCTGCAACCGCACTGTCATACAGAATTTTTTTGTTGCCACACTTTATCTAGTTTTAATGTGCATCATTTTAAGCATGTGTTTACCGCTAATTAGATTTATTTGAAATGAAAGCATTAATATCCTAATATAAATTAATTATGCAAGTTAAATAAATAAAGGAAAATCTTAATTGGATGAATTAATGTCTGATTATTTAACTTAATAATTGCTTATTAGTTATTACCCTAAATCTTTTTATTTTTAGCATTTTCTGAAATTATAAATGGTTTTAAATCAGTAAACCAATTTTGATCACGTGCAGTTTCCCTCAACGCTTGCTGGGATATCCATCTGAAATGAAATCTCTGCTTTGCTTCCCTCAGGTCCAACCTATCCACGTTGCTTCCCTCTAGGTTGTCAGGTACAATACGAAAAGCATGTGTTATTGCCCTCGGGAATGGTCTAGAAAAAAAAATCCCTCCTCTGGTATCTCAAATCCGGATGCAATATGATCTCAAATTTCAAGATGCAAACCAGGCTTTTGGAGAATTGTCGAATAATACTTCTTTTAGTCTTACGTTTACAAATTGTGCTTACCTGCTAATAAATGTCGAATGTCGCCTTTTTTAATATGGTGCAAGTGGCGACTACCAATTAATAGAAAAAGTCATCGCCTTATAAGAAATGAATTTCTAAGTTGAGGAATATCTTCATTGTAGCTTTCCCTTCTATTATTTTGTAATTGATCTTGCTCAAAACTGTAATAATCTGAATTTCCTACTTGCAGCAAATCCTGATCAAAAGATTGTTTTGTAATCGCCAATTTCCCACAAAAGAAATCTATTTGGTCCGTTGATCATTAACTTAGCATTTGGGTGAATATTTTTGTATATCCTAACTATCACCAAAAGAAACTAATTTTACAGATCATTGATTGGAAATTTCATTTTTTTTATGCATAGTTTTGTTCATCTCATCCTAAGATTACACTAAAAATTTTAAAACTTAGACATCCTGCATAAACAGTATCACATGATACCAAAGAGTTATTAGCAATATGATCAAGTTTAAAGCTTAAGCATCGAGGCACTCCTTGTGTACCTCAATTCCAGGCATGCCTCAAAGTGTGCACCTCAAATGATTTTTTAAATTATATTATAACAGTATGTTGGATATTGGTCCAAGATTTAGGTAGTTTCTTGAATGGCTTGTATTGCCATTGGTATTGCTTTTTTGTGTAGCTTCTTTTGTAGCTATTTTGTGCCTATAAATAAGTTATAGGTTGTAATAGGTTGGCATGGTCAAGTAATAAAGGATATGCTTTTTGTCTTCCCCTCTTCCCTTACCTCTCTCCCTCCTCTCTTAAGATCAAGAAGAGGAAGTGCTTCTTCCTTTAGAGCAAGACCTCACATTTGATATCAGAGTTTGGTGGATGCAACCAAGCTAGGTGGAGGTGGAGGAGGAGTTTTTTTTGTCTAAAGAAATCAATTCAGGAGCCTGCTGTTGTGAGCGGGCACAACAACTAGGCGCGGGAAGGATCGGAAGTGGCTCTACGGAAGCGGAGGCCGTGCGGGAGCAAGGAGGCCGGAGAACCGTGTGATGGTCGTCACAGGCAAGACGAAGATTGGTGTTTTCCCGCCTCTCCTTGGGGTCTTCTCATACGATGTGAAGACCGCCTCGCTATCGCCGATTCCCTGGTGACATTTATGGTGGTGGAGGCGGCAGCTGGTCCAAGCTGGGAGATACGCAAAAGATGACAAGGAGAATCGAGTGAGCAAGAAGGTTGTGCAAGAACCTCGAGCGGCAGACGGGTTGCGCTTCTTGCAGTCGGCCTTGGATTACAGGCGAGCGGAAAGTACCGAAAGTGGAAGTGGCAAGAAATGGTGCCGCACAGGCCACGAGATTGCAACTGGGCCGCGATTTCGAGGGCAAGGGGCTAAGGTCCTGTGAGGGCTCTTCGCACAAGAGGCAGGTCGGGCCATAACCGAACGAAGAAGAACGGGGCTGGAGCAAGATCAGACCGCACGACTGGAGAGGAGAGCAGGAGTGGGTTCGCTGCAACTTCATATTCCTACGTGTGGAAGATGAATGGTTTTCGTGTGCTGGACGAAGAAGAGAGGTACATTATTGCAGCTTTGTGATCCAAAAGAATGAGATTATGAAGAAAAATAAGCAAATGAAGAAGGGGTATTTTCTTGAGGCATTAGACGACAAGCTGGTGGTATGAGAGTTTCTCGGAGTTTGGAAATCATAACGAAAGCTACTAAAGCTAATTAGTGGATCGGGTGGAGGTGCTAGTGCGGAGGTAGGGAGCCTGGTGCAAGATTGGGCACGGGATTGTTAGAATCATGATTACAAGATCTGATTAAATCTTTTTGAGGTGGAGTGTTGGACTTCATGTGGAGTCCGGGAGATCTTTGAGGTGGATTCGGGTCGTTCTTGAGGAGCGGTGCCTGGAGTACGAGGCACCTGGAGGTGTGACGTCGTGCGGTGCATGAGGAGGTCACACAGGACAACAGGGCACCAGTGGTTGACACGTAGGGTGCTAGCCGGACGCGGCAGTGCAGAGCGTGGGATTGAGACGAGCAGGGCGCAGGTGAAGGCATAGGCCTGGTGCGCGGGTGGATACGCGCAGGATGTGGTCGGAGTCAAACCCCATGACTGCAAGAAGCGGGAGCGGAGCTGGAGGCTCAGGGCGCGGACGCGAGGCACGGGATGCAAGTGGACGCACAAGACGCGGAAGCGAGGCACAATGGGTGCTCAGGAATTGACTACGTGGGACGCAGTGCAACAAGAGAAAATATGTCGAGATGTGGAGTTAAGAGCTCGTGAAGCATGAAACTCAAGAAGATGGTGGAGCAGTTCTTGAGAAAATTATTAATAGTCCAATGGACGCAATTGGCGGGGGAAACCAGTCGGGCCGTTCTTTGTGGATAGCAGATATCTTTTGTTGTGTAAATCTAGGACCAATGTGGAAATTGTTGGATATTGGTCCAAGATTTAGGTAGTTTCTTGAATGGCTTGTATTGTCATTGATATTTCTTTTTTGTGTAGCTTGTTTTGTAGCTATTTTTTGCCTATAAATAGGCTATAGGCTGTAATAGGTTGGCATGGTCAAGTAATAAAGGATCTGCTTTCTGTTTGCTCCCTCTTCCGCTTCCCTCTCTCCCTCCTCTTTCAAGATAAAGAAGAGGAAGTGCTTCTTCCTCTCGAGGAAGAACCTAACACAATAAATTAATAATACCATAAAATATGATTCAGTACAACATTATCATATTATCGTAAGAAGCATATTGAGATTGATATGCACTTCACAAAGAAAAGGTGAAAGAAGGTATAACTTGCAAGTCTTACTGTTCAAAACATGCAAATAAGCATGCTAAGGAATATAATATGAACTTTAACCTGACATTTACAAACTCAAATTGTATTAATATGTGTGGATACCCATGCACCCAAAAAAGATATAATAGGAATTGCAACGTAAGGACTACAAACTCAAATTGTATTAATATATCTATGAAGGCATCAGGCGGCCTTAAAAAAACATAATATGAATTGTTCACTAATAAGGACAAACTCATTGATGGGGACATCAGAGCATGAAAAGTATATCAGAGTCATGGTCGTCGATCTACGGCCACGATCGAGTCTATGTATTTTTGAGTCATTTCATATTTTTGTTTTCTTTTATTATGTTATGTAGCTTTTATTATTTATGTGTATTTGTTTTATCGTTTTACCTTTTTCTTAAGGGAGGTCATATGTAAGCCCTAGAAGCATTGTCGTTCTTTTATTTCTTGAGTCTTTTGTACGTGGCTATTTATAGCCATCATGTTTTTCTAAAGCTAATGAATGATTGAATGATAAAATTTCTTCTCTTTGTTTGAGTTCTCATGAGAGCTTGAGAGATTGAAGTGAGGACCCTTGGAGAGGGAAGTTTGAATCACCCACCAACCTTGGAGACGGTCGGGTTCGTGGTTCTTTCTTTTATCTATCTTTCTTCCTTTGTCACCAAGCTGTCGACAGTGAAATCCATCCCCATCTCCTTAAGCCGTCGGCCACCATTTAATCCCCTCCTCACCATCGAGTAGTCCAACTCCACTTCCACCCTCACCTGACACCTCTCCCTTCACCCCACTAAAACCCCACATCCAATTCCCCCACCAACTCGCCGGCCTATCCCCCTCTCTTCCCCTCCCAAAATTTAAATTTCCCTCTTTGAATACCTTCCATAAATGATTCACCTTAATTTGGGAAAGCTTAATTTCAAATTTCAAAATATTTTCAATTTTGGAAATTATTTCCTAATTTAAGAAATTTATTTTAGGAAAATTTCCTAAATTAAACCCAATTTGTATTTCAAATTAATTGGGATTTCTTTAAAACTTTCCTAATCACTAAATCCTAAAATAGCAATCCAAATCTCCCTCATAAATCCTCTCCTAGCCCATGATGCCGCCAGCCCCTTAATTAAATCCCTACGGATTTATTTCCAAATCCTCCCAACCTCTCTTGGAAACCTTTCTTAATTCTCCACCCTCTCATAGCCGAAATTTCCAAAGCTCCCCACCTCTTTATTTCTTTCCAAAATACAACTCTTACAATTTGGAAACAAATTCCCTATTTTCCTCCTTGCCGCCGCCCCTACCTAGCTCCTCTCTCCTTTAATTAATTCCAATCATAGGAATTAATTAGAGCATTGCTTGGAAACCCTCTCCCTCCTCCCTTGGCTGGATTCAAAGGGTTATTAGTGATCTTCGGAGACAACCTTCTTCTAGCACCCATGAATGGCCGATCCATATCCTGATTACGGTCTTGCCTACGACGAACAAGGGTTTGTTTGCATCCTTCACTTGACCTTTTTTTATGTCAACCCGCACATCGACAACACCTCCGAAGAGTATGTAGAGCGCATCCTGGACACCCTTATCGAGGCCATTGAAGAACAGCTTGGCATCGTTCAATGGAGGATCGCAACTCAACCGTGATAAGGGTTTCTCAATCTCCCTTTTCTCATATTTTCATTGTATAATTTGTTCTTGTGATTTGATAGATTCATGAAGATCTTGCTCACCGAACTCTATCGAGCTTAGTAAACGTAGGGATTGATGCACTTTATTTGCTTCTAATCTTATTGTTATATTAGGGATGTTGTTGAAGTCAATTTACTTAGCATGTTATTAAATTTATAAGTTAGTTTAATTTTCCAAGTGTTTAGCACATGGCTTGGCCTAAGCGTAGGCACCCTTCTCATGTTTTACTTTGTCATTTTAATTGCTAATGGTTTCATCTTTATTGTTCTAAACAAGGAATCATGCAATATTATTATCTCATCCATTAAAAAAGTATTTAGTCCTACATCACTCATACACATTTAAAAGAGTGTAAATGTACTAATGAACCCTGAAAAGTGAAACATATTCGATAAGTTACATAAAAGCATGCATCTAAGAGTTTCCAGCATGGATTTTTCACTTAAATATTTTTCTAAAATAAGGAGCTGCAATAACAAATGGACTGGATTTTTCACTTAAATATTTTTCTAAAATAAGGAGCTGCAATAACAAATGGATTGCATCATGGTGTTTTACTTATTAAAAAGATTAAAATAGGCATGATCACAAGAAAAAACGGATGCCAAATGATTAATGCTTGAGAAATTCCTCTAAAAGTTATCATATATGTACCAAAAAATGTAAAGACATATTCAACCCGAACCCCAAAATATCTCAATACAAGGAAAAAATACAACTCATAAAATAAAATAAAATAAGACCCTTCTAAAAATTCTTTTTTTGTTAAAAAAAAAAAAGTAGCCGCCCACCCAACGGCCAACTAAGTCTTCAAGTAATCACTATATGGGCAAATAGTTCATATATATATATGTTCATATATATATATATATATATATGTTCCAAAAAGCAACTAAGGGACCTAAAGGGTTCTACCTAAATAATTATCCATCTATTTGGAAAGTGTAATATTAATCTATATACTAAAGGGTTCTACCTAAACTGCAGCTGTAAGGAATTTTGGCAAGGCAATTGGTAACCGATTGTTGAAAAAGTAAAGTAATACCATAGCTAGAATAACTACTCAAAAAAAAAAGTACAGTTGAGCATGAAACAAATACAACTATCAAAATACCACACTTCGTCACTCAGAGGACAGCTAAGAATGTCATTCCATAGATAATGCCAAAATATATAGCATGCTCTAGACTTTATGTGAAAGAAGATGCACAGCACTACTAAGAAGGGCATATGGTATACTTATATAATTCATTAAGTTAAATTTGAAAAGCAGAATTCTACAGGTGCAGCTTTGGTGTGAGTGTGTGTATGGACATATAGATGGAGAGAGAGCAATGCCATTTATAAAATTGAATAGCATACCAGTTTGCCACTTTCAGAAAACCACTTGCTGAACAAAGAGTGAGCATTGACTTCCACCAGTTGGCATGCTGAGTATCTAGTTATAAATCATAAAAGAAGTGAAAGGCCATACAAATGCTAGTAAGAAAATAGGAAACAAATAATCTAATCAAACCTTGAATTGAAACGTATGGAAAGTTTTTGAGCTAATGATTTGCACAATGATGTCTTGCCAGTTCCTGGAGGTCCATGTAAAAGGATGATTCTGCGACACAAACATGTTCAAAAGAAATCCATCAATTATTGTCACAGCTAGTGTCGACATTTTCCTTCCAAAGTTTTAATTTAATTAGAAAATATGAATATATTCTATAAGTCGTCGAATCCCATAGTGTAACAGAAAAAAAGATATTGATCCGTAGCAGAAGCATGTACAGTATGTATGAGTCTTAGACATAAATTGATGCAGAAAAAAGTATAAAAACCAAACTAAAAACAAGTAGAATTGTAATTACAAAAATTTGTCCAGAAAACTAAGAAAACTTAGCTAAGAATTTATCAAAGAATGTTTTTACAGATAGGTCTAAGTATATTCTTGAAGCAATTTAAAATTCTTTTTGAAATATAAAACCCCTTACCTATTCCATGAAACAAGACAAGGATCTACCCCTTTCTCAGTAAACAAAAGAGCGCTAGCAGCATATCGCAACAACCGTTGCTTGAGACCAGTCTCATAGATTAAACTGGACAAAGTTATGCATATAATTTAACTGTGAAGATTTCTGCTTGAAAAATGAACAAAAATTTATTCAACAAAAAAAATTTGTTAGTCCAGCAAACCTTTCCCATAAGCCATCAAATTCTTTAGCAGGTAAAAGCCACTCACTAAAACTGGAAAGCACATCCCCACCACTTGAATCCTCTCCTGGGCCCTCTTCACTAAGCTGCAAAGTACATACAATTTAAATAAAATCCAAACGCAATTCTATATAGAGTAAATGAAGCATACTAATTAACTAAAGAAAAAAAAGGGAGGTCAGGTTGAGAACTTAACAAACGAAACACTGTACAGAAACGTAAATAAACATCAGCTAAGGACATGGCCGAAAACTTGCCCATTTAAATTGGAGAAAGGAATTTAAAAAATTGCAAACCTAAAAGTTAAAGGAGATGCAAAATTCAAAGTTTACATTCATCAGAAACACAAAAAATATATTATGATGCTCATTTTAAATTTTATAATTAATTTTAAATCCTTATTTCTGTATTTGAAGCTGAGTCGTTTATATTATGTGCATTTATATGCATATGAAAAATGGTTAGATTCAATCTATGCGGGCTCCAATAATCCTACTCTTATTGTTTCTATTTCTATGGTTGACTTCACAATCCTATTCTAGCAAGCCTTTAGGGTTTCCTACTACAAACCCCAAATCACCCTTTGATCTCGTAGACATCCTGTACTAACCTTTAAATTTTAAAAAAGCTATTTTGATCTATAAAAATCAAAAATTATTCCAAGAGTCGATATAGGTCCAAATTATAAATATTATTATAATTTAGTTTCACTATTTTTTCATAATTTTTTTGTACTGGTACAATTCCGTAAGAAATTAGCACTTGATACAAGTGGGGATTTGGGAACATTTGGTATTTGGTTTGCAAACCGATCTCATTAGAGTCTTTTAAATATGCTTAGCTAATTTATTTTTCTATAATTTTTTTAATTTTTTAATTTAAAGATATAAAGGATTTATATAAATTTTATGTTAAAAAATTAAATAATTAGAATAATTATTGAATATTTTATTATAAAATCCTAATCCACTATTATATATTTAAAAAAAATATTCCATTTATTTGTTTTGCCCCAAGCCGAGAACCAACGGAGAAGAAAAGAAATATATATATATATATATATATATATATATATATATATATATATATATATATATATATATATATATATATATATATATATATATATATATAATATGAAAAAGAGAGAGTAGGAGAAGTAAAAATCTGATTTTGGGGGTTTTTGAGCCATTTTTGTCCGTCGGTCTACTTGGGAAATTTGTTTGCCTCAAAGTTGATCACACTTTGTCTATCTCAATTTTCAAAAATACAAAATTTTAACTAATTTTTTTATTAAATTTACATTTATGTTAGCGAAAAATGTGAATACTTTTTACTGTCAAAACTTTCACCGCATAAATTTTTATATGTTATAAAGATAAAGACTATAAACATTTCGAATATTTTTATAAAAATTTTACAATGGAGATTTTGGAATTTGTGTTATTTTTATCGAATAAAAAATAACCCAAAATTAGCAAATAATGTTGTAGTGCAATTAATGTCTTAAAATAATATTTTACACAATCCTTGATAGTTTGGTTATATTCTGAAACTATGAAATTTTGCTATGTAGGAATTTATATTGTGGAATACTGTATAAATTTGACATGTGTTCAATTCTACTTTAATTGTTATAATTTGATGAAATATGTGCTTATATGCATGAAAAATATCTACTGTAAGATATAAAGAGCCAAAATCCTTTGAAATTTTATCTGTGCCAAAGAATAATTTGATGCTTAAGGCATGTTCTGGTGATTAAAAGTCATATTTTGGTGCCTACGGGCATATTCTAAGTGCTATAAACACAAAAGAGAGTCATAAGGAGCCATAATCCTTTGAGATTTTATCTAAGTCCGAGAAAAAAAAAAAACTAATTTGAAATTGATATGGATTTTTCTATGAAATGAATTTCAGTTTATTTAATTGCTTAGCTTTAGTATTAAATATTTGGATAATTGTTATACTATTAATCTTTCTCAGTACAGTAATTTGTTCTACTACATTTAACAGTTTTTAAATATTCAACAAAATATTTAATAAAAGAATTTAAAATTTAAGATCAGTTTGTATGGTCTACTGAGCCGTTGTAACCCATTGTGATTTTACTTTTGATTTTCAAAGACTGAGAAAGGGAAGAAGCTAATTGATTATCTGTTTCAAAATTTGAATTGAGTTTATAGATATTTCTCTATTTTGATTTTTGCACAGTCATCACTAATTTATTATTCAATTTTGTATCTTATGTTTATAGCCCTGTATTGTAGTGCATATATATTTTTATAAAATTAAAAAAACCTTGTGGATAATTTTTTTACAGTACTCTAAATATTTTTAGTAGCTCTATAGTCTAATATTCATTTAAAATAAATATTGGAAGATAATTTGAAACATTCCAAAATTAGATCTTGGAATTTATCTGTCATAACCCAACATGATAGGACTTGTCATAGTCAGGTTGAGTTGTGACCAAGGTTGTGAAAACCGGACCGGACATCGAACCGGAAGAATGAGAGGTTCATGGTTTGACCGGTCGAATCGGGGTATAACCGGATGATGTAATAAATAGTAATATTATTAAAAGTAATAAAATTATTATAATAATAATGACAATTTAATCTTAAAATTTTAATAATTCTAAAAATTTTGAGACAAAAATAAATAAAATTCATACATATATAATATATTAAATAATTTTAAAATTAAATATAAATAATTATTATATTTATATTATATATTTAAATATAAATAATTACTAATTTTAAATTTAAATATAAACATCTCCAATCTTCAATTTTAATTTATATTTTAAAAAAAAAATAGTTTATATATAAATTAAATATAAATAATTGATTTATGTTATATATTAATTAAGCATAATTTACATATATAAATTTTATATAAATTTTATATTATAAAACTATATTTATAAAGTCATACAATATTATTTTTTAAGATTTTTTATTTTTTTATCATTTAATTTCACATTTAGAAAATGTTATAGAATTTTAAAAATTATAAATAATTATTTTTGTTTGAATAATTATAAATTTAAGAAGTTTAAAAATTATTATGATGATTTTTATTTGAATATTGTACAATAAATTTTTCTAACAAATTCTCATTCAAACAAGTCTCATGCACACATTATTGAAAGTTAAAACCAAAAATTACTAGTTGTTTAGTCCCACATCACTTAGGAGGTTTATGTTGTATTGTTTATATACCTTTCCTTGTATCCATTAGTTAGGAGCTTACATAGTATTATGACATCATTTGAGCAAAATTATTTATATTTAATTTAATGTTTAATATATAATACAATTAAATTTTTAGAATTATATTGTTAAATCGATCATTGCACTTTTTCTGGGTTTTCTGACCACTGACTTGAATCACTGACCGCCCACAACTGTGACCCGAATTTTGATGAAATGATGAAGGAAATTAAAAGATTTTGGAAGTTCACACCACTTGACATTGTTTGGTTGTAAATTTCTTACAACCACAACAATTATGATGTGGGAGAGAATTTGAGATTGAATTTATTTTTGAGATTTTGAAAATGATTAATCTTGGAAAATCAAAATTCATCTTTCTTATATTTTAAAAGTTCATTTTTTTTATTTGCATTTGCTTGTATCGGAACCATTCAACCCAACATTTGAAATTGGGAGAGGTGTACAATACAAAATTGATTTTGCAAATGCTATTTAGCCAACATTTAGGATGACTTGATGAAAACCACTAGTTTAGATGAAAAGAGACATCCTCCCCAGCGGAGTCGCCAGAAAATCTGTTGGAGAATTTTTTGTATCCTCAAACGGATTGCATATTTTATAATCGGGCACGTCATAAGAATACGATATATTACCCCGGAGGGTAAAAATACCATTTTCTTATGGGCTCAATAATAAAATTTATAATTATTTAACAGAGATTCCCCCACTCAATGTTTGGTTGAGTGGGGTTTATTTATTTCTGGGGTACAGACATCCCATAAGGGCAAGCCCCTATGGTTAATTACATCTCAAGTTTGATTTGGGAAAACTTTTGATTAAACTAGTGATTTTCTTGCTTTGGAAGTCATTTAAATGTTGGCTAAAGTTTGATTTTTGTTGTTTTAGAATCCATGAAAGTCTTAGCAAAAGGTTTTGGCCCTTAAGAATTTCAAGGAAGAATTGATCAACTAAGGATTAGATTATGGGAATGAAAGTCAAAGGAAGTGAAATAGGGGCACTTGATTCTGAGATGAAACTCAGAGGTGCCCAAACTATCCTATGTTGGGCTTTATATTTTAGCAACCTAATTTTAGTTTAAGTTGATATTTTATTAGAAGATTGGGGTTTACATCCCAACAACACTTGTTGGAGGAATTGCCCGAAAGATGAGGGCTTATAGGGTGATTTGGAATCAACCCATGCCTCTGACCCTAAGACTAAGGTGAGGACTACCGATAGGTAGTGCCTCGAACCTAGATCTAACGAGTGCAAAGGGGCTTACAAACTACACCTCATAAGAGGTATAGCCCATCCGACCTCTGGATTTATTGTCCCGCCTGGAAGGGACTACCAGCTAAACTCCCCCTAATAGCTTTTAAAACCATGTTGTTTAGTCTCAATGCAAATATAGAGTGGTAGGGTTGTTTTTATTTAGAAGGTAGGGCTTATAACTTAGCTTTGAGGCTAAGATGCCTAAGTATGTGGGTATGCAAATGCTGACTCACAAAAAAGAAATATTTTTTGTTATCTAGTCCTTAAGTAGAGGCATTCTACATGTGACACATTTTGGGCTATGCATGTTTATTTTTGTTTTGAAAACTTGGCTCCTTGAAGGGAGCTATGCAATTTTTCTTACTTGAAAGACATAGAGCCTAATTTGATTTTATTTTTTAGATTGCTTACATGTTAAGGGGTAGAAAACTTAGTTTTTTATCCTAAGAGCCTAACGTGATCAAGTCCAGGCCACACCCACAAAAACAAGAGAAGAAACCTAGGAAAAACATGTTTTTCTAATACGCGCCCAGTAAACACTTCAACACATGCTTTTATTTATAAATAAAATGCAGGAAATGTAAATAAAGTCCAATTTATTACAACCAGATTTGGCAGCTGAGTTGTCTGCCATTATACAACCCAGTTAAATTAATTACAGACTCTACTTGTGGAGATCTTCAAGCTTTATCTTCAAAAAGGTACTTCCTCCCTTGATCCTCCTTGCTTTTTGATCCAAACCCCACAAATTTTACATCCTATTTCTACCAAATACATGATAAAAAAAGGACTCAAATCTGCAAAACAGAGTTAGGAGGCAGTTTATATAATAAGCATGTAATCATCTCAAAATTGGCCTAACACTTAGAGCGCTAAGTGCTAGGCCCCCCTGCTTTTACCCTATTGGCCACATCTTTGGAGGGTTTTAAGCGATACCTATCATGCAAGCATTTTATTATTATTTATGAGTGCCCCCCTTTTAGATATGGCCACCTGCACAGAAAAACATTTATATTTCTATACTAACCACTTAAGGGCAAGTGCCCACACGCAGACAATCCAAGGGCAATCAATCCACAACATCAATCACATGCGCACACAAAGAAAAATCCTAATCCTAGCATGCCTAAGGGGCTGTGCACCTAAGTGTGTGAGGCTTGTGTGATATATCACACTAAAAGTCCTTCTAGAGTTTGGGTCTAAGGAAGGAGCATCTAACATATGGCTTTTTGAGCTTGATGTTGGAGGAATTCTTTTTCTAACTTTTGGAGCTAGGAGAAGAAAGAATTCTTTTAGCTTTGAGGCTAAAGAAAGGAAAGAAAGAGAATCCAATACATAGCTTTTGGGCTAAGTGTTGGAGGATTCTCCTTAGCTTGATATGGAATTATTTGTTGAATTTGGTTCAACAAATAAATGATTTTGGATTGAAGTACTTGTTGGTTTTGATCCAACAAATAAAAGACCTTCATATATCTAATTCACTCAACATAGGTTGAATGAATGAGATTTTCATACAACTCTTAAGTTGTAGGAAGAAAGGGAATTTCTCTACAAATTTGGTTTGTAGAGAAGAAATTGAGAAATGCAACTTGGAGGTTGCAAAGTGCAAGATCTTCCTTGAACATTTAACATTCAAAGAAGGGAATTCATCCTTCCAATTTAGGTTGGAGGGATAGAGAAGAATGAGATGCAAATTGGGAATTGCAAACTCTTGAAAATCCTTTGAACATTTAGTTATTCAAAGAAGGAAATACACTCTTCTAATTTGAGTTAGAAGAATGAGAGTAAGAAGATGAACTTGGATGCTTTCCTACAATCTTTGACTTATAGGAAAGATGAAAGGAAATGCAACTTGAAGGTTGCAAAGTGGGAGACTTTCTTTGAACATTTGGCGTTCAAAGAAGGGGACTCACATTCACTTAATTTAGGCTAAGTGAATGGAGAGATTTCTTACACATTTTGTTTGGTAGAAGAAAGGAATGTGCAACTTAGAGGTTGCAACTCATGAATGTCCTTAAACTTTTGATGTTTAAAGGAACAAATTTATTTGCCTAATTTAAGGCTAAGCAAATGAATGAGAAATGGGAGATTTCCTACAATTTAGAATTGTAGGAAAAGAAGTAGCCCAAAATGCAACTTAGAGGTTGTAAATTGGGGTAATCTCTTTGAACGCTTGGTGTCCAAAGAGGGGATTCATCCTCCCAATTTGGGTTTTGGGAGCATGAATACGAATTTAAATACTCTCCTACAATCATTATTTGTAGGAAAGAAGAAAGGAAATGCAACTTATGGGTTGCAAGTTCAAGAACATTCTTTGAACATTTGGTGTTCAAAGGGACGCGTACATTCTCCTAATTTTTTGATTTTAGGAGAAAGAGAGGTTTTCTTACAACTTCTTAGGTTGTAGAGAAGAGAAACAACAAGCAAATTTTGGATTTACATGTTGAGGAGATTCCTTGGACATTGGGTGTTCAAGGAGGAGTATTCATTTGCTTAATTAATGCCTAAGCAAATGAAGAAGACTAAGATTTGAATCCTATGTCCAAAAGAGTATTCATTGGTTTGGTGTTCCAATAAATAAATGGTTTGATAGATTTCCTACAACTTAAGGGTTGAAGGAAGAAAATGTAACTTTTAGAAAGTTACAAAATTCATAGCAGACCTTTGAATATTTGCTTATTCAAAGAGGGATGATCATTCACTTAACTTTGGGTTAAGTGAATGGGGAAGAAAGGATAGGATTTAGGTCCTAAGCTTAAGCGGGATGTTCAATTGTTAAACTTAGGTTCAAACAATTGAGAGGAAGAACTTAGAGTTTGGTTCTAAGTTCAACAACCCCATGTGATAGTAAGTAGAAGTTTAGGAAAAGCTTCAAACTATTAGACATGGAGGGAGAAGTGGCATTTGTTTGTTAATTTTGCACTTCAACAAACAAAGAAGAGGAAATAACTTAGGATTGATCCTAGAGTTAAAGGATTCATGCAATGATACGCTTAAAAGCTTGAGGAGCCTTAAAAATATCTTGTATGAGAAAGATATGTTGGTTTCTTATGTTCCAACAAAAGGGAGAAACTTAAAGTTTCACCTCTAAGCTCAAGAGTTTAAGGCATGATGTGGTTTAGGATCTAGAGAAATCCATAACATCACAAATGATGAAAATGGGTGAAAGCTCCTAAGATAGACTAGGAGACATGCAATGAGGTATTTGAAGCTTTGAAAATGCTTCAAACGTCATGCATAAAAGGAGAGGAAAATTGTTTGTTGATCTTGTTTCAACAAACAAGAGGTGAATAACTTAGAATTTGTTTCTAAGATTTGACCACCATGTAATGATGTTTGATTGGAGTCTTTAGAGACTCCAAATTATCATACATGAGGGAGAGGAGTATTCATTTGTCAATTTTATGATTTAACAAATGAAGGGAAAAAGAAGATTGGTTGATTTTATGTTCCAACACAAGGGTTGATAGTTTAGAGTTTGGTTCCAAACTACAAAGATTCATGTGTAGGAGGAGCATTTAGAGCCTTGGATAGTCTCTGAATACAACACATAAATGAATTGTTTGTTGATTAGGTGCTTCAACAAACTAGGTGGGAGAACTTAGAAATTGGTTCCAAGTTATAAGATTTTCATATAATGATATGTTGGAATTTTAGAGAATTCTAAATCATCATTTATGAAGGGAGAAACGTTTATTTGCTAACTTTGTGTTGTTAGCAAATGAAAAAGGGAGAGAGGCTTAGGATTTGTTTTCCTAAAACCTTGATTCATGCACTATAATAATTGGGATCTAGAGAACACCCCAACTACTAAGTATGAGGGACATGTACATAAGGAAGAGAACTTCCCACTCTCCTACAAATGTTTTGGATTTGCTTGAAAGAGGGAAGGCTAACTTCCTAATGCGTTGGGAGGTTTTCCCAAATCAAATTTGATATGATTTTGGGAATTTGGAAGTTTCTAGGAAAATCCTAAAGATCCATTTTGGCAAGATCTAAGAGGGTCCTAAGAACAGACATGTAGTGGAACCTAGGCTTTTGGAATCCTAAGTTGAGAACAATCATGCAATGAAAAGATGGAGCTTTGTAGTGCTCCAAATTACCATGCATGAGGGAGAGATAGGTGAGTGATTGTAGAATTTGTATCTACAAGCAAAGAGAGTTGAATCTAGGATTTTTGGGGTCCTAGGTTAAGATTTGTTCATGCAATGGAAAATGGACACTTTGAGATGCCCCAAAATTCCATACATGAGAAAGGAAAGACTACTAGAGAGCTTCCAACTCAATGAAAAGATTTCCAAATCAATTTTGGCATGATTTGGGTAGAAAGATTGGTCCTACAATTTGAATTTGGAAGACAACCTATAATATTATCAAAGCTCTACAAGAAGGTGGTTTCCCCTAAATCGTACCAAATATGATTTGAAAATTTGAGAGCTTGTATTTGGTCATATTATCTTGCAAATTAGGAAAAATGAGCTTAACTAATCCCTTAACATGATGGAGCATTAATCATGGGCCTTTGGGGTCCATGAAATGTTCCAAACCAAGTTTAGCAATATTTAGGATTAAATTAGCACATTTATGAAAATTTGCAAGCTAACACATTCACTAATTTAAGCAAGGAACAAATAACACATGGCTTGACTCATGATTTAGTAGGGGAACATGTATCTTAAAGCCTTTAAAGGATCAAATCACTTTTGTCATGATTTGATCCACTAAGGGCATCAAGATGATTTCACAAACTCTTGAAAGATTTGCATAATAAAAGTTACTAGCCATAAAAAAATTTATCATAAGCCATGTAACACATCCAAAAGCTAGGTTAATCAAGCACACTTGTTTTAGGATTTTTTTTTTGAAGTGAATCTTTGAGATTCACACTAGATCCTACACTATGATGCACCGACACTTCGTTTTAAGAGGCAATGCAGTGTCGGACACGTGTCGGACACGGACACGCGTCCGACACGGCACGGACACGTGTCCGACACGTTCTGGGTGTGTCCGGGTTTAAAAAAAAAAAACTTAAACCGGACACGCGTGTCCGACACGCGTGTCCGGTTATTTCATATTTAAAATAAAAAAAAGAAAAAAACACCTAATAAGCCCATGTTGCCCTAGTCCCGCGATTCATTCATTCGAGCGAGGTCGCGCAGCCATCGAGAGGAGTCGCCTTCAGAGATTCGCTAATCCCGCACCGTCGAGAGGAGTCGCTGCCGTCCCGAGCAGGCGGAGCTTCCAGCCGTCCAGAGCAAGCGTGCTTCCAGCCGTCCCGAGCAGAGGAGTCGCGCAGCAGATCGAGGCTCCAGCCCGCACCGTCGCCTCCAGCTTCAGGCTGTCCCGAGCAGGCGACCTTCCTGTAAGATCTCGTTCCCTTACTGTTCCTCTCTGAATTGGATTTTCCTCCCATAATCGGCCAGGACGATGTTGAGATCGTCCAGGCCGATCAGTGCATTGAAAACAGCTGATTTCTGGAGTGTTTTCTGGAAGGATTTCTGTACAGATCGTCCGGGACGATGTTGAGATCGTCCAGGCCGATCTGTACTGTAGAAATTATCGGCCAGACAATAGCCCTGGGAATTGTCCAGGACGATCAAGATTTGATCTGATCGTCCCGGGACGATCTGGCGATCGGCCGGGCCGATCTGAGTAAGATATAAGGAAATGAGCTCGTTTTGAGGAGAGAGAAAATCAGATTTTTAATTTCAGATATTTTGAGGAGAGAGAAAGAGAAAGGGAAAAAGAGAAAAGCTGGTTTTCGGAGACCGCGGAGCGCTTTTCGTCCGACGCTGCTGTTGGGAAAAGTGAAGATCTCGTGGTAAGGACTCCGAACCCTGTTTCTGTTTTCAAAGATGTTGTGTTTTGACCGAGTTGGGATCTGTTTTGTGTTTTTGTAGTCGACTTTTCGACATGATTTGGATTTGACACAACTTTCACCGCACAACTTCTAGTATGTTATAGATATGACTATTGTACACGATTTGACTGTATTCTACGAAGATTTTACCGGTCGGAATTGATTCTACGTGATTTTAATCGAATAGAAAATAATCGGGACGTGATTTGATTTGGTTTCTATAGGATAATAGTCTTATATTGATGTTATAGATATTCTACTGTAATTTGGAAGAATTTGGATATTGTATCTTTTTGCAGGATTTTTGTGTAAATTTGACCGACTACCGTTACTCTGCCCGATTTTCGTATGATTTCTTAATTGTCTGGAATTGATAGATTGATTAGATATGGATGTGACCATTGATATGATTGCTTTAATATTGACTATTGAATTGTTTATTGATTGAATTGACTATTGATACTGATCGCAAGTGGAACCTGGTTGAACATTGGTTGGAGATTGATATTGATACCTGTGCAGGATGGTGGGCCGACGGGCTTTCCTTTAAACATTGATTATTGATATATTGAAGGGAGACATAAGGAGTTTATTGATATGCCGACGGGCGAAAAGAGTGACGACTCTTATTGATTGAACCAATGTAAATGATATCTACAACAACAATATGGATTCTACAACAGCAACATAGCTAGTAGATTGTACTTGTTCAGTATATAGTATTGAATTGCATGTTTACTGTATTAATTTACGGATTTATTTCTTTATCGATCTCTGCTTTATTGATTTGATCGGATTTACTGTATCGTATGGATTCTATTGATTTCATCGATTGACTACTGAGCATTGATATGGACATAGATAGATATAGATATTGCATTGATAGCATGAACACGGACATCGTACTACTGCCTATAGATTCATTGTACTACTGCCTACTGTTTCTGCATTGTATTGACTGCTTTATAGATTTATTGGTTCGTATTGCTTTCCTCGATTGATTTCATTGAATAGATTGTATTGATTAGACTGCATCGATTTGATTGACGGATATTGATTGATTGAGTTGATTTATCGATTTGCCTGCCGCTGCATTGACTGGTTTTATTGACTATTGATTTCCGCTGCATAGACTCATTGACCATTGACTGATTCGGATTGATAGATTGACATGCATATTGATAGCATCGTCGTGCTTTGATTTCAGTTATAGGTATTAGGTGACCTACTGGGCTTTGTAAAGCTCATTATATGTGGTTGATATTTTCAGGTCAGGGCTCGGGAGCAGGAGATAGGAGTTGATTCAGATCGACAGGTTTTAGTTCTTTTGATCGATAGATGATTCTTTTGTACTCAGGACATGATAGATTTCTCTACTTGCATTGATAGTGTAGTTCCTGAGTATTGTACATGTTGTTTTGAGATATGAATCGACTGATATATTGATGTTTTAAATTTTATAGATATTGATAGATTGCTTAAAGATGATTTTAGATAACTCTGGTAAATTGTTTGGCTATTGATTGACATTCTTTCCAAGTTTGATCTTGGGGTCGTTACAAGTTGGTATCAGAGCAGTGTTATTGGAAGAATGAATTGTTACCAGAGTTGTAGGATTGGATTGAGAGATTGGGTAGATTGGGTAGCTTTAAGAGCTTCATTGGCATACATCATTGCATGTGTGTATCATTTGTTCTGAATTGTGCAGGTGAAAAGATATGGATCTTCCAGCAGAATCCAGTGTACCAAATGAGCAACACAGCGCAGCTCCAGTGCCTTCAGAGAGTATGATGCAGTTGGCTACTGCGATTGCACATGTTATGGGGGATGCCCAGAGCAAGATGAGTGGGAGCAAGGAAGAAGAGGTAGACAGACACTTGCAAATGTTCCACAAGCTGAAGCCTCCGTTGTTCAAAAGGGCTGAGGCTGCTGAGGATTGGATTCTGAGAGTGGAAAAGATTTTTGACAGCATGCAGTGTCCGGGAAATAGAAAGGTACCATTAGCTGTGTTCCTATTTGAAGGAGAAGCGGAGAGATGGTGGATTGGACAGCAGAGAGAAATTTCAGGGGAAGACCAATGCTGAGATCACCTGGGATGAGTTCACTGCAGTATTCAGGATGTGGTTTGTACCACCGTCAGCTCAGCGACAGATGCAGGAAGCTTTCATGAGATTGGAGCAAGGCCGCAAGTCAGTGATGCAGTACGAGGCCTTTACTGCACTTGCGAGGTATGCTGCTCATCTGATTCCTACTGCCGAGGAGAAGTGTTATAGATTCCTGCACGGATTGAACAGAGAGCTGAGGCATCCACTAGTACCTTTTCGGATCCACGAGTTTTCTGAGCTAGTGGAGCGAGCCCGATTGATAGAGATCGATTTGGCGACACCGGTACCGAGGTACGAGGATACCAGGAGGAGGAGAGATGAGGTACGACGAGATGATTCTGGTAGAGACAGAGATAGAGAGAAGAGAAGCAGGTATGAGGGTTCGAAGGGATCTGCATCGGGATCTGCGTCACGGTCAGCATCGATAGTATCATCTGGTGGTTCTGGCACGTGCATTCACTGTGGTAGACGACATGAAGGTCAGTGCTACCTATTGACGGGACAGTGTTTTCACTGTGGACAGCAAGGACACAGAGCAGCAGATTGTCCTCAGAAAGGACTGGGTGGAAGGACTGATTCTGGCACGGGTACAGGACAGCAGAGGACTGTTGGCTCGAGGGCCTACAGTGAGAGATCAGGGAACAGGATAGATGATAGAGCTGTCAGAGATCAGAGAGAGACAGTTGCGCCACGACCTCCTGCACTTCCTCCAGTGGTGCCACGCATCTACAGTCTACAGAGTTTACAGCATCGTGAGGATCAGCAACGACCGGAAGGTTCTACTGGTAAGATTGATTTGACTAACCGGTTGATATTGACATATGAACATTGCATATTGACATTTGATTGATTGCATTGTGTGTTACGTATGGATTTCGACGAGTTTTGATTTGGATTTGGATTTCGATCGAATCGTTTTGCATTGTTTGTTTTGTTCTTCGTACCTGTAGGGAAATGTCGGGACGACATTTTTCTAAGGTGGGGAGATTGTAAGATCTCGTTCCCTTACTGTTCCTCTCTGAATTGGATTTTCCTCCCAAAATCGGTCAGGACGATGTTGAGATCGTCCAGGCCGATCAGTGCATTGAAAACAGCTGATTTCTGGAGTGTTTTCTGGAAGGATTTCTGTACAGATCGTCCGGGACGATGTTGAGATCGTCCAGGCCGATCTGTACTGTAGAAATTATCGGCCAGACAATAGCCCTGGGAACTGTCCAGGACGATCAAGATTTGATCTGATCGTCCCGGGACGATCTAGCGATCGGCCAGGCCGATCTGAATAAGATATAAGGAAATGAGCTCGTTTTGAGGAGAGAGAAAATCAGATTTTTAATTTCAGATATTTTGAGGAGAGAGAAAGATAAAGGGAAAAAGAGAAAAGCTGGTTTTCGGAGACCGCGGAGCGCTTTTCGTCCGACGCTGCTGTTGGGAAAAGTGAAGATCTCGTGGTAAGGACTCCGAACCCTGTTTCTGTTTTCAAAGATGTTGTGTTTTGACCGAGTTGGGATCTGTTTTGTGTTTTCGTAGTCGACTTTTCGACATGATTTGGATTTGACACAACTTTCACCGCACAACTTCTAGTATGTTATAGATATGACTATTGTACACGATTTGACTGTATTCTACGAAGATTTTACCGGTCGGAATTGATTCTACGTGATTTTAATCGAATAGAAAATAATCGGGACGTGATTTGATTTGGTTTCTATAGGATAATAGTCTTGTATTGATGTTATAGATATTCTACTGTAATTTGGAAGAATTTGGATATTGTATCTTTTTGCAGGATTTTTGTGTAAATTTGACCGACTACCGTTACTCTGCCCGATTTTCGTATGATTTCTTAATTGTCTGGGATTGATAGATTGATTAGATATGGATGTGACCATTGATATGATTGCTTTAATATTGACTATTGAATTGTTTATTGATTGAATTGACTATTGATACTGATCGCAAGTGGAACCTGGTTGAACATTGGTTGGAGATTGATATTGATACCTGTGCAGGATGGTGGGCCGACGGGCTTTTCTTTAAACATTGATTATTGATATATTGAAGGGAGACATAAGGAGTTTATTGATATGCCGACGGGCGAAAAGAGTGACGACTCTTATTGATTGAACCAATGTAAATGATATCTACAACAGCAATATGGATTCTACAACAGCAACATAGCCAGTAGATTGTACTTGTTCAGTATATAGTATTGAATTGCATGTTTACTGTATTGATTTACGGATTTATTTCTTTATCGATCTCTGCTTTATTGATTTGATCGGATTTACTGTATCGTACGGATTCTATTGATTTCATCGATTGACTACTGAGCATTGATATGGACATAGATAGATATAGATATTGCATTGATAGCATGAACACGGACATCGTACTACTGCCTATAGATTCATTGTACTACTGCCTACTGTTTCTGCATTGTATTGACTGCTTTATAGATTTATTGGTTCGTATTGCTTTCCTCGGTTGATTTCATTGAATAGATTGTATTGATTAGACTGCATCGATTTGATTGACGGATATTGATTGATTGAGTTGATTTATCGATTTGCCTGCCGCTGCATTGACTGGTTTTATTGACTATTGATTTCCGCTGCATAGACTCATTGACCATTGACTGATTCGGATTGATAGATTGACATGCATATTGATAGCATCGCCGTGCTTTGATTTCAGTTATAGGTATTAGGTGACCTACTGGGCTTTGTAAAGCTCATTATATGTGGTTGATATTTTCAGGTCAGGGCTCGGGAGCAGGAGATAGGAGTTGATTCAGATCGACAGGTTTTAGTTCTTTTGATCGATAGATGATTTTCTTTTGTACTCAGGACATGATAGATTTCTCTACTTGCATTGATAGTGTAGTTCCTGAGTATTGTACATGTTGTTTTGAGATATGAATCGACTGATATATTGATGTTTTAAATTTTATAGATGTTGATAGATTGCTTAAAGATGATTTTAGATAACTCTGGTAAATTGTTTGGCTATTGATTGACATTCTTTCCAAGTTTGATCTTGGGGTCGTTACACTTCCGACCGTCCCGAGCAGCCGATCCAGATTTCGGATATAGATTTTTCTGCCATTCGTCATTCGTCATTTCTCTGTAAGTTTGACCTAGAATTTTTTTTTCCATTGGTCATTTCTCTCAATTTTTTTCTCATTTATCATATAGATTTGTGTTCACAAGAGCATGTTAATTTTTTCTGAAATTACTTTGATTGTTTTGGGTTTTGGAAAAAAAATCTAAATCAAACCCTAGTTTATAGGATATGCGATTATTCTTGTTTTACCTAAATTAAATCCCAATCTTGTTTAAGTTTTTAGCAATACAAAAGAGAACTGAAATTGTGAATTCATAAGTGTTATGTTAGAAATATTTATGTGCTCATTTATCATAAGTGTTATGTTAGGATAATTTCTTAACATCAAAATTAGTAGCTCGTTTTGGCTTTGACCACATGAAGGAGTGATCCCATAATACATGAGACTTCTCAAGTTATTCATTGTACTGAGACTTCTCAAGTTCTCATCATTAATGTTAAAAAAAAATACATGTTTGAAATACAATGGGTTAACTGCTTAGAAATTAGAAGTAATAGAGATCCAAAGTTCCATCAAACACTTCATAAATTCAAAAGGACACAACAAAACCTTTTGTAATAAATGTGCATAGCAATTAAAGCTAAAGAAACTTAAAAGATAACAACATGATTTTCTTGCTGTAGGAATTGGATGAATCCACATGTTTTTCTTGCTTTTGCTTTTGGTTTTGTAGGTTGTTCTTGCATTTTGAAATAGTGGTTTTATTGTGAGAGAGATTTATGTTTTTATTGAAATGAGTTTGAGACATTTATTAAGCCTTTATTACTTCAATTTTATCAGTGCATTTTAAAGCAAAATGAGCTCTACGGCTGGTGGGAGTGGATTAGGTGAAGGTTCAAAAGAACAATCTGTAGAAACTGATAAGCCATTATGGCTTCATGTTACCAAGTTAGGCAAAACATTTGAAGGAGGAGGGAATGTGTCATTCAAATGCAATTATTGTGGTGGAACCTACAAAGGATCATATTCTAGGGTCAAAGCACATCTACTTAAGATAGCTGGCCATGGAATTAAAATGTGTCCCAAGATTACTACTTCACAGTTGATTGAAATAAACAGACAAGTTGATGAAGCTGAATGTAGGATCAAAAGGGCACTCCCTAAGGAGATACCTTTGCCATCTACCCATGGTTCGTCCCATGCTTCTTCCTCATCTATTAGAAGTGAAGGATATCAAACAAAGAAAAGAAAAGGAGTTGCCAGTAGTCCTTTAGAGAAGGCTTTCAGCTTGCAGCAACAAGAGGAGTTGGATGGTGAAATAGCAAGAATGTTTTTTTCAGCGGGCTTACCTTTCAATCTTGCAAGAAATCCTTACTATAAAAATGCATTCAGTTTTGCATGTAACAACAACCTTGCAGGATATGTTCCACCTGGTTACAATGCATTAAGATCAAAATTATTGGAAAGGGAAAGAGCACACATTGAGACATTGCTTGAACCAACAAAAGGAGTGTGGAAAGAAAAAGGTGTTAGTTTGGTGTGTGATGGTTGGACAGATCCTCAAAGAAGACCACTCATAAATTTTATGGCCATTACAGAGAATTATCCTATGTTTATTAAAGCTGTGAATTGTGAAGGAGAATACAAGGATAAATTTTTTATTGCAAATTTGATTAAAGAGGTGATAGTCATGATTGGGCCTTCAAATATTGTGCAGGTTATTACAGATAATGCACCGGTATGCAGAGCTGCAGGATTGTTAGTTGAGCAATCTTATCCCCATATATTCTGGACACCCTGTGTTGTGCACACTTTAAATCTTGCACTAAAAAATATCTGTGTAGCAAAGAATACAGAGGCAAATGAAATTATTTATGCTGAATGTCATTGGATAACAGTGGTTGCAGATGATGCTGTTCTGATCAGAAATTTTATTATGAACCATTCAATGAGACTTTCAATGTTTAATGACTTCTCTCACTTGAGAATGTTAGCTGTTGCTGAAACTCGTTTTGCCTCTGTAATAATCATGTTGAGAAGATTCAAGCAAATTAAAAATGCTCTTCAATCTATGGTGATCAGTGAGAAGTGGTCTTGCTATCGAGAAGATGATGTTGGGAAGGCAAGGTATGTTAAAGAAAATATTTTAGATGATTTGTGGTGGGATAATATAGACTACATTTTGGATTTCACTGATCCAATCTATGATATGTTGAGAGAGGCTGACACAGATAAATCATGTCTACATTTGATTTATGAGATGTGGGATTCTATGTAAGCAAAAGTGAAAGAAATTATTTACAGACATGAAAGAAAGTCACATGAAGAAGACTCAAATTTTTGGACTGTTGTCTATACCATTCTCGAGGATCATGGTTTAAAATTGCGCAATATGAGGCTCGCCTTGAGGCCCGTCTTTGCGCAATTCCAATAAAAAACGCATCAATGCTTACGCCTCGAGTTTTTTTTATGAGGCTTGCGCCTCAACTTGGTTGAGGCCCGCCTTGAGGCCCGCCTCGCCTCACTGGCATGAGGCTTACGCCTCACGATATATATATTAAAACTTACATAAATCTTGAAGTAAATGCCCGACATTGGACTCTATAGGAGAGTAGGAAGGGGAGAGAGCAGTTCATCATAATGATGATTCAAATGAAGAACCCCTTAGTAATGTTAGTGCTGATGACTTATGGGTTCTTATGTGATATGTCATTGCTATTTTTTTGTGGAAATTTGAATTATATGTTAATGAAAAGAATACCTGGATTTTGGAAAGATAGAATTTTGAATTGAACTATATTTCATGTTGTCTTATTATTGGGATATTTTGATTTCACTTCATATCTTATGTTTTTTTATGTTTTATATTTTTCGCTCATTGGTATATAAAAAATTTATCATTTTATGTTTACGCAATCTTTTGATTTTGAGGCTTACGCCTCAAAACGCCTTGAGGCTTACGCCTCGCCTCACGAACGAAAAACGCCTCAATACCCGAATACGCAATTTTAAACATTGTCGAGGATAGGTGGAGCAAAAGCAACACATCTTTGCATTGTTTGGCTCATTCATTAAATCCAAGGTACATTCATATTCATATTTTAAATTAATTTAAATTTCTTGGTTAATGAACATGTAATTTTATATGCTTTGTATTATTTGAAGGTATTCAAGTAAAGAATGGCTTCTAGAAGACCCTCAATGTGTCTCACCACAAAAAGATTTAGAAGTTTCAAATATGAGAAAGATATGCTTGAAACGATATTTTCCAAATGAGGATGAGAGAAGAAAAATTAATATAGAACTTGCAAAGTTCTTTGGATATTTAGAAGATTTTGGTGATCAAGAATCTTTGGTTGATAGATGGAGGATGGATCCAAAGATGTGGTGGTTAATTCATGGAGCATCAGCACCTCTTCTTCAAACAATAACAATAAAACTTCTTGGTCAAGTATCATCCTCTTCCTGTTGTGAGAGAAATTGGAGCACATACTCATTTATTCAATCAATGAAAAGGAATAAAATAACTCCACAACGAGCTGAAGATTTAGTTTATGTGCATACAAATCTTCGTCTTTTATCAAGGAAAACCCCACTTTATATGACAGGTGATAACAAGATGTGGGATGTTGCTGGAGATGGGTTCGAGTGCCTTGATGATATGGGATTATTGGAGGTTGCAAATCTTTCTTTAGATGAACCAGAGTTGGAAGCAATGATATTCAATGATGATGATATTGAAGGCCAAAGACCAACCTCTGAATCTAATTCTATCATTCCCTCTATTGAATAGTTGAACTTTCATGTTGTACTAAATAGTTTTTTGGTTATATTTTTGTGGTTGTACTAGACATTTTGTACTAAACATCTTTATGTTATAAGCTAAACAAGTTATCATGACTTTGGTTTAATATTGTTTGCCATTTTTAATATAATATTACCTTAATTTATATATATTATATTAAAAATTATTATGCCGTGTCCACGCCGCACCCGTGTCCTATATTTTAAAAAAATGCCGTGTCCCGTGTCCGTGTCGTGTCCTGTCCGTGTCCGTGCATCTTAGATCCTACAACAAGTCATAACAAATATTTTGGATATATTGCAAGACTTATGACAACCCTACAAGCTCCACAAAATTCCTAAATCATATGTCTATTTCGCGCATGACACTAATGTTGTATAAGTACATGTACAAAATGTGAGATTTGGGAAAAGATGTAACGACCCCAAGATCCGTGTAGCGAAAGGATTCATCTGATCGTTCTTTTTTTTCTTTTCTTTTCTTTTCTTTTCTGTCGGGTTCCTCATCTGTTTTTCATATCAATACATACAAACATATATCCAGAGCCAGAGATAATTACATTACAAAAAGAAACTACAGCAGATACTATAATTCACATATAGTACAATCAGAGAAAAGACAAAAGAGTCCAAAAGAAATATCTACACTAGCCACACCGGCTACAAAAGAAAGCCTACCAAAGGCTACAAAACAAAAGGCTGAACTCGACAGAAAGATCTTCAGACTGGAGGTCCAGCACCTGAAATATTAACCACATATAATGAGCTTACAAAGCCCAGCAGGTCACCAAAGCCTACAACTGAAATCAAAGCACGACACTGAAAACAATATGCAAGTTAATCAAATCAAATCAAAACAATAAGTCGAACGTGATCAATGAGTCAATGCAATACAGAAATCAATAATCAATAAAACCAATTAATGCAGCGGCAGACAAATCGATAAATCAATACGCCTCGACAATCAAATCAGTAAGTGCTCCTAGTCAATATCCAATCATCGTAGCAATGTCTATCAATCAATACGGTCAGTTCAATCAATCGTATCGTCTAATCAATTCGTCGAATCTATATCATCTATCCAATCCATAAAGCACTTTCCAGTCAATTATATCTATCAGTAGGGAAATCCATCGAACAATCGAATCAACTCAATAAATCAACCTAGCAATTGAAAACAAATCTATACAATGAAATCATCAGGTCAATAGAAATCAATTCTACGATAAATCAAATCCATACGACAACAATCCATTCAATCAATCAATCGATCGAGAACCGGTACGACGACTCAATGTATCAATATCAGTGTCAATCTCTATGAATCAATACGTAGAATCCATATCAATATCGGTGCCGGTATCTATGAATCAATCAAGTCGATAACATCAATCGGAAAAGCAATACGATAAATCAAATCGGAAGAACAATACGATAAATCAATAAAATCATTTAAATCCGTCAAATCAATCAATCAATCGAATCCAGTCTATACTATCAAGTCGATCCAATTAATCAGAAGGACAATACGATAAATTTATACAGTAACAGGTCGAATCAATGCAAGATCAATAGTATCAATGAATCTATGAATCTATGTCGTCCATATCCATATCAATATCAATGATCAATAGTCAAGTAGTACCAATGCTCAATGATCATTCAATGAAATCAATGAATCTGTACGATAGTAAATCAATTCGATAAATCCAATCAATATCAATGAATCAGTCGGAAATCGATAAATCAATGCATATCAGGAAATCCATACAATGGTCTTACTCGACAAGCACAAACACTAGCTATGATCAACCAGATTAACTGGCTATTATCAATAGTGCTGTTGTAGAAATCCATATTGCTGTTGTAGATATCCGCACGTTGGTTCTATCAAGAAAAAAGAGTCGTCACTCTATTGCCCGTCGGCCGCCCGTCGGCATATAATCTCCTTATGACTCCCATCGTTATATCCATGATCCATGATCTATGATTTAAAGGAAAGCCCGTCGGCCCACCATCCTGTACAGGTATCGATCAATCTTCAACCAACGTTCAACCAGGTTCCCACTTGTCTTTCAGTAACAATCAATCAATGCAATAATCGATGCAATAATCAAAAATAAAGAAATCTAAGACGATCATATCAATAATCATAGGCAGATCAATTCAATCTATCAATTCCGGGAAAATCAGAAATCGTACGAAAATCGGGCAGAGTAACAATAGTCGGTCAAATTTACACAAAAATCTCCAAAAATGACAATTCACCAAATTAATACAGAACGTGCACAGTAACATTATAAGACTATTCTTCTACTGCTCAAACCAATTCGGACATCATAATAATTTACAGTCAAATAAAAACCCCGCAAAACCAAAACGAACCGGACGAAATCTACCAGAAAATAATCAAAACGTGCAGAATAATCATATCTACAGCATACCAAAAGTTATGCGGTGAAATCTTCGCCAGTACCAAATCGGGTACGAAAATCACTTACAAAAACACAAATCTGAGCACCATTTTACAAAACCTCGAAATCTTCGAAAACAGAAGTAGGGTTCGGAGTCCTTACAGCGAGACAAACACAATATCCAACAGCAACGAACGACGAAAATCGCTCCGCGGGCCTCGAAATCGAACTTTTCCCTTTGCTTTTTCGCTCTTTCTCTCTCCTCAGATATTTTCGTTTTTATAAATGTTTTTCTCTCTCCTCAAAACGAGCTCATTTCCTTATATCATACACAGATCGGCCTGGCCGATCGTCTCGATCGTCCTGGACGATCAGACCAATTCTGGTCGTCCTGGCCGATACTCCAGGGCGATGATCAGGACGATTTTAGGAACAGTGCAGATCGTCCTGGACGATCTCAATATCGTCCTGGACGATTCAGTCCAGAAATAGCTCCAGAAATCAGCTGTTTTCAATGCACTGATCGGTCTGGACGATCTCAACTTCGTCCTGACCGATCCTGGGAGGAAAATCATTTTCCAGCAGCTACAGCAAAGGAACGAGGTCTTACAATCTCCCCACCTTAGAAAAATGTCGTCCCGACATTTCCCTAACGTGTCCAGAACAAAACAAAACAAAGCAAAACAAATCCAATCTATCGGAAAAATCGAACAAAACACATCAAAACAAACAATAAACTAAACTCGTACCAGTCTCACCAGCAGGCACGGAAGGAACATCTTCCATCATGGCTTGTACATTTCCAGTCTGAACAGTCGGAACAGGTCCTTACCTAAGTTCAGAACTCGGGCAATCAGTCATTCTATGTCCATGTGCACCACATCGGAAGCATTGCCCTGTCCTTCGATAACACTGTCCCGAGTGTCTCTTTCCACAAAACGTACAAACATTAATTCTTGCTTTGCTACCTTCCCCACTTTTCTTGCTACGCCCAGAGCGTTTCACTAGCTTGTCACTCACCATCTGAGCAACCATCTCAGCAAATTTATTCATATTTTCAGATGTGAGAGGGAGGTTAGCAGCAGGCTCAGACTCAATCTTTTTGCCTTTCGGATCCATTGGCCTGATCAATACAAATCGTTCAAATCAAAACCACGGAAATCAAATACGTAAAACAAAACAAATCAAATAATGCAATCATCAACTCTGGATATAATCAAATCCTTTTCACTACACTTGCTCTGATACCAATTGTAACGACCCCAAGATCCGTGTAGCGAAAGGATTCATCTTATCGTTCTTTTTTTTTTCTTTTCTTTTCTTTTCTGTCGGGTTCCTCATCTGTTTTTCATATCAATACATACAAACATATATCCAGAGCCAGAGATAATTACATTACAAAAAGAAACTACAGCAGATACTATAATTCACATATAGTACAATCAGAGAAAAGACAAAAGAGTCCAAAAGAAATATCTACACTAGCCACACCGGCTACAAAAGAAAGCCTACCAAAGGCTACAAAACAAAAGGCTGAACTCGACAGAAAGATCTTCAGACTGGAGGTCCAGCACCTGAAATATTAACCACATATAATGAGCTTACAAAGCCCAGCAGGTCACCAAAGCCTACAACTGAAATCAAAGCACGACACTGAAAACAATATGCAAGTTAATCAAATCAAATCAAAACAATAAGTCGAACGTGATCAATGAGTCAATGCAATACAGAAATCAATAATCAATAAAACCAATTAATGCAGCGGCAGACAAATCGATAAATCAATACGCCTCGGCAATCAAATCAGTAAGTGCTCCTAGTCAATATCCAATCATCGTAGCAATGTCTATCAATCAATACGGTCAGTTCAATCAATCGTATCGTCTAATCAATTCGTCGAATCTATATCATCTATCCAATCCATAAAGCACTTTCCAGTCAATTATATCTATCAGTAGGGAAATCCATCGAACAATCGAATCAACTCAATAAATCAACCTAGCAATTGAAAACAAATCTATACAATGAAATCATCAGGTCAATAGAAATCAATTCTACGATAAATCAAATCCATACGACAACAATCCATTCAATCAATCAATCGATCGAGAACCGGTACGACGACTCAATGTATCAATATCAGTGTCAATCTCTATGAATCAATACGTAGAATCCATATCAATATCGGTGCCGGTATCTATGAATCAATCAAGTCGATAACATCAATCGGAAAAGCAATACGATAAATCAAATCGGAAGAACAATACGATAAATCAATAAAATCATTTAAATCCGTCAAATCAATCAATCAATCGAATCCAGTCTATACTATCAAGTCGATCCAATTAATCAGAAGGACAATACGATAAATTTATACAGTAACAGGTCGAATCAATGCAAGATCAATAGTATCAATGAATCTATGAATCTATGTCGTCCATATCCATATCAATATCAATGATCAATAGTCAAGTAGTACCAATGCTCAATGATCATTCAATGAAATCAATGAATCTGTACGATAGTAAATCAATTCGATAAATCCAATCAATATCAATGAATCAGTCGGAAATCGATAAATCAATGCATATCAGGAAATCCATACAATGGTCTTACTCGACAAGCACAAACACTAGCTATGATCAACCAGATTAACTGGCTATTATCAATAGTGCTGTTGTAGAAATCCATATTGCTGTTGTAGATATCCGCACGTTGGTTCTATCAAGAAAAAAGAGTCGTCACTCTATTGCCCGTCGGCCGCCCGTCGGCATATAATCTCCTTATGACTCCCATCGTTATATCCATGATCCATGATCTATGATTTAAAGGAAAGCCCGTCGGCCCACCATCCTGTACAGGTATCGATCAATCTTCAACCAACGTTCAACCAGGTTCCCACTTGTCTTTCAGTAACAATCAATCAATGCAATAATCGATGCAATAATCAAAAATAAAGAAATCTAAGACGATCATATCAATAATCATAGGCAGATCAATTCAATCTATCAATTCCGGGAAAATCAGAAATCGTACGAAAATCGGGCAGAGTAACAGTAGTCGGTCAAATTTACACAAAAATCTCCAAAAATGACAATTCACCAAATTAATACAGAACGTGCACAGTAACATTATAAGACTATTCTTCTACTGCTCAAACCAATTCGGACATCATAATAATTTACAGTCAAAATAAAACCCCGCAAAACCAAAACGAACCGGACGAAATCTACCAGAAAATAATCAAAACGTGCAGAATAATCATATCTACAGCATACCAAAAGTTATGCGGTGAAATCTTCGCCAGTACCAAACCGGGTACGAAAATCACTTACAAAAACACAAATCTGAGCACCATTTTACAAAACCTCGAAATCTTCGAAAACAGAAGTAGGGTTCGGAGTCCTTACAGCGAGACAAACACAATATCCAACAGCAACGAACGACGAAAATCGCTCCGCGGGCCTCGAAATCGAACTTTTCCCTTTGCTTTTTCGCTCTTTCTCTCTCCTCAGATATTTTCGTTTTTATAAATGTTTTTCTCTCTCCTCAAAACGAGCTCATTTCCTTATATCATACACAGATCGGCCTGGCCGATCGTCTCGATCGTCCTGGACGATCAGACCAATTCTGGTCGTCCTGGCCGATACTCCAGGGCGATGATCAGGACGATTTTAGGAACAGTGCAGATCGTTCTGGACGATCTCAATATCGTCCTGGACGATTCAGTCCAGAAATAGCTCCAGAAATCAGCTGTTTTCAATGCACTGATCGGCCTGGACGATCTCAACTTCGTCCTGGCCGATCCTGGGAGGAAAATCATTTTCCAGCAGCTACAGCAAAGGAACGAGGTCTTACAAAAGATGTGAGCTATCCACTATGTTTTAGCTACGAAAAGTAACATGCCCTAAGGTTTGAATGTAGGCGAAGGTGCTAAGCTCAATATGATGCATAACATACACTTGAGAGGTGTTGGATAACAACCCGACACCTCTACACGAGTTAAAATCCTCTCCGGACTCTCACATAAGAGTCAACCAATGGAAATCACCAAATTTCCATAATTTTTTGCGAAGTGGACAGCCAACGAATGGGTTTTTGGGGACCAAAAAATTAAAGTTTCTAAGGACCTAAGGCTTTGGATCGTCAACCACATTGCATTGGCTATGGAGCCTTAGGGTTTTGCCTAAGTTTCAAAGGTATACCTCTCCCGGTTTGTCCGAGCGCTCCAATTTTTTGTCCAAGTTGCTGTCCAAGGTCCGCTCCAAGGTCCAAAGTCGCTCCAAGCTCCAAAGTCGCTGTCCAAGCTGCTCCGGAACTCGCCGCTGCTGTCCAAAGCGATTTGAAGGCCCCAAATCGCTGTTTGGGAGATTTAGGAACCTTCGCTTGCTGTTTGGAAGTCTCCAACGGCCTTTTTGTCGCCTCAAAGTCGTCGGAGTTGAAAGGAGGAAGAGGAAAAATCACTGCAGTGAATATAGAGCCTTCCTCGCGTCGAAGCAGGCGGAGCCGAAGCGGTCGGGTTACCCGGGTCAGGCGAAAGAAGGAGCCGAACCTCCTAGCAGGCTTGGCCGAGGCTCTGGATGAGCTCGGACGAGGCCGTCGCACGCGAGAGGGAGGCCGGACGGGGCTTCCGAACGCAAGGAGTGCGAACAGGGGCTTCGGCGTGAAGTGGGGTTCCGCCTGGTGGAGTCGCACGAAGGGAGCTCTCCGCCTCTTCTCTCTCACTCGCTCTCTCTGGGTCGGGACGGAAACGAAACACACAGGGGAGCCGAATCAGCTCTCCATTGCCTCTCCCGCTGCTTTGTTCTGCTGTGGCTTCGGACGGACAGCCCAAGGGAGCCGCCCAAATGAGCCTATGAGGCTGTCTCGTTGCTTGAAACGAGGGGAATGTACTTGAGTACATTGAACCCAAATTTTGGGTGAGATTTGAGAGAATATCTCAGCCAAAATTTGGATTTCTGGTTTGGGAAGTTGATTGAGCCCAAATCAATCAATTGGGGCTGAAATTAGCTCCGAATTGAGCTCGACCCGAATCGATTTGAGTCAATTTGGGTCCGATCGAGTTAATTCTGTGAAATTGAACTCGAATTAGCGCCGAAATATGTCGAACTTGGCTCAACGAGGCTCGATTGGGTTTTAATTGATTTGATTTAATTTTAATTTAATTAAATTGATTTAATTTAATTAAATTGGAGTTTAATTTGAGTCGATTTTGTCTCGACGTCGATCGATCGAGTCGATCGAGCATGATCGAGACTAGTCGGGCTCGATCGGGGTCGGGTTGATTCGAAATATTCGTCAACAAAAATATATGATATTTAAATTAATTTAATATTTAATTAAACATTTTATATTAAATTAAAATATTTAAATGTATTATTAGTTGAACCAGACAGTTCTTAAGAAACGGGACCGGATCAACGGTCGGCCAGTTGAACCGGCGGTTCAAATTGGTTTTGACTGATTCATTACTAGGCCGGTTCTTCAGGAGGACTGAACCGGCCATAAGACCGGTTCACGGTTGAACCAGTCGAACTAGCCGATCCGATCCGGTTTTCAAAACAATGGTTGTGACACATCCACCATCCACTCATCTTATCCCCCAACATTCAATAATAAATGTCACTTCTTGACAACTTCATAATTGTGGTTTCTGAATCTACATACAATGTTGATGGGCATATTCTTGACAACTATAGGAGCTTCATATTCACAAAAATCAATTGATGCCATACTTTGTTCCAATAATTCGATGTGATTGGGCCATGAATCATTTAAGGATCCAATGATAAGTATTGGAGTACTCAAATTAGGTGTTAAATTAGCCATCAACTACCTACTCATTAAGAAGTGTACTTCTACGAAAGATTGTTGTTGACCCCAACAGAAAAAAAAATCAGCATCAAAACTAAATGAAAATCCCAAAATTCTACAGAAATCCCGTAACTTCGTACTTGTTCGACGCCGCTTTTGTCACCTCACAAAAATCATGCGACAGCTCCTCGATCCTACTCCCATACACATCGTTAAATATCGAACCAACCAAAGCCTTTGGTTGCTCTTCTCCCACAAACCTCCACGATATTCCTTCTTCCACTCGACTCTCTGCTTTCTCACACCTCTTCTAACCTCTGGCGGCTAACTCATATTCTCGCTCCACTATCGCAACCTCTTCCTTCCTCCATCTGAATCATCAAGCTCCTCTCACTGAAGCCGACGCCTCTTCCTCCCCAAGTCTCCGACCTAAGCCTCACATCCCGTCACCCTCTCTGTGCCAACGCCAAAACTGAACCCCCTACGTGTAGATTCAAACCCTATCGGTAGCTCCAACCCGAGCTACTCCGCCCCTTATTCGCAAGCCAGGTCTTCGGTTCAGAGAGAGAGAGAGAGACCTCTCCATACCTGGTCGTCGCCCCCCCTCTTCCCAATTTCCTCAAGGCCAAACTCCTCTCCCCAGGCCGAAACCCATGCCAAACCTCACCTATACCCGAGCCCTCTCACCTATGTCGCAAACAAGACCTAACCCGACGATCCCTGCTTCTATTCCTTAGGTAGCCGCAAGCCCCCTTCTATCTCTAAGTTTTCCTCTCTCTATACTAATTAATTATAACTATTTAGTATTAGTTATAATTAATTACAATTAATTAATATTAGTTATAATTATTTACAATTAATTATAATTAATATTAATTACGTTTCATTATGTTAAAGATAATTAATTATAGATAGCTATAATTAGTTATTATTTAATTATAAATATTTGGAATTAGTTATAAATATTTATAATTAATTCTAAATAATTATATGTAATATACTAGCATTAATTATAATAGACTATGGTTAATTATAGTTAGTAATTATTGACTATAATTAATTTTAGTTAATTATAATTGATTATTACATTGAACTGCATGCCAACTCTATCACCAGTTCAATGCAAAGGTATAACTCCTAACTTTAAAAAAATCCTTCTCTCGTGGCTTGCGACGGGCCGACAAACCCCCTTATGCGCTCACGTAGCGTAGTAGGGAGGGAAACCGGTGCGACGCTTGCAACAATATGGGTAATCCCGGGACCGCTCATATAGCGTGAGGGGGACAAAATTAAGTACCCACATGTGGGGAAATCCATGTGCTTCTTTCTAGCTTGTGCTAGAGAACCTTAAACGCTCATGTAGCGGGCGGTGAATTAAAAAAAATGCAATTGCGGTGTCATTTGACACCTACCTGAAGCGCTCAAGTAACGACGAGGGGAAGGTTGCCTCTTGATTTTTCCCCTAAACGGGGGAGACGCTGGGAGGCTGCCAAAATCTCTCCTGAAGATGCACAAGACTTGAACTTGATTTGGACAATGAACTGAACATAAAATTGAGCTTAAATCAAACTTAAATAAACTCAAAGCTAATTGAAATTGAATACGAACTTGAATTTGATTTGAACTCAAACAAAGAGCAAGATAGCTTGAACTCAAATGAGCTTGGTACAATGAGTTTTGACTTGAACTTGAACATGGCAAAAGACTTAAAGCAAGATAGCTGGAACTCATATTGAACTTGAATGAACAATAAGGACTACAGGGGACCTGATTTGCACTTGAATGAACCATGAACTTGAGCATAATCTTGAACAATTTGAACTCAAGCAAATACTTGAGTTGGACAACATGAAACTTGAATTTGAATCATAACACTAAGCTCTTAATAAAGGTTAAGAAAGGATGATTTCAATTTTAAAGCAAATGCTAAATGAATATGTGAAGAACTTTGAAACAAATCTCAACAAATAGCAAGGGACTCGTGAAGGAGAGCATCCAAGCATGATCAACGTGCAAGCAAGAATAAAATGAAAATACAATCAAATAGCAAATGCTGAATGAACTTGGAGAGAGTACTAAAATAGATATCAACAATCAAGCAAAATGACTCATGATGAACAAACCTTCAGTGCACTCAAACAAACATCGATGAACAAATGAACTTGTGATACAACTTGCTTTCAAGCAAAGGCTCACACATAAAGTCACTACAAGTTTGTTAGACCGGTCCAGGCGGGACCGGCTCAGGCACGAACAGGGCGGAAGAAACTTTCGCCCGCTGGGATGCCGAGCGAGCCGCACTGCGTGCGGGAGCCAAATAGGAAAGAAATTTTGGGGAGTTAAGAGGGAAATTTTGAATATAGGGACTGTTTAGGGAATTCCTTTTGATTGGTATGCATTAAATAGTTGTTTTTTCTAGGGTTTGAGTATCTTGAATTTGGCTGAAATTTGAGATCTCTTAGATTTAGGTTTTCTTTGGGCTCTTGGCGTTGCCAGAGATTTGGGAGAGATCGATCCTCCTCTCGAATTGAGGATCAAGTGTATCTTTGTTGTTTTCCTTGATTTTCTAGTGAAATACAAGCATATTATTGTGTTTTTCTTCCCGTTTCCCTATTTTCTGCGGAATTCTTGCTGTTTGGCTGCTGTGGACAGCAGTTTACTGCTGAAATTTTACTGATTTGGGTTAGGAATACTTGTGAACACAAGTGTTTCCTATCAAATTGGTATCAGAGCAACGATATGGGACCATCGGTGGCTGAAATCCTGAAATTTCAGCGGGTTTTTTGGCATTTCGAGAAAGATTTCTTATGACTCGTAAAAAGAAAAATGACCAGAAAGAAGATCGAAGCCCTAAAAGGTGAATTTGGCCAATTAAAATCAGATTTGGAGGAAAAATTCCTTGAAATCACCGCCAATAATGAAAGGTTGGATGGGAAGTTCACGGCCATGGAAGAGAAGATGAAGAAATTACTTGAGATGAAGACTAATCCGACGGCGTCGGAAGCAAAAGAGACTGTCGGCGACCATGGCGTAGCAGAAAATCGGAACCCGCTTCGGGGGAGGAGGAATCCGGCAGTAGAGATCCTTGAGGGAGAGGACGACATGCCACCTCTAGAGCCACTTTCTAGAGAGGAGATGAGCATGGGAAATGACCGTCGAGGTGCTGATTTTCAGCGTCGAGGTGCTGATTTTCAGCGTCAAGGCGTTGACTTTGAAGGCAGGAGGGGGGAATATGAGGGAAGTGCAGATTTTGGCGAAAGAAGAGAAGAATATCAGCGTCGAGGTGCTGAATTTCAGCGTCGAGGTGCTGATTTTGAAAGGAGAAGAGGGGAATATGATGACGGATTCGGATACCATCGCCGGAGGGAGGACCGGAACACTTGGGGAGAACCTGCTCTTCGAGGAATGGGAGGTTATGGAGAGTACCGGGGTAACGGAAGGGATCCGAAGGTGAGGAAGTTGAAGATGCCCATCTTTGAGGGTGAAGATGGCCATGGCTGGATCTACAAAGTGGAGCGTTACTTTGCTGTCAACGGGTTGACAGAGGATGAAAAATTGATAGCGGCGGGTCTGTGTTTGGAAGGGAAAGCTCTAGCATGGTATCAGTGGCATGACAGGAGGGAGCCCATCCGGAACTGGAGAGAGTTCAATGATTGCTTATTAGAGCGTTTCCAAACCGACGGGGGAGGAGACTTCTATGAGCAATTCTTTGCCTTGACTCAAGAAGGAACTGTGGCAGATTATCGGGATCGTTTTGAGTACTTAGCTAGCAGATTGGATCACATTTCAAAGTCAGCCTTAGAAGAGAACTTCATGAAGGGGTTGAAACCCGAGATCCGAACAGCAGTCAGGGTACTGGAGCCGAGGAACCTGGGAAAGGCTATGGAGCTGGCGCAGTTGGTAGAAGATCAAAAGAAAGCAGAAAGAGGTGCTCGAGGAAACTGCTCAGGAGGCTCTTACAGGACGACGACCACTCTTTTAACACCCAAGGGGCCTGCATCAGGCAACAGTAATGAGACCACCCGGGAGAAGCCAGTAGGAGGAGGGAGTGGGGAAAATTTCAAGAGGCTGACAGAGAAGGAGATGCAAGATAAGAGGACAAAGGGGTTGTGCTTCAGATGTGATGCGAAGTACATGCCAGGGCATAGGTGCAATGACCGAACTCTTCAGGTTCTCCTTGTCTGTGAAGACGAGGAAGACGAGGAGGGAGGTGGGAGCAGATCTGGAGAGGAGGAGGAGAAGTTGCACCTGGATGTGGCAGAAGTCTCTCTGAACTCAGTAGTGGGATTCACTCCGAGTCACGCTATGAAAGTGAAATGAGAGATAGCTGACCGTGAGGTGGTTGTGCTAATTGATAGTGGGGCTACCCACAATTTCATTTTCACTCAGGTAGTTGACCAATTAGGAGTGAAGTTGGTGGACACCAGTTGCTATGGAGTGATGATGGGTACAGGGAAGGTGGAGAAAGGCCAGGGGATCTGTAGAGGAGTGGTGTTGACCATCCAGGAAATTCAAGTAAAGGAGGACTTTCTCCCACTAGAGTTAGGAAGCACTGATGTCATCCTGGGGATGAAGTGGCTGCAAACCTTGGGGGAAACCAAGGACAATTGGGGAGCACTCACGATGGAATTAATGGTGGATGGGAGAAAGGTGGTTATAAGGGGAGATGCAGGGCTATCCAAAGCCATGAAATCACTTAAGACCATGGTTAGGGACATACAAGAGGTGGGGGAAGATTATATGGTGGGACTACACAGGCTGGATGCGATCAGATTGGAAGAGGGAGGGGATGTTCCTCCTTCCGTGCAGCCCTTGGTTCAACAGTACAGTAAGGATTTTCAGTCATCTCAAGGATGGCCACCTCCACTGGAACACGAGCATATCTCCACCTTGAGGACAAGGTGGATTTTTGGGAGGGGAGTATTGTTAGACCGGTCCACTGGACCGGTCCAGCCGGTCCAGGCGGGACCGGCTCAGGCACGAACATGGCGGAAGAAACTTCCGCCCGCTGGGATGCCGAGCGAGCCGCACGGCGTGCGGGAGCCAAATAGGAAAGAAATTTTGAGGAGTTAAGAGGAAAATTTTGAATGTAGGGACTGTTTAGGGAATTCCTTTTGATTGGTATGCATTAAACAGTTGTTTTTTCTAGGATTTGAGTATCTTGAATTTGGCTGAAATTTGAGATCTCTTAGATTTAGGTTTTCTTTGGGCTCTTGGCGTTGCCAGAGATTTGGGAGAGATCGATCCTCCTCTCGAATTGAGGATCAAGTGTATCTTTGCAGTTTTCCTTTATTTTCTAGTGAAATACAAGCATATTATTGTGTTTTTCTTCCCGTTTCCCTATTTTCTGTGGAATTCCTGCTGTTTGGCTGCTGTGGACAGCAGTTTACTGCTGAAATTTTACTGATTTGGGTTAAGAATACTTGCGAACACAAGTGTTTCCTATCAAATTGGTATCAGAGCATCGATTTGGGATCATCGGCGGCTGAAATCCTGAAATTTCAGTGGGTTTTTTGGCATTTGGAGAAAGATTTCTTGTGACTCGTAAAAAAAATGGCCGGAAAGAAGATTGAAGCCCTAGAAGGCGAATTTGGCCAATTAAAATCAGATTTGGAGGAAAAATTCCTTGAAAGAACCTTCAACGATCATCTCAATTGGAATGAAGGGATCGATAGCAAACTCACCATGTATCTTGTAAACTATCTTGGAGGATAAAAAAAAGTTTGCAAGTAGAACTAAACTACCTTTGAGGACAAAGGAGTTGCAATAATTCAATGCTATAACAAAAGAACCTTCAACCTACACGTAAGCAACATAAGGTCCGTGGTATCCATATCAGTAGGGTCCTCAAGTTCATGCGAAAAAGAGGGATAGCACCAATGAAAGAAACTCCCAATGAATATGACTCCACACAACTGCGATGCATTGTTTACAAATGAAGGTCTTGTGACCTAGTTGTGAATTCATACATAAACACATACAGAGCATACACGAGAAATGATATGTGACATTTACATCAATCTTACAAGTGAGCATGAAGAAATGCAATAGTGTCTATATCATTAGCAACAATTTGATTTCAAGAAAATACACAGTAAAAGGGTTTCAAATACACACAGAAGAGGAATGACCGAATCGAAACGACTTGGAGCATTTAGTTAAGAAGATCTGCAGTACATATAAGTCCTCTACGAATACATACGTGAGCACCACATTCCACCTGTGAGTAGATGCAAAAAGACTTCAATGAATGCAGTATCATGTAGTCAATTTCAATCTGGGATGTACTAAAAAGATCGAAGAATGCGGCAAATGCAAGCTCCTACTAGCTATTGTATGAGATCTGTTCTACATATAATATGTTGTTTACAAGCAAAATACGAAGTGATTACATCAAATGTAAATTTCTACAAGCTATCGTAGAAGACCTTTTTAAATATTTCAAAATTCCTCCACACATGCACTATAGTTTGTATGCACATAGGTACACTAAAGGGGCATATATAATCATAAAACCTGTATGGGTCCCGGCGAGCGTGTTATTGATACACACGTGACGCCTAAGGATGTTGCGTGAGTCAAATGGTGAGTCTAAGTCTGAACCTGGTCCTCCTATACGAGTATATAGGAGTCGACATGGTTCAACCATTAAATAAATATGTGACCGCGAGGACAGTCGAGATATTTATTTTATACATTCATATTAGGCCTTCAATAAAGAAAACTCACCAACAAATGCATAAAGCCTACGAAACCCAATCCTCCTAAGTAGGTAGATAAAAGTCGACAGGGTTCGAACCATCAAATAAATATACGACTGAGGAGACCAGTATATTTGTTCTAATACATGCATATTAGACCTTCAAGGCCTTCAATAAAGAAAATTCACAAACAAAACCACAGAGTCTAGAGACCCGATCCTTTGTCGAGCAGTAGACAGAGTCAATAGGGTCCAATCAATGAAATTTTCAAATGCTCATTAACACCCTGATGATGGCTGTGTTGAATGTTTATCTCAACTAGAGGGGTTCATAGACACTTTCAATTTCCTTCCAAGCTCCACCCAAATATCCACGAAAATCCAAAACTCCACAAATCATCCAAACTCCAAGATGTTTAAAATTAGAAATAATCCATCAAACCACTTAAAGTAAAATCAATCCACCCTCCGCAACAGTTTGCCGGGGTGGACAATTTGAAATTCAATTCAGCTCACATAAAGCTAATGTCTAGTCGAAAATATCACTAAGATCAATTCTCAAACAATCTCTTGTCAATAAGGACGATATATGTGTTCTTTGACCGCCAGTTTTGCCGCCAAATGGTGCCACAGAAAAAACAGTTATGACTCGGAACCCTTCGAAATGAGTGGTCTTACCGAAAAATGGCACCACAGATACCGATTATGGCCAGAGCCAATACACTCCTTAGTGACATCAAATTCTTGAGATATGAATCAATAGGATATGATCGATATGGCACAAAGCCCTCTGTTAGCTAAGATGAATTCAAATTTGTCCCCTTAAACAAACATTCACCCCAGGATTACAAGGTCCCCTTGGACGAAACAACCCTTGGCTGTCGACAAGGATCCTTCTATCAGATTGGGTCGACTACGTACCTCCTCTGACTAAGTAGACCAGGGACTACGATGGCCCGGAAGGACGGAACCATGGGATCTTGATCGGGTCCATCATTTATTCCTCACCATCCACTTTAAGTGCAAGATGCTGAAATTTCTAATTGTAAATATCAAATCTTCAAACTTTCAACCAATTCCCAAATATACATTTCCCATTGCTGCTATTATATGCCAGATACTATATATTTCGCCTTAATCGAAAGTTCTCTCTCATTATCGGGAGGGGTAATTAACTATAAGGGATTGCGCCTATAGGAAATCAGAACTCATATCATAAAATCCTCACAAAATGAGGGTGAAATCTCTGGGTAGTGTCTTATTTACAAACCTATCTGTCTTCCCAAAATTTACTCCGGAACTTAATTCCGTTAAAACTCCCCCAAAGAAAATCACAAGTGGGCGGAGGCCGGGGCCGAATTTTCGGAGCCCACAATTGCATGGGCATTTTTTCAATCCTCAATGGATTTAGATTATTTTTTAAAATGAGCATTGTATATAAAAAATATATTATCCCGAAGAGTAAAACTATCATTTTCTATAGACTTGATAAAAAAACTTATTTTTTTTATATGCCCAGAGGTTTTCCTCTACCTATATATTCGATTGAATAAGATTTATTTTATTCAAGGATACAAGTTCGTCATAAGTGCAAGCCCTTAAGGCTAATTATATATAAAGTATATTATCATTTGAGAAAACTTTTGATTAAAAAATAGTTTCATTTATTTAAAATATTGGCTAATATTTTATAAGATTTTTGAGAAATTTATATCAAAATTTTGGTCTTTAGAACTTCAAAGATGATTGAATCAACTTAGAAATTAATTTTTGAATAAAAACTAAAAGATTAAATGTAATAATTAATTGTTTGAAACTCAAAGGTACTCAAAACTATCCCATGTTATGCTTTATATTTTAAAATTAAATTTATGCTAAAGTTAACAAATTCATTTAGAAAATTGAGACTTATATTCCTACAGCATAAAATAGATTAAATACTCAAGAATGTGAGGGATAATAACATAAATTAAAATAGCATCAACCCCGGATCATAGATCTAAAGTGGCAATCAACAATATGTAGTAATTCGCATATAACTTTAATAAAATGCATGAGACTTACGAATTTAAAATCAATTTTGGGATTAAGTCAGTCCTACATAAAGTCTTACAATCTTGCCAAAAAATAACAACTAGATAAACTTACATAAATGCTTTAAAATCATGCAAGCTGACACTCAATGCATAAGTTAGATATATTATGTTGTTTTTTTATTTTAAGAAAAAGGACTTACGGCTTAGCCACTAAAGCTACTAAGAAATCTGACCATGAGAATATACACATGGTGACTTATAATACATTTTTTATTATCTAGTAATTAATATGAGAACTTTTACTTTTATATATGACTCATAGGACTATGCGTATATATTCATCAGCTAATTACAAGAGTTTTAGATTGGTTTCTAACCAAACCCGTATGGATAAGCAATCAGTCAATCACTAAATTGCATCCTAATGCCCATTAAGAGGTTTTGCATTTTATTTTATTTTAAAAGAGAGCATATTTTTGGATAAGCTATGTAATTTTATTTAAAAATTTTATCATATTATTAATTTTAAGATTGTTTATATTTTAATAAATAGACAACTCAATTTTCTAAGAGCCCATTGTACAAAATGTAAAGGCCACCCCAAACAAAAAAATAGAACAATTATAAGAAAAAGAATACATTCCTAATGCACACTCAAAGTAAACAAGCAATCAAACATAAGAATCAACCACAAAATAGTCTAGAGGGCCTTATATTATAAGCAAGAAATAAAAAAATGACTGCTAAGTTTTTTATCTAATATAGACTAATTGAATTTATAAACATATTATGTGCATCTCTAAGATTTGAATGGTCTGGTAATCTTAATACAAACATTTTGGAGGAGTTCCCTACATAAGAAAAGAAACAACAACAACAATATCAAGCCTTTATCCCACTATTCTGGTGGCTATATGAATCTTTTTTCCTTCATTATGTCCTTTCTAAGAATAAATTTCTCATTAAAATCTAATAAAAAAATCATTTATAAGATTTTCCAACCAAGCTTTTTAGGTCTATCATCCATCTGAGCATCCTCATCTCTACAACACTTGGTTTAATTGTATGCTTCTCTTTTAATGGCCAACATTCTACGTTATATAGCATTGCAGATCTCACCACCATCTTAAAATTTTCCATTAAGTTTGAGGGATACTTTTCTACCACATAACAAACCCAAAGTATTCCTCCGCTTCAACCATCCAACTTGAATTCTACTAATAATATCCTCATCTATTTAATCATCACTTTAGACAATAGACTCGAGATATATAAAATGTATACTCTTATTAATGACTTAATCACCCAAAGTCATTATCCCTCTATTAGATATATTACTATTAAAATTAGACTCCATGTATTCGATTTTAGATCTACTCAAACGAAAACTTTTAGACTCAAGGTTGGCCTCCATAATTCAAGTTTAGCTTCAACTCCCTCTCTAGTTTTATCAACAAGAAGAATATCATCAGCAATAAAGCATACGCCAAGGTACATCCTCTTGCAAATGCCTAGTAAGAACATCCAAACAAAAACAAAAAGATATGGGCTTAAAGACCATCCTTGATGTAATCCAACTAAAATAGAAAAATACTTGGTCCAACCTCCATATATTTAAACATAAGTAACAGCTACTACATACATATCCTTAATGACTTGCGTATAAGCATTATTAACCCTTTCTTTTCTAAAACTCTCCATAGCACTTCTCTAAAAACTTTATCATGAGCTTTCTCTAAATCAATAAATATTACATGAAGATCCTCCTTATTCTCCCTATACTTCTTTATCAAACCTCTCAATAAATGTATAGCTTCCATAGCAAACTTATCCAGCATGAATCCAAATTGATTTTGAGAAATATTAGTATCACATTATAACATATGCTCAATAACTCTCTCCCATAGTTTTAAAGTATAAATGAGGTACGAGTAAATGCATTGGCTGATGTTTTGCTTTTGAAATTATATGCTTTTGAAAGAGCAAGAGCAATTAATCAACTTCCATGATTTAAACGGTGATTAAATATAATAAAGCAATGATTTAGATCAAGTAATAGTTTACACAACAAAGATTTAGAACACAAAAATAACCAATCAAATCAGATTTTGCTTAATGTGGGGCTTTCGACAAATATCTCTAAATTAACATTTAGAATAATCACTATGTAAGATCCCTCGCTCAACTCTTTGATGATTGATGGAAACAGATAAAGCTTACATAACATTTGTGACAATTGAAAAAAACTTGGAAGAGATAAGACTTAGAAGAGAGTTTACCTTTGTCAGAATTCGGAAGAAAGTCACTATGAATGGGAGGTTGTCGTTGGTCGATAGCGATGGCAAGGGAGAAGAGGATTCTTTCCACATAGTCTTCAACGGAGTGGTCGTTCTCTAGATCAATGTCGAAGAATGGAGGTCGTTGGATGTCAACCTTGGTTGTCGAAGACGAAGCCGTGGTCACGTTCAGGATAAGTCATTCATCAGTAGACGGCAAATTACAAGGTTCTGGACCTTCTAGACCGGGAACCTTCCGAACAGCAGGACAGCGAGGGGACTTTGCTGAGCCAGCAAACTGGAATCTTCCGGACAACATGACAGCAAGAGGAATTGCTGAAATTTCTGGACAGCAATTTAATCTGCTCTTGGACAGCAAATTGGGTGATTAAAGGAGGCAGGACAGCACTCTGTAGGAGTCGATGTTTAGGAGGAGGAAGTTAGGTGAAAGATTTGTTAGAATAGTTGTTATTTGAATGCTTTTACATTTTTTGCAACTTGAATAGTTTTGAAGATTTCAAACATTATTGTTCAAATGTGTAGTTATCTCCTAACAATTTTAGAAGATTTGTATTTGCTCTTGTGTGTACTAACATTTCAGGAAAATCAGACTCCAGACTACGATAACTTCAAATCAAATTCAACATGAGATACTTTGTTAATTTGAAGTTTGCATTTTTTCTTTGAATTAGTTTTGAAAGGGAGTGATTGTAATTGAGTGAATAAAAAACATACACACACACATAAAGAGATCATAAAATTTTATACTGATCGTACTGGACGATATCCTATCGTACGGGACGATCAGACAGTTATCTCCTATAGGGCACATGGAACGAATAGGAACTTGCTCGAAAAAATTTTTCTAAGTCCTATTCGTCCAGGACGAAATTAATTATCGTACCAGACGATTGGTTCTCTGTAAAATTTTCGTCCAGACGAATTTTATTATCGTACGTGGCGACTGGTCCTCTGGAAAATTTTCGTCCAGACGAAATTAAAATATCGTCCAGGACGATCGGGTCTCTGGAAAATTTTCGTCCAGACGAAAATAAATTATCGTCCGTGGCGATTGGTCCTCTGAAAAATTTTCGTCCAGACGAAGTAAATAATCGTCGAGGACGATCGGGTCTCTGGAAAATTTTCGTCCAGACGAACATATTCTCGTCCAAACGATTAATCGACTTAGAACAGTTTTCAGCAGTTTCTAGAACCGACCTAGTAATAACCGTTCGTACTGGACGAACCTAGTTCGTACAGGACGATCATTTGTACAAAGACATTTCGTACACATATTCAAATAGGGTCGTTTCAGATCGTTTAAGTAAAATCGTCCAGGACGATCCATGATCGTACAGGACGATCCACTGCGTACAGAATTGAACACTTGCAGTTTTTTGGCGGTTTTTCTTGTCTTTTATATAAAAAGTCCAAATTAGACTGCCACCCAATCTTTTTGTCATTTGATTTTCGTGCCTCTTGAGAGAATAGCCAAGGAGAGAGTGGAAGAGAGCATTCAAGGGAGAATTCCTACCACTGGAGCGAGAAGGCTTCACTTGGATTTCAAAGGTAAGAGTCTCTACTTGTGAATTTGGATTACTTCACTCTTTTCCTTCTTCCTTCTAGATTCTTGTGAGAAGATCAGTCAAGGAGATCCGGTTCTCTGCCGACACTTGGAGAGTGTGAACAGCCGAAAGGTTCTCTGCCTACACTTGGAGAGTGTGAATAGCCGTAGGGTTCTCTGCCCACACTAGGAGAGTGTAAAAGGACGACGGTTCTCTGCCAGCACTGTGGATTGTGTAAAAGGACGACGGTTCTCTGCCAGCACTGTGGATTGTATAAAAGGACGACGGTTCTCTGCCGCACCGGGTAGTGGTGAAAAGAGTGTGTTGTAAAGGCTTCTCCGCCTTGCTGTGGGTGCTAAAGGAGAGTCATTATTGGTTTTAGTGCAATACTCAGAGGGTGCCTCTGAGGAGTGGATGTAGGTCTGATTATAGACCGAACCACTATAAATCTGGTGTCATTTACTTTATTGTTTTTACGTTTCCGCACTTTAAATTTCAGTTTTAACAACTCTGTGGTTGAAAAATATTTTTCTACAAACTTTAAAAGAAATTTTTATTTCGGTTCAACTTAATCTTCAAAGAGGGTTTAAAATTTTTAAACTACCAATTCACCCCCCTCTTGGTAGCCTTGGGACATTTACTTAGGTTTAACAACCTAATTACTGAACTCAACAAGATTGAGGGTGGAAGATGAGGAAAGAGGGAGCTAACATGGGGTGGGGGGGGAGGCCTAATTGTCCTTTATTGGAGTTCCCAATCAGGAAGGGATCAATTAAAGGGAGAGGAAGAGGGGGCCGGTCAAGCATGAATAGGAAGGGGTTGGAGATTAAGAGGGTTTCCAATTATAGAAATTGGATTTAGGAAAGAGGATTTAATGTGATCCTCCTCATAATTCAAATTCAAATTTGATTTGGATTGCTTGAATGAACTTTCCTAATTTAACTCTTTCATTTATGGAAGATTCTTTTCATATTTAAATTGATTGAAATCTGAATTAAAACTTCCCAAACTACTACAAGCTTATTTTAGGAAAGTAATAAAAATTTGAAAAGTGGAGGGAAGGGAAAAGAGGGTGGCCGGCAGCTTTGGGGATGGGTGTGGCCGATGGTTAAGGGGTGGTGGTTCAGCCAAGGGGAGAGGGGGCGGGGTGTAGATGGTGGAGGTCGGCCTAGGGCTTGGTAGTAAGTTCGGCCAATGGAAGAATTAGGAGGGGTGGCGACTAGGAAGAAGAAAAAGTTGATGAAGGAGGTTGACCACGAGCTCGGACGCTTCCTGCGGCTGATGGGTAATCTGTTGCCATCACCTAAGGACTTCAACTCTCACAAGAACTCTAAGCTCCCCAAAAATAAAAAGTGGAGAAATTTTAATTATCATAATCATCATCCCCACAAAAGAAGGGCTTTAAATAGCCAAAATACAATAGCAAGATAAAAGAAAAAAGTGTCCCTAAGAGTCACAAACAACTACTCCCTCAAGTAAGTGTAAAAACGAAAAAACTGCGATAATAAATCAAATATACATATAATAATAATAAACATAATACAAATGATAGCTCAAAAATAAAGTGGTGTGATCGTTGCCGTAGATCGTCATCCTCTTCTCTGGTAGAATCTCCATGGTCAGATGTCCTCATCAATAACACATTAACTTAATTCCTCTATAACTCGCACACTCTTGTGCATCACATTTATTCTTAAAAATAGAAATCAACATACACCTCCACTCGTCTGTCATGTTTTTACTCTTCAAAATAATATTGAAAAGTTTCATAAGCCAATAAATTCCTTCATCTCCTTGGCATTTCCACACCTATATTGAAATATCATCAAGCCCAATAGCTTTTTCACACTTCAATTTATTTGAACAGGTCAGTTGAATAAATACAGGCCCTAATGCTAATTTTTACAATTCTTTAGTTACTTTTATCCATTTTAAAGTCATTTTTCATGTTTTCTTCTTTTCAACCAATCATTCTAAATGACCATAAAGAGATCAATTATTTTCTTAAAATTTAAATAGTTATTTTAATTTAGGATAGATAATACAATTTATCAAAGGTTTGAAACCAGTGTCGCTTCAATCATCAATGTCATTAATGACAAGGGTGTGGTGAAATTCAACTAAGAGGATTTTTTATTAGCTGAATTTAGAAAGCAAGCAGAATTAATCCTTGCAAAGTAAATTTCAGCCAAAAAAATTATGAAAGCCATGAGCTATGAAGTAAAGCAACTCTAGTTCACAAACTAAATTTAAAACCAAAAACAAAAAATTCAATTTGCCAACAAATTTTTCACAATTATGAAGCTCCTTAGTCAAAAAAATTAAAAAAAAAAATTAGTTTAAGCCAATATCAACCAAAGAAGGGTAAGCAAATTCAATATCCCAGAAACACTGAACACAAATATAACATGAGATACATGACTACGCAGCTTAACTAGATTATCCCCAAAAAATACTTCTTCCAAAGGTTGATGTATCTACAAGGATCGAACAAATCATGGGTATTAATAAAAAAAAAATCATTTATCTATGATTCGCAAAAAATATTCACAAAAAATGAGCCAAAAATAGAATTTAGAAGAAGATGAATACTTCACATGCTCAAAAATGATGATGCATGGATGGTAGTGATCCAACAAAACCATTCAAGACTTTACAAGGTATATCAAACGTACAAGAATTCCGCACTCACCTGAAAAACATGCACAACAGGCTTGACTTGCCAGAATAAAAGAATTTTGTGGTTCTCCACCCATTCATCTACAGATAATAGTGGTTACATTGACAAGTCAAAAACATTACCAAAATAGAGGGAAAGATAATTGCAAACCCCATAGAAAGGAAACTCCGCATAGAAAAGATGTCAAACCTGTGTCGCATATAGATATTCTTTCAACATTTTCAGTGAGAAAAGAATCATCAGTTGGCACTGGAACTGGACCATCATAATAGCTTAAATTCCTCTTCTCAAACATCCTTAAGATTTTAACGAGCATTAAAGAACATAATCACAACTAAAAAAAATAAATTCTTGAACCAAAGATACAAGTTCATCATAAAGCAAACAGAGGACAATAAAACATAGCGGTGTACAAACGAATAAGCGCTCAAAATTCAAGTCATTCAATCATAGAGCAAAAAAAAGTATCTTTAAAAATGTATCTTTAAACCATATTATAAATTAACCATTGTTCAAATAAACAGATAAGATAAAATAAAATGAACATTATACCTGGTTGAACCATTTAAGTTTAATTTCTTAAATCTTCTCAAAAACTTAATTCTTACTATGATCTTTTTTTTAACTGCATCCATGCACAGTTGATCCTATAATTATTTTAAAAACTAATATGAAAGTGCCCGTGATATTATATATCCTACAATACATTGAGGCAATTTTGATTTTTATACTCCAGTGTATTTAAATTTTTAATCTCTCAAAATTTTATCTTCTTATATGTGTTGACTTTCTTTTGAAGCATGCCATCAAAGTATCTAAATTTCATGGTTGTGAAAATCGAACCAAACATAAAACCAGAAAAAAGAGAGATTCATGTTTACTGATTCAAAATAAAACCAAATATTCTATTCAAAATAACAACATAGTAGAAAAATTGATTATACAAAATTAAAACAATTTCAATCACATAATCAAACAAATTTATTGAAATAAAATAATACGAGCAATAAAGTTAAGAGATCATCAAATAAAATAATAAATCTCATGTTGGTACAAGGAGATAACTTTCATAAAAGTTCAGAAGGCTATAATGAATTATATCCAACCATAAATTTGTTTCATAGAAATAGAAATGAAATAGCATTGTTCTTTTAAATGCCTCAGACCCCTATTTACAAATAAAATAATTAAAAGATAATTCGCTCATCTTCAAATCTCACAATAATACATGCATAAAACCAAAGGATCCAAATCTTAGGAAGCCACTGACAATATAGGGAATCCCGTAATAGATCACAAGAAAGTTGCCAACAACAAGTTAAGGAAGTCATGAAGAGTGACCAATAACAAGAGCCACACAAGGAAATCGATATTCACTGCCTAACACAACACTTAAACTTCTTTTAATTTGGGATAGAGCCCTAACTACATACATTAAAATCACTTGCACTTTTAATTTCTCCACATACATGCTTTTAAAGACTACGAAGTATACAACAATAACAACAACATTAAGCCTTTATCCCACTGCGTGGGGTCGGCTACATGAATCCTTTTTCTCCATTGTGTCCTATTAAAGGTCAAATTCTCGTTTAAATCTAATAAAGAAAGGTCATTCCTAATATTTTCTAATCAAGTCTTTTTAGGTCTGCCTCTATCTTTCTTAACATAAGTCAAATCTAATACCTCTACTCTCCTAACCAGGTCATTGGAAGGCCGCCGTTTTATGTGACCAAACCATCTAAGGCGACTCTCTCTAATCTTATGTTCTACTGGAGCTACTCCAACCTTTTCATGTATATGCTCATTTCGTATCCTATCTCTAAGGGTAAAGCCACTCATCCACCTGAGCATCCTCATCTCTGCCACACTTAACGAAGTATGAGTTATAAATAATTTTCTTTAAAGAGCAGCAGCGCCGCGAGTTAAATTATTTTCATTCGTTCTTACTATAAACAACTTTTATTCAGGCTTGTAGGCTTTTTCAATATAAATAAATCATAAAAATTTCATGTTCTCTTTTGTACTTTTTCATTAATGGTCTTACTATAATAGTGCCCACCATAGACAATGTTCCAAGCATAAAATCAAATTGATTATCTCCTGTTAATTTGATTTTAATTATTTCTATTTCAACAATCTCTTCCACAATTTCATTATATTAGGTCAAAACATAAATAGCCTGCAGTTACTATAATCCAAAGTATATTCATTGTTCTAAACATACAAATAATACTCTTCTCAACCATTTGGCATAGGCATTCCACAATAAAGCACTAATCGTCCGACATCCATAGCATCACAATCGTGAGCAACATATCAAAAAGGCAATCAATCCATCTCTGCATAATCTGAGATGACTAAATTTTACACAGCATAACATAGCAGTAATACCACATTACCAATTGAAGCCTTAGCCTCAAGGATTACTCAAAAATGACTCATTAATCTATTAAGCCGGCTGAACCGATCCAACCTGGACCGGTTCAGGTGTACTGCCGCTGGCCTAGGGGAGGGCGGAACCAAGGGAGAAGGGGGGCAGTTGGCCTAGTGAGCCCAAGCAATTAATGTAATGAGTTTTTAGGAGGGAAATTTGAATTAGGGGGTCTATGTGTGACAACCAGTTCATCCGGCCGGTTCAACTGAACCGGCGGCCGGCCTTCACTATTAATCACGAGCAGGTAGTTTCGTGAAATAGAGGGAGCGGGCGGACGGCTGCGTGCGGGAGAGCGAGGTAAAGTTCTTTTTTTCCAATTTTAGCAATTGATTGCATTAAAGGATGAGAATAATCAACTCTTTTTCATTCCCGCAGTTAAGGAAGTGCTAAGTTGGGAGAAATTTCAAAGAACGAGAGAAACGACCGAGAAGAAAGAAGGAAAAATGTTGGATTTTCTTACGAATTTCCGTATAAAGTTCCTTCTTTTAGTTCATTTAAAGCGAACGATATGTTTCTTAAAGGAAAAGAGGGGAGTGAAAGCAAGAAGAAAGAATTTTGGAAGAGGAAGAAGGATTTTAGGGAATTTGGAAAATCCCCATTGTAAGTAAATTTATATCATGAGAAATTTCTTATTAAGTTTTATTAGCAAGTCAAGTTTTCATGAAAAATTTTTATTATTGATTTTAGAGATTTTGGGAAGGAAGATATCGAAAGCTATTGGAGTTCGATTTAACAAGAATTCCTAGAAAATAAAACTATCGTAAGATAGAGGTAATGTTATAGAAGGAATTAAATATTGTTAAGGCATTCAAATTTGATTTAATACTAATTAAATCATTATGTTATTGTGAACATATTTCATTTCTGGACGAATATTAGAAGAGAAAATAAAGTTGATAATTATGAAATTTTCTTTATTATATTTTCTAGCTCATTTCGAAAGAAGCATGCATATAATTGTTTAAAGCTTATGATTATATATTTTTTTTTGAAAACTATTATAAGAAGTAAGTAAATGTTTGTACAAGTATGGATATGTGAAAAAAAAAACTGTACATATAATAAGAAAGTATATATGAATGAAAGAATTCAAATAAATAAATGTTAAGGAAATGATACAAATATAAATGAATCAAAGGGAAATGAAAAAATGTTATGCATGCAAAACTTACAGGAGTTTACCCCCGTATGGTACTGACTGAGGAAGCAACGTACCCGAGCACGTAAAATAAGAAAAATGATATGAAAATGTAAATGGAAATGGAAAAAGATTGTAACCTTGGTACATTTAGACGGTGCTCCTGTACAATATAAATTAAGGAAAAGGAATAATTGTTAAAGTAAATGTTATAAATGAATATGCTATATTATGAAAAATGTAAAGTAAAGGAATATGATACAGTATGTATATAAAACGAAATGAAATAAAGAAAGGAAATATGCATCAAATGTTAAATTAATAAATCAATATCAAATGTTATTGATGAGGACATCGAAGATCAACGGCTACGATCGTGTCTATTTATTTTGATGTATTTGTTATTTGTACTTTTCCATTTCTACCCTCACTTGAGGGCATTGTTTTATGTTTGCCCTAGGGGTAATTTTGTCTTTTTATTTTCCTTCAAGTATTTGGCTATTTAAGCCCTCCCCTTCATCTTGGAAAGGGATGATGATTATTGATAATGAAAAGTTTTATGTTCTTGTTGATCTCTTAGTGAGTTCGTGAGAGGAGAAGCCCGAGGAGGGTTATTCGCAATACCCGTCAATCTTTGGAAGTGTCCGAGGTTCGCGATTCTTATGATCTCTGTGTGAGTTCGTTAGTTATCTCTATCTTTCTCGTATATTCTTGTTCATCTCCTTTCTCCCCTCTTCAAGCAGAACTTTTATTCTATCCAGTGAACGTACGCAGAGGAAGGTTCGGTTTTAGGCAAAAAAGCGCCTGTACCGAGTTTTTTCAAGTTTTTTCAAAAAACTCAGTAAAGGCGCGAAAAACTCGGTACAGGCGTTTTTTTGCCTAAAACCGAACCTTCCTCTGCGTACGTTCACTAGATAGAATAAAAGTTCCTTCAAGCAACATTCTTCTTCCTCCACCACAACCCAAGCTCCATCAAGAAATCCCCAAACCCGATGGCAAGCCCTCTTCCTCCTTTGGCTGCCGGCCACCACCTTGCTCCAAGCCAAGATGAAGATGTCAATCATCATAATGGCTCCTTGATTGTGGCCTAGCAATAAATAAAGGAGTTACCGATTTTGAATTTCAAATTTGAAATTCAAACTTTCCGAATTTGCAAAATTCCTAAAAAGGAAAGTTTTAAAATGATCCAATCCACATTTCATGACATGTGGAATTATTAATTTTTCATCCTAGGTGGCATCGACTCAATTGGATAGCGCTTAATCCTTCCCTAATCTCCCTCTACCCTCTCTCCATGCCGCCGGCCTCACCTTGAATGGAGCCCCATTCAAGCCACCAATTAATACATTGATTACACATGAATTTGAAAATCAATTTCACATTAATCTTCCTCCTATTTCATTCAAAACTGAAATTAATTTCAGTTTAAATAACCACCCCCCCCCCCCCCCCTTAATGGGCCCCCACTTAATGCCCATTAATCCTCCTTATCTCTTTTGAAATTTGAAATCAACTTCAAATTAATTTCCTCCTCATCTCCATTACTCCCAAATTCTGATTTGGAAATTCTCAAACTTTCAACCTAGCCGCCCCTCCTTAATTCCCTTCACGGTATCTTCAAACTTGCTGGTTTCCTTCTTACGGTATCTCTAGTCCAGCAATTCTACATTGTTGTTTTGTACCCAGTGCATTCCCAAATTGAAGTCCAAGATTCCAACATCAAACAGCACCAAGTTCAAGTTTTCCTGATTGCTATATATTGCTGTCCCAGAATTTCTGAGAGGACAACATGCTGTCCGGCACCACTTGAAGGCACGGCTAGCTGTCCAAGCAGCCCTAGTCTCCCTATAATTGCTACCCAGAGTTCTGTCCACCTCAAAGGATTGCTGTCCTGCAATTTTCAGCAAGGTAGTTCGATGTCCAGGTTGCTGGAACGGTCCCACTTGCTGTCCAGAATTTCTGGATATTAACAGATTGTTGTCCGAAGAACTCTAGTAAGAAGGGGTTGTCAAAGTGCTGTCCCAAACGGCCAGAAAATTCGTGGTGCCGTCCATCCCTCCCCAAACACTCAAAAGACCACGTCGGAGCTCCGCATTTGTCTTCCCTTGGTAAACTTTTCTTCCTACGTTTATATCTTCCTAATTTATCCTTCAAGTGTGGTTATATTTGGAGTCACAAAGCTCATGTCAAGCTCTTCACCGCTAAAGCCTAGTAATTAGAAGAGTTGTGTGAGGGATCCTTCATATCCTAATCTTATTGTTAGTATTGGAATTTATTGTTGGAACAATCTACATATGCAATGTTGGATTAAGATGGCTATCTTTTGAACTTAACTTCTATGCATGAGAATTAACCTAAGCTAAGTACCACTTAATATTTATCTTATCGTTCAATTCCGGATAAGATATTACTTATTATTGCCTCTCCATCTAAGCGTGCAAACGTCATTAAGCAAATCATTTTCGCATGAGATTGTTTCACATCATCTTGGTATCAGAGCATGGTAGGCATGCATGACATGTTAGAAAAACATCCTAGGGTCTAACCTTGCGTTATAGTTTAATTTTGCATGCATATCATCGCATATATATAATTATATTCACTGTTTACATTGTTGTCTTTACAATTCCTGTACGCATTTAGTGAGTTTTGGGTTAGCATTTCATGTACCTAAGTGCTATCTGTTAGAAAGTTGTTATTTGCGTGTTTTACATTATTGCAACTTGTATAGTTTTGATGATTCCAAATAATATTGTTTTATGTGTTGTTATCTCCTAACAATTTTTAGAAGATTTGTTTTTGCTATTATGTGTACTAATATTTCAGGAAAATCGAACCCCAAACTACGAAGACTTCAAATCAGATTCAGCATGAGATACTTTGTGAATTTGAAGCTTGTACTTTTTATTTGAATTAAATTTGAGAGGGAGTGATTGTAATTGAGTGAATAAATTTACACACACTTAAAGGAGATCTTGAAAAAGTTTTTGTACTGATCGTACGGGACGAACATTGTTCGTACGGGACGATCAGATCAGTTATCTCCTTGTAAGAGCAATGGAACGGACAGGAACTGAACTGGAAAATTTTTCTAAGGAATGATCGTCCAGACGAAATCATTTTCGTCCCAGGACGAGTTGCTCTCTGTAAAAATTTCGTCCAGACGAAGTCATGTTCGTCCAGGACGATGGGAACCGACTATGGCAGTTTCTGACAAAGTTCTGCAGTTTTCGGAACCAACTTTTGATATAACTGTTCGTACCGGACGAAATGTTTTCGTACGGGACGAACCTATTTCATCCAGGACGAAATTGGTTCGTACAGATGCACAAATGGTTCGTACGGGACAGTTTTTTACACAGTTCGTCCGTATTAACTCAATTTCGTACGGGACAATCCAGTGCGCAGAAAAAATATGTTTTTAGCAGTTTTTTGGACGGTTTTTCATGTCATTTCTATATAAGGAGTCCTAGAATCTATTACAAGTACCTTTGGAGTTGTTTTCTCTTGAGAGGGATCATTGAGAGGGAGAAGATCCTTGGAGGAGATTTCAAGGGAGTGTGGAGGGGATATTCACACGGTTGCTCCGGCGAAGGCTCTCAATTGAAGTTCAACAACATTGGTCCGGTTCTCTGCCGACACTTGGAGAGTGTAAAAGGACGACAAAGTGTATCTTTGACAGCCATTGTGTCTTCGTTCTTTTGGAGAAAACTAGAAGAGAGAACTTGAAAGGGAGAGAGGAAAGGGTGGAGTTTGAGAGGGAGAAGATCCTTGGAGGGGATTTCAAGGGAGTGTGAAGGGGATATTCACACGGTTGCTCCGGGGAACTTGCACTTCAGTACCATTGGATTCAATGGTCGTCTTGAGGGAAGTTTTGGCTAGAAGAAGATCTCTTTGGTGTCAAAGAACTCGGCTACTCCGCCGCACCGGGGAAGGTGAAAGTGATTTTGTACAGGCTTCTCCGCCTTGCTGTGGGAGCAAAAGGAGAGTCACTTTGTGGAATTAGTGCAATACTCGGAGGGTGCCTCCGGGGAGTGGACGTAGGTCAAGGTTTGACCGAACCACTATAAATCTGGTGTGTTCTTTCTTATTTTTTCTTCCGCATTTAATTTCGTTGCAAGTTATTTACTCTGGTTGAAAAGTTTATTTTAAAACTTTTAAATTTAACTTGCATTAATAATTAAAAAGGTTTTCTAAAAATCCAAGAGTAGAAGTATAATTTTTAAATTACCAATTCACCCCCTCTCTTGGTTAGCCTTGGGACATTTAATTAGGCTTAACATCCTAATTCTTATTGAACGAGTTCCAACACTATCCACGCTCTAGACACCTAACCCAACACTTAACGCATTTATTCAAACATTGTAGTGTGCTGTCCAGAAAGTTTCTGCATCTTTTACCTGCTGTTAGGTGAACCTAACCTAATGTTTAGGTGCTGTCCACAACCTAAAACCCTTCCTAAACACTTAGATAACTTTATGCCTTGTTGTAGTTTGTTGTCCACTAAATCCCTGCACTGTTTAGTGACATTTAGGTGACTTTAAACTTGTGATAACTTGTTGTCCACACCCTAGAGTCCATCTAAATTGCGTAGATAACTTCGTCCATCATTTTAGATTGCTGTCCAGTAATTTTCCTGCACCATATAGCAAGTCGAAATGGTGTTTTCTCTTTGTAGAAGTGTTGTACCTTGCACCCAATCTTAATTAGATTTCACTTGACACTTACCCATGAACCCGATAAGACTCCAAAAGAGTTTAGATGACATCGTTAACCTAGTGGGGTACATGACTAGAATTATGACGGAGAAACTTGTTGACTATCCCCGCTCAAATTATGTGTCTCACTCTACTTTTCAACCTAGACCCGAGTTTAAGCCACAACGACCTCACTTTGAGTCACCCTACCGTCTACCCACCTTTGATGGTTCCTCGGACCCTTACTACTTTAAAGAATGGGTTAGACAACTAGATTACTATTTTGAATCATGTCATATCTCTGAATCCCACCAAATTAGCATCGCTAAATCTCACCTCAAAGGTCGAGCTCTTCAATTTTGGATGAAATTGGAAGATCATAGAGAGTCTCGCGGTGAGTACCTTACTTGGAAAGACATGAGACGAGAACTTAATTTGAAATACTGACCCTCTACTAGTGACCGTCATCTAGGGCATCACCCTACCTCTTTTGTTGGGACAACCCGTGGACCTTACTGTGGTCAAGACCACCCACCAATTAGTAACATTCGGTTTGTTGCCCCACCCTGTAGGTCTTCACTTAACCTAAATGGACGACCCTCTACTGAGTCTTCTGTTGGACAAATCTCTTATGACTCCCCACGTGGAATAACTTCTGGCCAACTTAGTCAACCTTTAGCCTCCCCAGCCTTTGACCCTACACGTGTCATCTTAGTAAAGAATTGCAGTAAAAAGAATAAATCTACTGAACTTGAATACATCCATTTCGTAGATACTATCGATAATGAGGACTTCTTTGAGGGTGAAACTGATGTGATTGAATTAAACCCCCTGGCTGACCTGAACCTTGGTGTAGGAGACCTAGGACCTCTAAACCTAGATACTTTAGCCCATCTAGATCCTAGTCTCCTCGAGGACAACTCCTTGGATAAAGTCTGCCTGGACGATAGTAATGTGATCTCGAAAGAAGCCAATCTGGCCGAGAACACAATGAATTTAAATTCGGAATATCCTGATTTAGTTGTATCACGTACTGAGTCGACTTTGGGTAATTCTAATGATAATAATATCGAGTCGGAAGTGGTTCAACTAAACTTACTACTTGATTTAGCTCACGATTTAATTAACCATGAACCCGGTTGTCCTGATTCAATTGAGAATAGTATTATGAGTTCGGAAGATAATGATTTGATTCTGAAAGCTTTTATTCCTGATTTTAACAATGAGCCTCCTCTTGTTGCATTAGAGTCTAATTTTAGAGCCGCTCATTTAGATTTATATTTAGCAGAGTGTGTCATTCCTGATTCATTCATTTTTCTCGTTATAGCCTCGTCCTACCATGAGAAAGACCACTTCTATCCTAGTTGGATGAATTTGTTCGATTACACTACCCCCACTAGGAGACTGTTATCGACCCTAACTGAATCTACCTATAGAAGTGTCCAGGTAGCTAAGAGTGTTTTCATTTCTCCCCCTACCCCAGTTCCCTTAGACCGAACACTTTAAAAACCACTCTTTTTGTGACTTATCCACTTTTTTCTAGCTATGTGTTCGTGTGAGTTAGTATGTTGTTGTGTGTGTTTTGTAGTCTGTTGTCTTCCAAAATTTTCTTTGTTTTAAATTTGTGTGTGAATCCATATGTCATTCATCTTGCATATCAAGTCTCTTGCACCACCTCATGTTCATCTTGTTGAGTCTTGAGTTTTAGACATATAAATTCACATAGCACATGTCGCATTTACATTACATCTGCATGACTTTATTAAGAAAATTGCACGCCTAACTGGATAGAGCAATAATAAGTATAAATTTTATGCTGATTCTAAACGATAATTTAAATCTATTAAAGTTGGTAACTCAGTAATGGTGCGGATTCGTCCGGGAAATTACATGCTAGAAGTGCAGATCATTTAGAATAGTGAATAAAATCAATAACAACGCAATACAAGAAAGATCAACATCCTAGACCCGACAATATAAGATAATCATGTGTGCAAAGCATGCCTTAAAAAAATCAACAAAAGAATTATACATCCTAAGTTCTATTATTAATGAACTAGAATGAAATACCTGAACACTGAACTAATCTAGTTATATTAGTTTTACCTATTGTGCTTCCATTCTCATTTGAAATTGAAGCTACCATTTCAATTTCATAAGAGAAGCCAAATTAACTGCCACCTTTCCCTTTTTTTTCAACTCCAGACAGCTCCTTTTTACGGTTTAGCAAGCCAAGCATCCAAATCCCATAGCCCAACACCCATTCATCTCGTTTCTTATTTATAAGACTTTAAGAAGGTTAAATCAAATCACAATTAGGTTTAAATTTTAACTTGGAGATCAAAAATAATAAACTTTGTAACAAACATTTCTATTTAATCTAATCCAAAAATAAAAGAAAATTTGAAATTATACTTAGATAAGCTGTTTTAAATTATGTTTAACCTAGCAAATTTATTGAGTCAAACTCTTCATAAACTCTCTCCTTGATACTCTCACCATAGACTTAAGATTTAAGGTTTCAAATAGGTTTGACCAATAGTGATTAGGTCCAACCGTGATACCCAATCATATCTAATGATTCAGTTTTGATCAGGTGGTTCGTACGGTTTGAGACTTCAGTGGGTCATTAATGCCTCGTATCACAGCTAAGATGCACGGACACGGACACGGCGACACGGACACGACACGACACGGACACGGGACACGGCATTTTTTAAAAATACAGGACACGGGTTCGGCGTGGACACGGCATACTAATTTTTAATATAATATATAGAAATCAAGGTAATATTAAATTAAAAATGGCAAGCAATATTAAATCAAAGTCATGATAACTTGTTTAGCTTATAAATTAATACAGGAAAGACATTTGTGGACACGGCATACTAATTTTATGTCATATTTCTAGCAGATCGAAGTAGTTTGTTTCAGAGACAATCAAAGACATTTGTGGTCTACATGAAATTTGTACAAGAAACAAAGGAGAAAATAGAAAACATAGTATCTACTTCGTGATGTTTTATTCTCTGATTGGCAAGGAAGAACAAAAAATTTGGAAAATAAAGAAGAAGTCAATCTTTAAACCTTACAAAATATCATTGCCTAATAAACTTCATCTAACAGCAACTAGAAATAGACATGCGATTCAATCCAATAAAAGAAAATCTGTAGGAATATTATCAAAAGCCTTGTGAATTTGAAGATTAGCACAGAAGTATGTATCTTTAGCTTTACTATTAAGATTATCAACAGCAAACACACCCAAGAATAGATCCATGCAAGAAAATATTTCTCTATTTCAATCTCACATACCTTCTTCTCCTTCCAAATGAAGAAGGCAATGCCCAAATGTAAAACCAGCTGGTTTCCCCTCTTCAGTGGAATTGCAGAAAAAATCAAGTTTCCTGTAACAGGAATCAGGTCAGAGCGTCGATTTAGGGTTCTTTGGCAACAGGATTTGAGCAGGATTTAGGGGATTTGTCCGAAGAAGCGCGCGAAAGGGAGAAAGTTACCTTAGCAGCGAGCGAGCTCCTGTCTTTGCTTCCGATCAAAATGTTGGAAACTCCGATAACGTCGTCGAACTTACAGATCGACTGCGCGAACTCCTGCTCGGAAAAGCCGGAAGCTGAAGGCGACGGTGAGGGTTGGAGACTCGATCGACTGCGCGACTCCTCTGCTCGGGACGGCTGGAACCTCGCCTGGTCGGGACGGTCGTAAGCTGAAGGCGACTCCTCTCGAGGGTGCGGGCTGGAGCCTCGGCTGCAACTCTCTCGCTCAAATGAATGAAATGCGGGCGGCATTAGGGCTATTTGCGTGCCCTTATTAGGTTTTTTTTTTAATTTAAAATATGAAATAACCGGACACGCGTGTCCGGCTTAAGTTTTATTTTTTTCAGCCCGGACACACCCAAAACGTGTCGGACACGTGTCCGTGCCATGTCGGACGTGTGTCCGTGTCCGACACGTGTCCGACACTGCATTGCCTCTTAAAACGGAATGTCGGTGCATCATAGTATCACAGTTAAATAAGGTTCAAGAGTTGGAGACTCTCGTGGCATCTTCATGCAATTGAGTGAGATCTTGGTACATAGCAAAGACTAGAAAACCTTTCATCCCATAAATTTTTCTCAGGAACACCATAATCGGATAATCTCTTTCAAAGGTGTAAGCCTATGATGCACCGACATTTTTCCTCAAAGAGACGTGAAGTGTCCGACACCGTATCCGATACGACACTCGTCCAACACTCCTCTAACATGTGTCGAACACGTCAAAAACATGTTTGATTAAAAAAATATTAAATACAAATTGGACACGCGTGTCCGACACGTGTATCTTAAATATTTTATTAATTTTTTTAAATATAATTTCTTGTATTTGGCGGGATTTAAACTAAATTTATTATTTCCTATCCACAACACCAAATTAATGTCCACACTTAATACTTAATCATCGAATATTCTCATTTTCATTTCTTTTTTACAGTGAATGTATTTTCAACTCCTCTCTCGGTGACAAATAAACGGCATCGACGCCTAACTCTTAACATCCTAATACTAATCATTTTAAGCACAAATTCTAGTTAAATGACTTATTATTTCAAATTATTTTTAAAATTATACTTATTTAATTTTTATACACTAATTTTTAAATATAAAAATTACAATATCGTGTTCAACCCGTATCTGTGTCCTATATTTTCAATAAGTGACGTGTCCCGTGTCCGTGTTTGTGCATCATAGGTGTAAGCACTACCCAAAATTAGGGTTTCCCCGTACTGAAACCAAATTTTCCGTCAACTAGATAGAGAAGGGAGAGGGGAAGGAAGAGAGAGAGAGAGAGGAACCTTTCCACGGCTTTGCGGACATCTTCAGATCTAGCCGTACTTAGCGACTTCATGCAAACCTCAACTGCAACAAAAGAGCAACCAAATCAAGTAGGATGAAAGGAGAGAGGGAAATAATAGGGAAGGATAAAGGGGTAGGAAATCGCTTAACCTGAAACGAGAACCTTGTCCTCTTCCGGCGCAAGTGAACTAGCAGTGACAAAGCTAACTGGCTCCGAATTTGAGGCATTCGCCACTTCAGATACCTCTTCAGATACGTTCTCGGTGGCGTTATGCACGCTGACCTCCATAGGAGAGCTCATTCTGATCCTCTTACACGAATGTGGGATATTAAAATTAAAATGAGGCGATGGATTGTGGTTAACAGGACTGCATAAGGTAAAGATAACAAAAACCCTAGCTGGAGGGATAAATATTAGATTATTAAGGATCCCGCGCCTCGATTTGAACTCAAAGCAGGAATTGGCGGTCCGCGGGACCGGTCCCCGTCAGGAAGATATAGGAAGACAGTGGAAGACCTGAAAATTAAAAACTAAAATTAACACAATATTTAATTAGTTATTTAACTATGGGGCCCCATACAAGTACAAGAATAATTTTGACATTTTTTCTTAAATTTATTTTTTTTTTTTTTTGGACATTTAGGCCATTTAAGGCAAACTCACACACACAACGCATACACATAGACTCGAACCTTGGACCTCTTAGTTGGAAGCCTTAGCTCTCAACCAATAGGCCAAGGAGAGTTGTGTAAATTTATAAATCACTATATAATACATTTTGCATATTATGATAAAAATAAATTTGAGGATAAATTAAATAAACACTAACAATAATTATTCTTAGTGTATAAAGAATATGATTAGTAGTTATAGGTTGACTCCTCTCAGGTATCCTGAGTAAACTGAAGTTGTTAGATGCAGATTGATTTGGTTTAGGTTGGGACTTGCTGCTCCGCTTGGGAGTTGCCCGTAGTTTAGATTTGGGTCAGGTTTTATCGCTTGCATTGAAAGTGACTCGATAGCTGGTCTTTATGGCTTCCCTTGGAAGTAGCACGTAGGTTTGGTTTTGAAAAAGGGGTCTTATTATTTCATTAAAAGTAGCCCGTGGGTTTGAGAAGTTGGGTTTACTATTTTCATTGAAAGTAGCATGTAGGTTTTGTTCAAAAAATGGGTTTTTACTGTTTCTATTAGGAGTAGCCCGTAGGCTTAAGTTTATAGCTGTTCACTTAGAAGTTCCCCTAGCATGCAAGTCTTATTGCTTCACTTGAAAGTAGTCGGTAGTTGAGATTTAGGGTTACGTTACTTTTACCAAAAGATTTTTCCCAAACGTATGGGTCTTACTGCTTTTATTAGAAATAACCCATATGGTAGGTCTTACAACCTCTATTAGAGGTTGCCAAAGTGAACTTGGATTAGAGAGGTTAGTTTAGCAGTGCTTTAGCAATAGATACTTAAGCTTCGTTTGGGACGGCTTTCTTACTGCTTCTTAAAGCAGCTTCCTAGTATGCAAATTTTAATTTTAAAATTAAAAAGCTGTTTTAAGAAGCAATAAAAAAGCTGTCCCAAACGAAACATTAGTTTTGTGCTTTTGACCATCTCGACACCTGTACTAATATCTTGTTTCCAATAGTAGTTTACTCACAATAATAGCTTTGGTACTAAATTTAAAAAAAAAAAAACAGTAAAAAAAGTTCTGTGTTTACTGTATAGTTAACCAACCTCCCAATAAAAGTACTGTGTTTGATTTGATTTTCGGCTAAGGATATACTTATTTTATGATTTTCCTTAACAAGATTCTTTGAAGCAAAATGATTTTTGCAGTTTAATGAATTTCTTCTTTGATTTTTGACTCTTTAACATCCATGGAACCTATAGTTAATCTCCAAGTAGGATTTTCTAAGATGGTATCCCTTGAAAATGAAGTACCTTATTGATTTCAACCTTAGAAATGTTGTTTTATGCGTACCTCCCGAGAGAGTTTCTAATAAGCAATAGTTGTAGTTGGGAGTGAACCAATTGTCCACTTGGTTCATTAAGATTTTCTTGTTCCATTCTTCAATAAATTACTTGTGTAGTTTTTTAGTAGAGATGGCGTATGGACTTCCATATTTTGCTAGCAGATCAATAACTGTGTTCTCTTCTCTCATAAAGTGGGAGATGTTAAGCTTCATGAGCTAGACAATTTTTGCTTACACCTTCCTGATGTTGTTCTTAAGGATTGTATCAGGAACTCCATCGTTCTCAAGTACATGTTTTCCTAATGTTTTGAGAGTCTCTGAAGACTTGTAAACTTCTTACCTTGACTCTAGTAGCAAGGCTAACTTTTACAATTATGATTTATGATTCACACTTCATTTGATTGTTTGCAGCCTTGAACACAATTTTTTGTCAATGATAAAAGATAATAAACCATGTGGACCTTGTGAGAGTAGAGACGAGAGAGAGAAAGATAGAACGACTAACAGTAAGGTAGAAAGGAAATGTAGTTATTATTATGTTATTATGAAAGCTTATTACAAGTATATATATAAGTAATGGTAAGAGAGATATAAACAGTGGATACATGTGGGACTAAACTATAGCTGCTTATGCTTATATTCTCCCTCAAATTATGCATTCGGTGATTGAATGGATAATTTGTTACATAAATATTCAAAGCGTGAAACGGCGAAGGGCTTGGTCAAGATGTCCGCAATCTGTTATTGTGAGGAGATGTATTGTATGTTAATGTTGTTGTTTGAGATGTGGTGACGGATGAACTGGAAATCGATCTCGATGTGCTTTGTGCGAGCGTGAAACACCGGGTTTTTGGCTATTGCAATTGCGGATATGTTGTCACAGAAGATGGTGGTCGGTGATGATTGATGCATCTGGAGTTCGTCAGCGAGTCGTCGTAGCCAAAGTACGTCTGAGGTGGCTGCGGATAACGCTCGATACTCGGATTCGGTGGAAGACTTGGCCACGGTGATTTGTTTCTTAACCAACCAAGAAATCAGATTCGGTCCCATAAAAGTGCAGAAACCGGAAATAGACTTGCGGTCGGTTGTGTCAGAGGCCCAGTCGGCGTCGGCGAATGTTCGGAGGGTGGTATCACGGCCGTGATCGGTAGGCCGAAGGAGACGGTCACTTTGACGTAGCGAAGTACTCGTTTCAGGTGTTGGAAGTCACGGTCTGTCGGATTTTGCATTTGTTGACACACCTGGTTAACTGCAAATGCTATGTCGGGTCGTGTGATTGAGAGATATTGGAGAGCTCCAGCTAGCCGACGGTAGAGGAAGGCATCATGAAATGGTTGGCTATTTGGTAGTTGATGTTTGGATGCCGGAGCAATAGGGGTGGGAGCCGATTTGCAATTGGAGAGTCCGGCTTCTTCAAGTAATTTATGAGCGTAGTGTCCCTGCGAGAGAAAGAAGCCTTTGTTAGATAGTGTAACTTGGATGCCTAGGAATAGTGAAATTTGTCCCAATTGTTTTAGAGCGAATGCGGATCGAAGTTCGTCAAGAATTCTCTGAATGTGTTTTTGGTCATTTCCTGTCATGATTATATCATCGACATAGATTAAAAGATAGATTTGGGTTTGAGCTTTTGTAAAGATAAACAAAGATGGATCAGAACGACTGCACCTGAAACCGTTTGACTGAAGCACCGTTGTTAGTTTCTGAAACCATTGACGGGGTGCCTGTTTGAGGTCATAAAGAGATTTGTGAAGATGACATACGGCATCCGGTCAGAGTGGGTCCTCGAAACCTGGTGGTTGGCACATGTATATGTCGTCCGTGAGGTCGCCGTGAAGGAAGGCGTTGGAGACGTCTAGCTGCAACATTGGCCAATTGCGGTTGATTGCAAGATTTAAGAGTAAGCGTATGGTTACCATTTGGCTACGGAACTGAATGTGTAATATTACGATCTGCTCCAGGATCGTCCAGGACGATCTGGGATCGTCCTGGGACGATCAGTTGAGAAACTGCTCCAGAATTTGCCCAGATTTGCTCCAGGTGATTTCCTGTAGGTATTGTCCAGGCCGATTGAGGACTTCGGCCAGGCCGATTGCACTGTTCATAAGCATCGGCCAGATCATCGCCCTGGAGTATCGGCCAGGATGAGGTTGTTTGGTCTGATCGTCCAGGACGATCGAGACGATTGGCCAGGCCGATCTGTGTATGATTTAAGGGAAATCAGTCATTTGAAGAGAGAGAAAATATTTTATAAAATATCTGATTTTGGTCTGAGAGAAAAGAGAAAAAAGAGGAAAAATGAAAAGTTGATTTCGGGAAGACGCGGAGCTGTTTTCGTTCGAAGAGACTGTTGAGGAAATTGTTGTGCACGAGGTAAGGCACATTCCACCTTTCTCAATTTTCAGAACCGTCGAGTTTGGCGGTATTATCTGTCCGGAATTGATTTTTGTTTGATTTTCGTCCGTATCTTTTGATTGGTTCAGTTTTTACCGCGTAAGTTTCTGTATATTGTTGACGTGCCGAGTGTGCATATTTTGGTTATTTTCTGAAGATTTTTGTCCGGGTATTTTTGATTTGACTATGTTTTTAGTCGACTGGATTTTTCTGTGAACTTGGAAATTCTTTGTGCAGTAGAATAAATGTTTTGAAATGTTGATATCTATATTCTGTGCAAATTTTGTGAATTTTGATTTTCAGTAAAATTGTGTAAATTCTGTATACTGCCGTTGTGCTGCCCGATTTTTGGGTAATTTCTGATTTATCCAGATTTTCTCTGAATTGATATGCTATCTGTATATGCTATACAAAGGGAGTTATAAGGGGCCTGGATCCTATGAGATTCAGTTAGTGTCTGGGAAATTCTGAAATGAGCTCAATATGAAATCTGATATCTGTTCTGTTCCGGATCCGAGGAAATCTGTTTAGGTGCTATAAGCACTATATATGTATTCTGGTGCTATAAGCACATCTGATCTGTTCTGTTCTGGTGCCGTGAGCACAAAGGGAGGCATAAGGGGCCTGGATCCTATGAGATTCAGTCTGTGTCAGGGAACTTAGTTATTAATTAAATATCTGATATGATTTTGTTCTGTTCCGATATGATATGTACGATTCTGATTCTGTTGATTTGATATCTGTCCGATTCCGTTCTAATTTATGTGCGGATTTGTCTGATGTGTTGGTTTTGAGATTCTGAGAATTTTGATTGGAGGTTTGTTGCTTTGCTGAGCTGTTGAGCTCACTCTTGCTTTCTGGTGGTTTTCAGGTTCTGGGAAAGGGAAGGAAGTCCAGGATTAGTTCAGAGTCTGATCAGTATATGTATTGTTTTGTACCTTTTGATTTTGGTACAGTCATGGCTTTTCTATTCTGTCTTTTTTTCTTTCTAAAAGCCATGTACTGTATTCATAGATGATTGTTTTGAGGAAAAGAATGAAAAACATATAGATCTTTTGTTCCGCTGCATTTGATGTTTTTAGTAGCTCTGTGTGGTCTGTTTTTGAGTTAAATATTTGGAAGATTCAATTCCGAACCAAATTCCAAAGCTAGATCCTGGTTAGCTTCTCCGCCGCGGCCCGGTGCGAACGGGATCCGTCTCGTCTCGGGTCGGGTCGTGACACAGAGCTATAGGAAGTGATCAGTAAGTCTGTCTGGGGGGTAGTTTTGATTTGTTCGGCTTTTCATTGTGTTGTTTTTATGATAGTTTTCCGGATTTTCTGGATTTTTCTGTATGGATCAGCCAGACCCAGACATGACAGACGGGCAGAGTGCCGATCAGGCAGCACCAGTGGAGGGTCGTCTGGTACTGCTACTAGTACGACGAGTAGGAAGAGGTTTGGAGGCGAGGCATCTGGCAGTGGTTCCTCTGGGAAGAGGAGATTTGTTTCTGGCTCAGGATCTGGAGATTCCAGAAGGAGCGGAGGGTCGTCTGGTACTGCTACTAGTACGACGAGTTCTGGATCAGTCAGTTCGGCACCTGTGTGCCAGAACTGTGGACGACGACATTTTGGCCAGTGCTACAGGACGGCTGGTCTGTGCTTCCGATGTGGTCAGTCAGGACATCGGATTGCAGAGTGTCCACAGATGGGATTTGATCAGCGTTCGGAGTTCCGATCTGAGGGCTTTGTCAGACCTGCCGGTTCAGCAGGAAGACCGAGGACTGTTCCTCTACGCCCTGAGGGATTTGCTGGTAGAGGTGGTGGTTCTAGTTCTGCACCACGGAGACCACCTACTGTTCAGAGGGAGCAGAGTAGTTCTGTTGCTTCAGCTCCTGTTCCAGTTCAGCCACAAGTTTACAGTCTGAGTCAGCATGAGGCTTGAGATGCTCCCGATGTTGTGACAGGTACGATTTATATTTCTGATCAGCCCTGTCGTGTTTTGTTTGACTCTGGAGCGAGTCACTCTTTTCTGTCCGAGCACTGTTTTGAGATTTTGCGTTTGGACTCATTTTTGCTTCCGGTTTCTTTGTCTGTGATTTTACCGGCTGGAAATCCTTTGATTGCTCGACAGTTTTGTTTGTGTGAGATTGAGATTTCTGGCAAGAAGTGGAAATCAAGTTTGATTCGATTGCCGATTTCATCGTATGATTTGATTCTGTGCATGGATTGGTTGAGTCAGTATGAAGCCCAGATAGACTGTCTGAAGAAGCAAGTGAGTTTGCTTATGGCTGGAGAGAGAGTTGTATTTCAGGGATTACGAGGTGTTCTCTCCAGTCTGGTTTCTGTGTTGGAAGTGAGCAGGATGTGGAAGAAGGGATGTCCAGTCTTTTTGGCATCGGTGCGAGATCTGAACCTGGAGGTTGGTTCTGTTTCTGAGATCCCAGTGGTACGGGAATTTGTTGATGTTTCTCTTGAGGAGTTGGTTGGTTTACCTCCGGATAGAGATGTGGAGTTCTCTATCGATGTTTTTCCGGGTACCGCTCCGATATCGAAAGCTCCGTACAGGATGGCACCGAAAGAACTTTCTGAGTTGAAAGTTCAGCTTCAGGAGTTGGTTGACAGAGGTTTTGTATGTCATAGTGTTTCGCCTTGGGGAGCACCTGTTCTGTTTGTGAAGAAGAAGGACGGTACACTCCGTATGTGTATTGATTACAGAGACTTGAACAAGGTCACGATCAAGAACAAGTATCCTCTGCCTCGAATTGACGACTTGTTTGATCAGCTTTCCGGATCTTCAGTATTTTTGAAGATTGATTTGAGATCCGGATATTATCAGGTGAAGGTAAAGGAAGTTGATGTGGTGAAGACCGCTTTCAGTACTCGGTACGGGCACTTTGAGTTTTTGGTTATGCCTTTCGGGGTAACCAACGTGCCTGCTATTTTCATGGATCTGATGAACCGAGTATTCAGGGAGCATTTGGATCAGTTTGTGATCATCTTCATCGATGATATTCTGGTATATTCTGCATCTGAGGATGATCATGCCAGACATTTGAGGATTATGTTGGAGACTTTGAGGAGGCATCAGCTGTATGCCAAATTCTCCAAGTGTGAATTCTGGTTGAAGAGCATTTCATTTTTGGGGCATGTGATTAGCGGAGAAGGCATTTCTGTAGATCCCCAGAAGATTCAGGCAGTTGCTGATTGGCCAAGGCCGACTACGATATTTGAGGTACGTAGTTTCTTGGGCATGGCCGGGTATTACAGGAAGTTTGTGAAAAGATTTTCACAGATTTCGACTCCTCTGACGAGACTGACTCAGAAGTCAGTACCTTTTGTTTGGACACCGGAGTGTGAGACGAGTTTTCAGAGATTGAAGGATTGTCTGACTTCAGCTCCGGTACTAGCTAGCACTTCCGTCAGGTACGGAAGGATTTCAAGTGTTCAGTGATGCTTCACTGAAAGAACTGGGTTGTGTCCTGATGCAGCATGGTCAGGTAATTGCTTATGCTTCGAGACAGTTGAAACCACATGAGAAGAATTACCCGACGCATGATTTGGAGTTAGCTGCAGTTGTTTTTGCTTTGAAGATTTGGCGTCATTACCTGTATGACATCAGATTTGAGATCTTTACTGATCATAAGAGCCTGAAGTATATTTTTACTCAGAATGATCTGAATTTGAGGCAGAGAAGGTGGCTCGAGTTGATCAAAGACTATGATTTGACTATTCAGTATCAGCCTGGTAAGGCGAATGTGGTAGCAGACGCTCTGAGCAGGAAGTCTTCTTGATTATCAGGTATTCAGCTTACTTGTGACGAGTTTCTGATTCGTGATATGGAGCGATTGTAGTTGGAGGTGATTTCCTCCAGTGGTTTGGAGTTGGCTCAGATGAGTATTCAGTCTTCCTTGTCTCCAAGGATTCAGGAAGCCCAGAAGTCAGATTCTGATTATTCGAAGTTGATTGCTCAGATTGGATCTGGTAAGACTCCTGAACTTCGAATTTCTGATTCTAGTGTTATTTTCTGTAAGAACAGTTTGTGGGTACCTGTGTTTGGAGCTTTGAGGCAGGAGATTATGTACGAATCTCATCATTCAGGCTACACTGTACATCCAGGCAGTGGTAAGATGTATGCTGATATGAAACTTTTGTTCTGGTGGCCTGGAATGAAAAAGGACGTAGTTGAGTTTGTGTCGAGATGCGAAGCCTGTCAGTTGGTGAAGACAGAGCATCAGCGACCAGGTGAACTGTTGCAGTCGTTGCCTATCCCTGAGTGGAAATGGGAGGAGGTAACAATGGACTTTGCGATGGGTTTTCCTCGAACTAGACAAGGGCACGATGCCATTTGGGTGGTTGTAGATCGATTGACGAAATCCGCCCATTTTCTTCCGATTAGACAGACGGATTCAGTTGATCGCTTGGCACAGGTTTATGTGAAGGAGATAGTCAGATTGCACGGTGTGCCTCGCGTGATTGTTTCTGATCGAGATGGACGTTTTACTTCCAGACTTTGGAAAGGCATTCAGCAAGGCTTGGGTACGAAATTGCATTTCAGTACAGCCTTTCATCCTCAGACCGACGGACAGTCTGAGAGGACTATTCAGGTACTGGAAGATCTGTTAAGGCTTTGTGTTCTGGACTTTGGCGGAAGCTAGGAAGATCATATCCCGCTGATTGAGTTTGCTTATAACAACAGTTTTCAATCCAGTATCGGTATGGCACCGTACGAGGCTCTGTATGGCAGGAAGTGCCGTACTCCTTTGACTCTGACGGAGGTCGGAGATAGACAGGCTTTGGGGGCCACTTTTGCCGATGAAACTGCTCAGAAGATCAGTTTGATAAGAGAGAGATTGAAAGCTGCTCAAGATCGTTAGCAGAAGTATTATAATCAGAAGCATAGGTTTGTTGAGTTTCAGGTTGGTGACTTTGTGTATGTCAAAGTCAGCCCGATGAAGGGTGTGAGCAGATTTGGTCAGGTAAGCAAGCTTAGTCCGAGGTATGTTGGTCCTTTTGAAATTTTAGAAAGGATTGGAAAAGCTGCTTACAGATTATTGCTTTCGGATTCTATGCCTGATGTGCATAACGTGTTTCACGTATCCACTCTGAGGAAGTGGGTATCCGACTCTGGGAAGAAGGTATCTACTGATGAGGTTGAGATTCAGAAGAATCTGACGTACAAGGAAGAGCCAGAGTTGATTTTGGCGTACGATGTCCGAAAGTTAAGAAATAAACAGATTCCGATGGTTAAAGTCCAGTGGAAGCACCGGACTGCACGGGAAGCGACTTGGGAGAAGGAGTCTGACATGAGACAGTCGTACCCGTACTTGTTTTGACTGAGTTTGGACTGGATAATGTTGAGGATGACATTTTTTCTGAGTTGGGGAGATTGTAATATTACGATCTGCTCCAGGATCGTCTGGGACGATCTGGGATCGTCCTGGGACGATCTGGGATCGTCCTGGGACGATCTGGGATCGTCCTGGGACGATCAGTTGAGAAACTGCTCCAGAATTTGTCCAGATTTACTCCAGGTGATTTCCTGTAGGTATCATCCATGCCGATTGAGGACTTCGGCCAGGCCGATTGCACTGTTCATAAGCATCGGCCGGATCATCGCCCTGGAGTATCGGCCAGGATGAGGTTGTTTGGTCTGATCGTCCAGGACAATCGAGACGATCGGCCAGGCCGATCTGTGTATGATTTAAGGGAAATCAGCCATTTGAAGAGAGAGAAAATATTTTATAAAATATCTGATTTCGATCCGAGAGAAAAGAGAAAAAAGAGGAAAAAGAAAAAGTTGATTTCGGGAAGACGCGGAGCCGTTTTTGTTCGAAGAGACTGTTGAGGAAATTGCTGTGCACGAGGTAAGGCACATTCCACCTTTCTCAATTTTCAGAACCGTCGAGTTTGGCGGTATTATCTGTCCGGAATTGATTTTTGTTTGTGATTTTCGTCCGTATCTTTTGATTGGTTCAGTATTTACCGCGTAAGTTTCTGTATATTGTTGACGTGCCGAGTGTGCACATTTTGGTTATTTTCTGAAGATTTTTGTCCGGATATTTTTGATTTGACTGTGTTTTTAGTCGACTGGATTTTTCTGTGAACTTGGAAATTCTTTGTGCAGTAGAATAAATGTTCTGAAATGTTGATATCTATATTCTGTGCAAATTTGGTGAATTTTGATTTTCAGAAAAATTGTGTAAATTCTGTATACTGCCGTTGTGCTGCCCGATTTTTGGGTAATTTCTGATTTATCCGGATTTTCTCTGAATTGATATGCTATCTGTATATGCTATACAAAGGGAGTTATAAGGGGCCTGGATCCTATGAGATTCAGTTAGTGTCTGGGAAATTCTGAAATGAGCTCAATATGAAATCTGATATCTGTTCTGTTCCGGATCCGAGGAAATCTGTTTAGGTGCTATAAGCACTATATATGTATTCTGGTGCTATAAGCACATCTGATCTGTTCTGTTCTGGTGCCGTGAGCACAAAGGGAGGCATAAGGGGCCTGGATCCTATGAGATTCAGTCTGTGTCAGGGATTTTAGCTATTAATTAAATATCTGATATGTGATTCTGATATGATTTTGTTCTGTTCCGATATGATCTGTACGATTCTGATTCTGTTGATTTGATATCTGTCCGATTCCGTTCTAATTTCTGTGCGGATTTGTCTGATGTGTTGGTTTTGAGATTCTGAGAATTTTGATTGGAGGTTTGTTGCTTTGCTGAGCTGTTGAGCTCACCCTTGCTTTCTGGTGGTTTTCAGGTTCTAGGAAAGGGAAGGAAGTCCAGGATTAGTTCAGAGTCTGATCAGTATAGGTATTGTTTTGTACCTTTTGATTTTTGTACAGTCATGGCTTTTCTGTTATATCTTTATTTCTGTCTAAAAGCCATGTACTGTATTTGTAGATGATTGTTTTGAGGAAAAGAATGAAAAACATATAGATCTTTTGTTCCGCTGCATTTGATGTTTTTAGTAGCTCTGTGTGGTCTGTTTTTGAGTTAAATATTTGGAAGATTCAGTTCCGAACCAAATTCCAAAGCTAGATCCTGGTTAGCTTCTCCGTCGCGGCCCGGTGCGAACGGGATCCGTCTCGTCTCGAGTCGGGTCGTGACAGAATGTCTCATTGTAGTTCTGACCAAAGGTTTGAGCATAGCCAAGTGCTACGAGTCGTGCCTTGTATCGATCGATTTGGCCATTTGGTAGTTGCTTGATTTTGTATGTCCATTTGTATCCGATAACCGGTTTGTTAGCCGATTTCCGCACAAGGGTCCAGGTTTCTTGTTTAAGGAGAGCCTGATATTCGGTATTCATTGCATCCTGCCAGATTTTGTGTTGAATGCTTGTTTGTAAGTAGTGGGAACAAGTTGACGTTCAGAGTTGCTCAGAAGGGATATCAGACGTTTTGGTTTTGTAATGCCTGATTTCGATCGTGTTTGCATGGGATGGACTGGTGGACCAGCTGTGTGGTTGGGCTCCGTGGGTGGTAGAGAAGTACGAGTTTGGATTCTAGTTGGTGAAGGTGGAGTTGGTATGATCTGTTGAGTTGGAATAGTTGTATGAGTTATACCTGTGGTGGTGGAGATTGTTGATGCGGGTACGAGTAGAAGTGGAGGAGTGGTGGAGCTGATTTGATGCGGGCTGTTGTGTCCAAATGTGGTTTGTTGTGGAGAGGGAAGATGTTTTCTTGAAATTGTACATGCCGAGATATGTGAATCTTGTTGTTGCTCAAGTTGTAGCATTTGTATCCCTTGTGATTAGGTGAGTAACCAAGGAAAAGGCATGGTTGAGATCTTGGTTCGAACTTGTTATGGGTGTACGGTTGCAGCCAGGGAAAGCAAAGGCAGCCGAACGTCCGTAGTTGTGAGTAGTCCGAAGTTGTGTTGTAGAGCATTTGGTAAGGAGATTTCAGTGATAGTGGTTTGGAAGGTAGCCAGTTGATGATATAGTTGGCGGTTGCGATTGCGTCTAGCCAGAACTTGTCTGGTAAGTTAGCAGCGTGGAGTAAAGTTCTTGTGATGTCAAGAAGATGCTGATGTTTTCGTTCTACTAGGCCGTTTTGTTCTGGGGTATGAGGACAACTGATTTGATGTAGTATGCCGTGAGAGTGAAGAACTGAGTTGAATGCTGTACTCGTGAATTCGCCGCCGCCATCGGAGCAGAAACATTTTGGTGTGCGGGCGAATTGGTTTTTAATGAGGCTAAGGAAATTTTGAAAACAGTTAATTGTTTCAAGTTTTGAATTCATAAAGTACACCCAGCTGTAGCGAGTAAAGTCATCTGTAAACACAACGTAGTAACGAAAGTTAGTATGTTCGGATTGAGGAACCGGTCCCCATAAATCCGAGTGAACCAGATCAAACGGTTTATAAGTTTCAGAAGTTCTATTACAAAATTTCTGTTTATGGCTTTTAGCCGTTTGACACGAAGTACAGTGAAAGTCTAAAGGAATTTTATGTAAATCGGAAATAGAAGAAGCAAGAACATTAAAGGTTTGATTATTCGGGTGCCCAAGTCAAGCGTGCCATGTGGTCGATGTGGGAACAGTAGTTTAAAGTGCCCGCAGGTTGTGATCAGGTGCGAGCTGAAGTTCGTAAACACCATTATGCAGATGACCATGAAGAAGGATTTGATGATCCTGTAGATCCTTAACATGAAAACCATTAGAATCAAATGTAATCGATATGGCATTTTCTTTTGTTAATTTGGAAACGGAAAGTAGGTTGTGTGTGAGAGCGGGGACGTGGAGAAGGTGACAAAGATGCAGCTTACGCGGAGTGTTGGGAAGTTGTAGCAAACCTTGACCGTAATTTTGTATGGACATGGTGGAGCCGTTATCCATTGAGACGGAGTCCGGTCCTAGGTAATTGGTTGAGTTCTGAAGGATGTTACCGTCCGAGGTCATGTGTGCGGTGGCATCCGAGTCTAGAATCTAGCTTTAATTGCCTTCTTGTGCGGGTTGAGCAAGATGCGCTATGGGTGCTGAGGGCGTAGTTGATGTGTAGTTCATGTTGCACCGATGCCAGCATGTGAGGGCGGTGTGGCCGGGTTTGCCACAGATTTGGCACGTCGGGCGGTGACCGGTAGAGGAGTTCGGTCTTGTAGTTTGTGTTGCGGATTGATCAGGTCCTGGAGATGATCGATTGTTGTTGCTGCGATATTGGTTTGTTCGTTTGGGTTTTTTGGAACGATTTGGGTTGGATTTGGTTGTGTAGAACGCCATGGGCACCTGAGACGGTTCTTTCTTGAGATCTTGATTTATATGTAGCTCCTCGCTATAAAGTAGCGACTAGAGGGAATCAAGATCGGCGGGAAGGGATGAAGATCGTGTGTAAGTTTTGATTGAGTTGTATTGGGCGGGTAGTGTAACACCCCGAGATCTAACTTGGAAAGAATGTCGATCAATAGCCAAACAATTTACCAGAGTTATCTATAAACCATCATTAAGCAATCTATCAAACATCTATAAAATTTAAACATCAATATAACAGTCGATTCATATCTCAAAACAACATGTACAATACTCAGGAACTACACTATCAATGCAAGTAGAGAAATCTATCCTGTCATGAGTACAAAAGAATCATCTATCGATCAAAAGAACTAAAACCTGTAGATCTGGATCAATGCCTATCTCCTGCTCCCGAGCCCTGACCTGAAAATATCAACCACATATAATGAGCTTTACAAAGCCCAGCAGGTCACCTAATACCTATAACTGAAATCAAAGCACGGCAATGCTATCAATATGCATGACAATCTATCAATTCCAATCAGTCAATGGTCAATGAGTCTATGCAGCGGAATCAAAAGTCAATAAAACCAGTCAATGCAGCGGCAGGCAATTCGATAAATCAATCCGATCAATCAATGTCCGTCAATCAAATCAATACGGTCAAATCAGTACGATCTAATTAATGAAGTCAAATGAGAAAAGCGATACGAGACAAGGAATCTATAAATCAGTCAATACGGTGTAGAACAATAGCAACAGTGAATCTATAAAATCTATAGGCAGCAATACAATGAATCTATACGATGTCCATGCTATCAATGCAATATCTATATCCATCTATGTCCATATCAATGCTCAGTAGTCAATGCTCGGTAATCAATCGATGAAATCAATGAAATCTATACGATACAGTAAATCCGATAAAATCAATAGAGCAGAAATCGATAAAGCAATAAATCCGTAAATCAACACAGTAAACATGCAATTCAATACTATATACTGAACAAGTACAATCTACTGGCTATGTTGCTGTTGTAGAATCCATGTTGCTGTTGTAGATATCATTTTACATTGGTTCAATCAATAAGAGTCGTCACTCTTTTCGCCCGTCGGCATATCAATAAACTCCTTATGTCTCCCTTCAATAATCAATAATCAATGTTTAAAGGAAAGCCCGTCGGCCCACCATCCTGTACATGTATCAATATCAATCTCCAACCAATGTTCAACCAGGTTCCACTTGCGATCAGTATCAGTAGTCAATTCAATCAATAAGCAATTCAATAGTCAATATTAAAGCAGTCATATCAATAATCATATTCATATCAATTCAATTTATCAATTCCAGACAATTGAGAAATCATACGAAAATCGGGCAGCGTAACGGTAGTCGGTCAAATTTACACAAAAATCCTGCAAAAAGACATAATTTCCAAATCTTTCCAAATTACAATAGAATATCTATAACATCAATACAAGACTATTGTCCTATAGAAATCAAATCAAATCAAGTCCCGATTATTTTCTATTCGATTAAAATTGATTAAAATCACGTAGAATCAATTCCGACCGGTAAAATCTTCGTAGAATACAGTCAAATCGTGTACAATAATCATATCTATAACATACTAGAAGTTGTGCGGTGAAAGTTGTGTCAAATCAAAACCATGTCGAAAAGTCGACTACGAAAACACAAAACAAATCCCAACTCGGTCAAAACACAATATCTTTGAAAACAGAAACAGGGTTCGGAGTCCTTACCATGAGATCTTCACTTTTCCCAACAGTAGCGTCGGACGAAAAGCGCTCCGCGGTCTCCGAAAACCAGCTTTTCTCTTTTTCCTTTTCTCTTTCTCTCTCCTCAGATATTTCTGATTTTAAATTTGATTTTTCTCTCTCCTCAAAACGAGCTCATTTCCTTATATCATACACTGATCGGCCTGGCCGATCGTCCCGATCGTCCTGGACGATCAGATCAATTCTGGTCGTCCTGGCCGATACTCCAGGGCGATGATCAGGACGATTTTTAGGAACAGTGCAGATCGTCCTGGACGATCTCAATATCGTCCTGGACGATCCTGTCCAGAAATCATTCCAGAACACTCCAGAAATCAGCTGTTTTCAATGCACTGCTCGGCCTGGACGATCTCAACATCGTCCTGGCCGATTCTGGGAGGAAAATCCAAATCAGAGAGGAACAGTAAGGGAACGAGATATTACAGGTAGTCCGTTTAAAGTGTATAAGATGATGTCTTCGGGATCTAGCTTGGTACCGGACGTAGCGATTGAATCGACGATGTGTTTTACCTTCGCCAAATATTGTTGCATAGTAAGCGTTTGCATTTGGATGTGATGGAGCTCGTTCTTGAGCTGAATTATCCGTGAGCGGCTAGATGCTTGAAGACGCTTTTCAAGAACTGTCCAAACTTCGTGGGCGGAGGTGGCGGTGATAACATACGGAAAGATTGTCTGAGAAATGGTGGAGAAGAGAGCTGACATGAGGTTATTGTCGACTAGTCGCCATCTTGCAAGGTCTGTCGTATGAGTTTCCGGTGGTGGTTCGGCGCTGCCAGTAAGGTAGTCTGCATACCCGTTTGCCAATAGGTGTTGGTAGATTTGTTTTCGTCATAGTGCGTAGTTCTCAGCGGTGAGAGTGTAAGAAATCAAGTTCTTGATGTTGGAGAGGATGAACTTTAGTGTCGGCGGGATGATGAGATCCGGCGTGACGGTTGGCGCAGTGGTAGTGGAAGCGGGTTGGATGTGGGAGGTAGATTCTTGATCCCCCATCCTAGCAATCTGATACCATGTGAGAGTAGAGGCGAGAGAGAGTAAGATAGAACGACGAACAGTAAGGTAGAAAGGAAATGTAGTTATTATTATGTTATTATGAAAGCTTATTACAAATATATATAAGTAATGGTAAGAGAGATATAAACAGTGGATATATGTGGGACTAAACTATAGCTGCTTATGCTTATAGACCTCAGAGGTTCACACTTAACTCTATTGTTAATTCTGCCAGATGTTCTATTTATGTGCATTGTCCCAATGCCTTATTCTTCAATTTTTGTATTTAGTTCCTCACATATTCTCTTGTGACACTCATGGGCAGATCTACAGTGAGAGCCATGAGGGCACGGGCCCCCACTGGCCCAATAATAAAAAGTTAATCCAATTTAAATTATATTAATATAATTATTAATATATAAGATTAAATTCATTTTTAAAGCTAATAAGTTTTGGCTCGGCCTCTGCTTCCGCCACCGCCTCAGATCTTTCTTTTTTTTTCTGACATTGGCATTTTTCTTTCTACCTCTCGTTATTATCTCTGCCCTCTCTCTCTCTCTCTCTCTCTATCTCTTCTTTTATCTCTTCCCATCTCTTCCCACACCGCCTCAGCCAATATTAAATGTGATTCTTCAGCTCTCTCTCTCTCACTCTCTCTCTCTCTGGTTTTTTGGGAGGAGGGAATAGATACTTTTTAAAATAAATTTAAGTAAATTAATTAGTTTAATTATATTAAGTATATAATTTGTATTATTTATATTTTTTTTACTAAATGTGAACCATTATATCAAATTAATCTAATAAAAATAATTTAGAATTAATAACATTAATTCAAAAATTTAAAGATTATGATCTTATACTAATTTAGTTAATCTAAATATAGTTCAATATAGTTCAAAATTAAAACTTAATTTAATTAATGGAAAAAAATAACCTTAAGTATAAAAACAATTTATTTGAACTCAATTTAATAATAACTCTAAAAAAATATTATTTTTTAATAAATAATAAGATAGAGTGTGATATATTTATTCTTTTTTAATGAAAATGCATATGATTTTAGATGTATTTTTATAATTTTTCTTTAAAAACATGCTTCATGATATGTGATTATATTGAATAAAAATTATATTTTGAGAATAATTTAATGATTAATATTAATTTGTGCCCCCATACAAAAAATTTTCTGGCTCCGCCCCTGGTGACACTAGTAGGTTGATGACAAATCCATTGGGTGGTTGAGCTTTGATTGCATTGGAACGAAGACACTCGATCGATCTCATCGAGCTTGATAAACCATTTCATTAGGCATTTCGAGAGCTTTGACTTATGAAGAACTTGTTGAAGAGGAATGTCAGTCATCACTTTAGTTTCTAGGATTGAAAGTAAGGTATCAACCTTCCAGAGAGGTGACTTGTACAATTCAAACAAAACTTGTACAATTCAAATTTGTTGGGGAAGTAAATCATGCAACAAACACAAATAAGAAAGAGAAAAAGCAGCAAAAAAGGAAAAAACGTCAGGACTTAACTTAACATGGAAATCTCCGAAGCTCGGAAAAAATCAAGGAGCCACACTACATCAAGAAATCTACTATGAAAATGGGAAAAAATTCTAAAAATCTCTTCTCTCTCTCTTTCCTTGTCTCTCTGCACTTTTGCCCCGTTCTACATAGAATGGCCAAAGAGACTCGCATAAAACCGCCGAAATACGTAAACTTTCAAGTTAAACATGAAAAATATGAAGGAAAACTGCCCAACTCGGATCGCAGCGCCGCGGTGCTCCGCTTTCTGTCTCCAATCTGCCAGATAGGAAGCCATGCGTTGGAGGATGGTAAGGTAAACAATGGAAAAAACCAATAAAATTTGAATCAGGCGGGACAACTTGATGCGATGTGGTGGCCTAGAGCTTACTTGAGTCTTGAAAAAATTCATGAGTTCTCCAACATCAACAGAAAATCATTTTAAAGTTGATCACTTTTATTATAAATGACTTGTCTCTTGTTGACTCAATATTACCATCGATGAAATAGGATTAATCTTCAAGCCGCAAACATCTATATCTTTTGTGATAATTCTTCAAAGAGTTTTTTTTTTTTTTTTTGTTCTCAACAGAAGCTACAGATCACCATAGAGCTTCAACCTCCGACCGCCAAAATATGAATTCCAAACAGGTGAACCAACAAGAAAATCACATCAAAGAAACATTTAACTATAAACTTCTATAACCAGTTTTCCCTTGGGAAGATAGCCATGCGTGCTGATTATTCATACATAAACTATAAGAAAGTTCAACTTCTTGTTATATAAATACAAAAGCAGCACAGTGACCTAATTTTCATGATATGTTATCTAGCTAGGCTGTGCAGAAGCAGCCATTGACATAAGCTTCTGGAGATAGAGGTTATGGTGTCTACGCTTGATGAACTCGTTAGCCTCCATGTTTATGTCTTCTTCCTCACGAGCTATAGTGTTGCTGCTTGATTTGGAGCTAATCTTCTCCTCAGAGATATCAGAAGGCTCTTGCTGCTTGTTCTTAAACATTAATTGAAGGTTAGGAAAGAAGGGACCTTCATGTGGGTTCTTCATGCTTTCTTTTTCAAATGGATTACTACGGCGAACAGCAGAGTCTTTGTTCCCCTCCACAAATTTGACAACTTGCTTGTTTTCTCTGTGGAATTTGAAAGACATTTTGATGGGTGGATAGATTATTTGATGCTTGAGGTGTGTTTCAGACTTGGTTATTTGCTCCTCATTATATAGCAGAACATATGTATCTTCTAATTTGATTACTCAACTCTGTAGTATTGATAAGACAACTAAAACGGAATTTATAAAATTATTAAATAGGTGATACAGGACATTAAATACAAGAATAAAATACTCTTTTAAGGGAGAGATTTTTCTGTTAGCTTAGCCTAGCAAAATGGTCTGCTAATAGTTAACATTGGTGAGTGTCATTCTAGGCAAATTATTATGTGCGGACGTCGAATGCTCGTCCAGAGACCAATCAGAATGTGTCACGTCACCCTTGCTCGGTACTGTGGCTCGGTACCGTGCTCGGCACTACTGACGTGACGCATTCTGGTGGTTCTCCGGACGATGAACTGCGTTCGACGTCCGCACAAAATAATTTCTCGTCATTCAAATACTAATTAGTAATTACAATATCAAACGTTATAATGTGCTTTTTTGTTAATGTCAAACATCTTTATTCCCCATTGCAGAATAGGATGCTTTGTTTGTGTGGTCTGCGTAAAGTTGAGGCTATCTGCAGATTGAGCAATGGGGATAGATTCTTATTTCATTAAAGGAATCTGATGCTCTCTTCTATATTATAACTGCTCTATGGGCGACTGAACATTTAGGAGATTTTTTGTGCCCTTCAGTGTTGTTGAAGACTGCAATGTAATGGTGGCAGAGAAGTCTGTAAGGGAGTATTGATTCTGTTTTTGAGGAAATTGTGTAAGATCTAAATTTTGCACGTTCAATCATTTCTATTGGTAATTTATAATAAAAAAACTAAATACCGATGAGCGTAGCAAAAAATAGAAGTCCTTATCTTTCACTTTCATTATGATCTTTAATTTATTTATTTATTTTTACGACAAAGCACTGTTCTTAGGCTAGTGAAAATCCCGATCGATCTAACATGCAACCCACATTAATTTACACGGGCCAACACTTAATTCTTTCGCTGCTTTCATTATAATCTCAATAACTCTATTTTGGCACTCATAAATATATCAAATTGATAGCTTTTCTTTTTCGCATTAGGGGTTGTTTGGTTAGAATACTTCAGGGTATAAAGTATTTCAAATGTAGGGGCTTTAACAATTTTGGAGTTTGGTTGTATGGATGAAAAATGAATTCAAAGTAAAGAGAATGTAGTGTAAAGTATTCTAGATTATTTTGGAGGTAAAAAAACTTGTTCAGTTTTCAACGAGAATGCTTTACACCAAACAAGCTTGCTTGAAAGCCATCAATCTTCGCTGGCCCCCACCGCCACAACCCTCCGACAATCATAGCAGGTTGTCGGCCCCCACCACCGCCACCTTCTAGCGGCCACCGCCAATCACCGGCACCACCATTGTCACTCTCCGGCAACCACCGCCGCAGCCGACGACCAGTTGACCACCACCATTGCCACCGTCACGTACCGCCAACCGCTATTTTTGAATTTTACGCTACATTCATTTTATTTCAAATTAAAAAAAACATTCACATGAATTTACATCTTATCCAAATAATCAATATATATATGTATTTATTTTATGATGTATTTTTTTTATCAAAACAAACGGCCCTTAGTGTTAAATTTAAAAATAATTAAAATTTGAGTGATATATATGAAGGCAGGCAAAGAATTTGCGTAAACATAAAAAATCAAACTAATTTGAAAAAAAAACCTATTATTTTGATTCAAATTGGTTTTAGCTCATAAACCAATAAATTTGGATTGATTCAGATTTGAGGTTTTGGTGAATTGAAAATAGAGCCGGATTGAGATTTTATTCGAAACAAATTTTTATCACTATTTTTCACACTTTTTAAAAATATTGTCCAAAAAATTTATTATAAAAACCAGTAAAAAAAAAAACTATCGCAAATTAAATTTGAATCATTTTATAATATTTTCATATAAGTGAAGTTATTTTTATATTAAAATAGTACATTTCTTAGGCTCCTAATGCTATTCAATAGGGCAAATTATTACATCTGGTGTCCGGATTCATCCGGACATCAATCCAGGTGCGTCACGTCACCAAAACACACAAAATCCTGATGTATTTGGTTGACGTGGCACATCTGGATTGGATGTCCGGACCTCTGGTGATCGAACGTAATAATTCGCCATTCAATAGACCTGATGTTTTAGCATAAGGTCTTCTCATACTAACACTCAAAACAATGAATGCAAAGCCCATGCAAGAGCATTAGGTTTCTCTTGGATAATCTTTTTTAGAAATCAACATTCTAGCTTTTTTTTTTTTTGTTAATTGTGAAAAAATAGTGGCAAAATAGACATATTGACAAATAGGTTGCAATGATTTGAATGACAATTTTGGTAGAATTTAGCAAAGAAATTAATTAAAGATATGGTAACCATAAAATGGTAATCAAGATTTAGTTTGAGACATCTTTATTACTATTTTTAAAAATTAATTTTTGGTACAAATGATTTTAGACTAAAAAATTATTTTAGAAAACAATAAAATAGCTATTTCAAACGTAGCCTAAGAGTACATTCAACCGAAGTGGAGCACAATTATATTACCAATTTGACTTGCTAATTGATATCATATTTAAAATAACATTGCAAGCATGCAATCTAAAGAACAAAGTCTCGTGCACTAACATGTTTTGTGCAAAGTATAATAGCCACGGGAGCCAGTCAAATAGCTTGATATTGATCAATTATAACTTTGATATGTCATCAAAAAATTATCTTGATCGGGCACAAATCTTGATGTAGTATGAACTGAAAGCTTTCAAAATTAAATTTGGGGCCATCCAAACTCCAATTTTGACAAACTTATAGTTAAATTGAACACCTTGAAGAGACAAACTCAATGACATCAAAATCGATCCGATTCGAACCCAAATGGGTCCATATAAAGGACCCAAAACACATTTGAAAGATTCAAAGCATAAATTGGATGACAAAATGATATCCAATTATAGCATGCTTATAATCGAATCGGGAGGCCCGACGAGAGGAATCCAACAAGCCCAAGATCCCCTAATTCTGACATCATTTGAGCACATAGTCGTCAATTGAAACACTCCGAACTTGTCCTTAATCTTCTCCCTATGAACTAACTATGTCACTCTAAAAAAATTATAAATAGATCCACATTCTTCACATGAAAGAGGGGGAGGAGACAGGAAGAATGGAAGAGCTATGTAGCTTAAAGACTCCTGGGGCAACACTTAGCACCACCACTGATGAATCTGTGCCACCAAGCCGCCGTTAATGCCGACAATGGCTGTTGAACTTACCCACCGACGAGCCTTCCTCCAACCACCGCTGCTCGCCGACTATGATCCTTCCAAACACCTTCGTTTGCTTACTATAGTCCTTCGAACCACCACGCCTGATTATGATCCTTCTAACTACGGTCGTTTGACTAATGTCCTTAATTTTAACCACTGTCGCCCGACTACCGTCCTTCCGACCACCGTTGCTGATCGACTACAATCCATATGACCATTGTCATATGCTATCTACGGTCCCTCCGACCACAGTCGCCCGTCGACTACTATCCCTCCAGGCACTATCGCCCGCCAACTACGGTCCACTCCGACCATCGTCACCCATCAACTACGAAACTACTAACCAAATAGATATGTCAACACTATTTTAAGAAGTGCTATCATGTAACAAGCTATATACAATACTTATTTGCTACATTGAGAGATATCACCCTCCTTTGAGGAGGGGTATTATTTGTAATCAACCATCAATACTAGTAGATCCATTCCAATCAGGTTAGGGCCCGCAATTTTCTCTTTTTTTTAGGATTTTCCATGTAAAAATCTTTATGTTTGTAATAAATGTTGCATCTTATTCTTTTTATATGTATGTGTGATAGATCTTCGTACAATATTAAGACGCTAAATTATGTAGATTATGTATGATTTTCTTTTTATGACATTTATTTTATTTTAAATGAATTATGTAGATGAGCAAGGACCTATCATGCTTATTCATGCTTATTAATTTATTTTGAATTATGTAGATGAGCAAGGAAATCTTTTAAGGCGTAGGGGGAGAACAACATGTGTTGATATACAGAATATGCCGCCAGGGACACGAATTCATATAGAAGTAAATGAAAATAACATCCCTTGTAACATACCCGAGTCGATTTTGCTAGGAACATATCTTGGTGTTGTTGCAAGAGACCTTATTTTGGCTTCAATATCATTCCCTGATTGGAGAAATAAGGGTATGGAGCCATACAAGAAAAAGATGTTAGCTGAAGTTGAGGTATATTTATTTCATAGCAAATTTGAATTTTTTATGTTTTATATTATTAACTATATCATATTTGTAACTGCAGTCTAAATTTGAGTTTCCTGGTCATATACGCCATTGGATTCTTCAATCCATTGGTGTTAAATGGCGTAATTATAAAACCACCTTAAAAGCTGAGCATTGGGATAGTAGACCAATTGAGGAAATTTTAGAGATAGTTCCAGCTGGAGTAGATCAGTTGCAATGGTGTCAACTTGTTAACAAATGGTCAAAGCCAGAGGACCAGGTAAATATTATGATTAAGTTTTTTTTTTTTACATATTTATTACTATTTTAAAATTTGGAATGTAACATTATCATGTATCACAGGAAAGGGCTGCAAAAAATTCTGTCAATGCCAAGAAACAAACTTGTCCTCACACAATGAGTAGTGTGAGTTCAGTTCGAAGACAAAAGGAAACGGTATAAAATTAAATATTTATTTATAACTACTAAATAGTTTATTTTCAAACTTAAATTGTTATTATAATTTTTTGTAGTCTATTAAGGACAGATTACAATTATGGAAAATTAATAGGATGCACAAAGATCGGACATCATCTGAGGACGCTATGCAGCGATGGGTACATATATATAGTTATTACAATTTTTTTTTATAAATCATTCTTCAATATATTTAACTATATGTATTTGAATTGTAGACGCAGGCATGCAATCTTCTTGCCGAAGAAGGGCTTACATATGAAGAAGGAAATATTGAAGCTAATGAGAGAGTTTTTGCCTATAGTTATGGGACCGGAACATTCAGGTCGAGTTCGTACCTAGGGATTTGGTGTTACGCCGACTAGATACTTTCCTCAAAGCAAAAATGAAGAAGGTAGTGGTAGCGGCAGCAGTTTTGGACAGATAAGCTAGTCTTAGAGAGGAGTTCATATCATTTCGTGATAATCAGGCGAGAGAATTTGGCTCATTTCGTGATGAGATGAGACAGTTTGTGCAAGAAATTCAAAGGAATCATCCACCCCATGGAGGATCAGAAATGGTATAATTTTTTTTAAGTTAAATGTAAATTGCTTGATTATTATTATCTCATTCTCTTTATATTATTTTCAAGGTGGAAATGACAATCTATCTGATACCTGACAGTCCGCTGATGAGCACTAGTATTAGATGTGATGCTTTTGGTTATGTAGATATCTTATGTAATTTCAAACTTTTGTTGTTTTGATTTTGAAATGTAAGATTGTTATTTTGTGCGCATTTCCTTGTTATATATAAGATATCCTTCTTATTTTTGGTTATGTGGATATCTTATGTAATTTCAAATCCTTTCCAGCAATAGGATAAAATGAATGGAATAGTATTTTTCTCCTTCTTACTATTGTTATTGTTATGACTTTTACTTTAGGCGTTTAAATATTAACACTCTTGACTACCATTCAATGTCATGCTTTACCAAAGAAGAATTCTATGTTGTTTGTTGCAGGTCTATTTGCAGTCACAGTTGGCAAACCAACTTAGCTCTAGGGTGAACGACAAGGTTTCACAATTAAAAAAAAAAAATTTCTGGACTTTAGTGGCGGTTATAACCGCCACTAGAGCCCAGAAAACCGCTGCAATGTGGAGATCTGGCCGATTTCACATCCGTTTAACGCGGTTATAATCGCCACAATTCTGCATACTTGCAGCGGCTATAACCGCTGCAAAAATATGCATTATGTAAATAGCTTCCCCGCCAGTGTTTGAAACGCTGCGGAATGCCGTTGCAGCGCATTGCAAACACAGCGGTTGTGTAGCGGTTCTACGACCGCTGCAAGGAAAATAGTGGCGGGTATAACCGCCGGGAAAGATGAAAAATTATGCTGCGAAAACCTTATTTTTTGGTAGTGTTAGCAATGAGAGTCATAGCCACAATAATTAAATATATAAAATCAACACCACTTCTAACCATTCTAATAATTAGATTCATACAATTAATGACAGTTGATTTATTCTTTCAATAATCACATATAAATTTGAAGTAAAACCAATAGCCACTGACCAAATTTAAATATTTTCTAATTAGATCCATTATTTCAGTAATTACATTCAATAACAATAACTAAACACAAAGTTAATATGAACATGTTGCATCTTTATAAATAGTTCCATATAGCAGCGATCACATTCAAAGTTTCAGTAATTAGATACACCATTTTAGTGAAAAAGAAAGCCTAAAAATGACTAAAATGTAATAATAAAAATTGATAGAACCAAAAAAAAAATAAAGTTAATGTCATGAACTCCCCTATTGCCTCCCCTATTTAAAAGGATGCTTGGATTGGTTTCGTATTAATTAGCTGTACTGATTGCCAAAAATTAGGGATTTCTCCAAATCTAGTAGGCATAATATGCTGAGGAAAATAGTTCATGAAATGGGTATTGAGGCAGCTAGCAAACCTCCATGCTTGGCTCAACTTTTTAAGATAAGATTGATTAGGGACCACACATTTAGGCTTCTATTGCGACATGATTTTTTTATTACTTCTTAAAATAGAGTTTTAGTGTTCATTGTACTAAAACTCTATTTTAAGAAGCAATAAAAAAGTCGTCCCAAACAAGCCTTTAAAAAAGAAAAGCTTTTGCAGTATTTTCAGCAGTCATTAATAGTGATTTTAGGTTTCATTTGTGACGGCTTTCTTATTGCTTATTAAAGCAGGTTTCTAGTAGAAAATTTTAATCTTTGTATTAAAAAGCTACTTTAAGAAGTAGTAAGAAAGCCGCCCAAACGAAGCCTTAATCATTCCAAAAAATGACTAAAAATCCTTTAGATGCATTAGTAAAGAAGAACTATGGATTTTGTCCTTACGAACTCCCGTGAACTTTAATGATCTGTTTGGTTAAATAAAAGGAAATATAATTCAAGAAATGAAACATAAAAACAAAATGAAATTGAGAAAAAAACAAGCTATATATAACCAACCAGATTTTTACAAGGAAGACAAAGTAAGAAATAAAAAAAAGAGTATGAAGGAAAAAACTATTGTATGAGAATATTTAAGATGGTTCACAAAAATGCTAGTTCCCTTTGCTCAACTGCTTTATTGGCCTCTAAATTATACAGAATTATATAGAAATAACTCCTTAAAATTGTGGATTGAAGAAAAAAATTAGAACTAGCATTTTTTTTTTGGGAACATTTGATAAATTGAAGATAATAAAAGAAGAGAAAGAGAGATTATGCCAAACAATACTTGGAGACTTTATCTGAGATTGTATTAATCAAATAGGTCAGGTAGATCAAACATTAATATCTCTCTTGTAAGAGTGATCATATGGTGAGAGAGATAGGCAAGGGGCCGCTAAGACATATGTTTTCAATGATGGGAAGCAGATTAAGGTTTCGTTTGGGACGGTTTTCTTATTGCTTCTTAAAGCAACTTTCTAATACAAAATAAAAAATTTTGTACTAAAAAATTGCTTTAAGAAGCAGAAAAAAGCCATTCCAAAGGCTTCGTTTGAGACAAATTTTTATCTACTTCGTAAAGTTGGTGTAGAGAAAATTACTTTTTAAAACTGTTGTAAAAAATAGTTTTCTTGATAATTTTTTTTTTTTGGAAAGAATAAAAAAAATTATGGTTAAATAAAAATTGTGGATACGGTCTGAAAAATAAAATAGTAAGAAAGTTGTCTCAAACGAAGCTTAAATCCCTATTGTTCCAATATAGGAATCATAATATTGGTTTTAATAGCTGTTAGTTACCGTTACTAATGCCCCACATATTTTACGTTTTCAGAACTGCTGGAACAAAGTTCTGCTTGAGGGTAGCGATTTTGGTTGTCTGATTCATCTACTGATGTTGGTAAGATTCATTGAGAATTTATTGTAAGTTAGCAAACGTAAGAGTATATATTAGTACAATTTTTGGAGCTTTTTGATTATGGTACTGTACAATATGAAAAACAGATAACATAATTTCTGTTCACAAAAACTATTATATCATCAAAAAATCAGAAATGCTCTTGTGAACATTTACAAGCTTGCTCTCAAAAAATCTTTTTGGAAACTGTTTCCAAAGAAGTACCAGAAAATAGATTCTCAGCACTATTTGCAAGAAATCTGGACACCAACTTGTATGATCTTAGTTGGGCCAAAACCAGAAATAAAAACTTTTCTCATCAATAAAATCTAACAATTGGAAACAACCAACTGATCACCTTTGATCACCATAGTTTGGTTAATGAGTGCAAGTTAGTGTTTATTAGGTTAGACTCATTCTTTACTTGAAGAGATCAGATTAGTTAATGGTGGACAAGAAATGAATTAACCTTTCTTAATCTATCACTTTTAATTTTGTTTGTTTAATTAGCCAGCACATGAGTGCCTGTAACTTCTCTTTGAAAACAAAATAAATGAATAATTAAGATGCTCAGCTTCTTCAACGATCCAAACTTCACATAAAAAATATCTCTGCATGCTTCATGCTGCATGTCCCAAATGGATTCATTTCATTATTAGTTGCATATAATACCTCTAATCTTATCAATTTATTTCTTAATAATATTGTATTTATGGTTGTTTAATTAATACAACTAAAAAGTTGTGTTCAATTCTTTTGCTGAATAAAAATTACGTATATGATAATGAAATGTAGCTTTTGACTTGTTTAAGTTTGACAAGTCTTTTGTTTTATTAATGGACTGTACTCACAGTTCATTCAAGAAGATGACAACTTGCGGTTGAATGGTTCAAAAAGCTTTGTATTTTCAATTGAGTACAATCCATGTCGATCCGTGAAAGTTTCTTTTTTGTTATTTTCAAAAGAGTAATTTTCATTGGAAGTGTAAGTATGGCATTTGTTAAACTAGAGAAAGAAAATTCTTCTTGTGCTTTCTTGGAAGAGAGAGAGGGAACGGAGGAGAGGGAGAGGCAGGGAAGAGAATTTTACAATATCAAGTTGTCGGATTGACCACTTAGGGGCTGTTTGGTAGCAGGATTTAGATTGGATTTGAGCGAAATCCAGCCAAACGGCCTAAAATGCAAAACCAAATCTCACGGCAAACGAAATCCTCCGTAGACGGAAAAATCCGCCGATTCGCTCAAAATGCCGGATTTCTGAAATCCTATATTCTGCAGGATTTACGAAATCCTTGATGCTAGAAGAAGAATCCGCTCAGTAAATCCTGCTCTGTAGTCAAACAGTCACATGAGATTTAAGAGGATTTATCATGAATGTTACCAAACAATTTTCAAGATTTAAGCCTCTCAGGATTTCCGAAATCCGGATTTAGAGGATTTACGAAATCCTACTTAAATCAAATCCATAATGCTACCAAACATCCCCATAAAATGAAGAGAGATTGTGAGAAATAGATGAATTGTTGGAGATTTGACAACCGAGCTAAAGATTTCATGATATTCAATACCCATCTTTCTTAATATTTTATGATTTTGTGCTAAATTGGTTCATATCGACCCAGTTTCTATCAAGAATTTAAAAGAAGCAAATTGTTTTTTAATATTTTTTAACTTTGCGTTAAATTTCATAGCAAATATCTTCATGAATTTCTATCAACGGGACTAAAGGGTATTGTGATCTTTTTTTTAATTAAATATTTATTAAGCATTATTTTTAAGTAATTCTAAAATTTCCAAAAAAATTTATTAAACATTTCTTTGTTTAAAAAATAATAATTTTAATTTTAATTAAAAAAATAGTCATATCTTATAAAATATGATTGATATTGAAAATAACATCTATTTGTGATTAAAAGCTAAAGAAAAAATAACATCTATTTAGATTTTACTATAATTTCAACAACTGCTAGGGTTATCATTTTGATTTTATATGATTAACATACTTTAAGCATAGAAATCTTTGACTAAATTGTGATGCCATGGCTTTTAGAAATTATCCGAAATTAAAATCGTTTTTTGACTCAATTTCTATCAAGAAACAAATTGTTTCAATAAATTTTTTTTCATAAATTTATATTATATATGAGAAAAGAATCAAAATGATCCCTCCATTCTTTATAAATTAAGGACTAAAATGGTGACTAATTTGATCTCTAAACTATTTAAAATAGAACAATTTTTGTCCCTAAAAAGGTATGTTGCATATAATTTTGAATGTTAATGATGTATAAATAAAATAGTGATATTGTTGCTTTTTAATTTCATATTTTTAAATATAAATAAATTTAATTATTATCAAATTTTTTTCAAGTATATTTAATAAATTTTTAAATAATATTTTCATTACAATGTGTCATATTTTAAGAAGTTGAGGGCCAAATTGATCCATCAAAATAGTTGAGAATCAGTTTGGCCCCTCACAAATTGTTCAGAGACTATTTTAATCTTTTTCTCTATTATCTATAAAATTACTATATGTATTGGTGAAATTTCCTTTCCTATTATATTATAGTAGTTATGTAAAGTTGCTATATGAGTTATTATATTTTCTGTTTCTTAAGACAAAACTAATATTTTTTAAATTCATGGTGATACAGATCCAGCTGCAATTTTTTCTAATAAATGAACATCACTAAAAGGAGCCAATCCTTTCTACCGGCTCCCTTCATCCTGCTCATCAATATAAGGAAGTCAAAGAAATAATATTGACGGCTAATGGAGCTTTGTTTTTTTGCTTTTTGATTCAGTAGATTTAGTGTATTTTTTGAGTTTTGCTGCTCGGGGCTTTGTTTGCATGTCAGTTTGAGCAGTCTGTCTTTCTTTTTGGGCTCTTGTGAGCTTACTTCTTACTTTTTGTGGGGCTTTTTGTTTTTTTTACTCACTTGTATTCTTCTCTTAATCTATATAACGGCTTTGCCAAATTTTTCCAAGAAAAAAAAAAAACAAATTTCCCTTTCTAGAAAGAAAGTTCCCTTTCTAGCAAGAAAGTTGTTAAGGAAACTTGTCAAGTAAGTGACATCCACATCTGTTTTTGAAGATTCTTAGAGCACACAACTGTCCTTGGTAAGTTGGTTGGGACTTAGGGAGCTTAAGATACCAATTAAGAGGTCTTGAGTTTGAATCTTGTGTATGAGATATATGTGTGAGTCTTCCTTAACCGACCTAAATGTCTAAAAAAAAAAGAGTCTTAGAGCTCAGAGGGATTTCAAGATATTTGAAAAGAAGCTTCCCACGGTTAAAGATATGAATATTAGCTAAATTAGGATTAATTATTCTGTGCGGACGCCCAACGCCGTCCGGTGACTAACCATAATGTGTCACGTCATCCCTTCGCTCGGTACTGCGGCTCTGTACCACTGACATGACACATTCTAGTAGGCCTCCGGATGTAGAGCTGCATCCGGTCTCCGCACATAATAATTTCTTCTAAATTAGACCCCACTTGAGGCCAATTGCCTTGATAGATAACAGGAAAATTAGGGAAATTGGTCTTCCAATGGTAAGATATGAGAGGAGATAAGACTTCTATGTTCAGAAAACAAAACAATAAGATGCTCACCTCCATAAAAAAAAATGATTAATGCTTGAATTTTACCCCCATGCAAGCCTACTCAAATTATGGATCACACATACATGAGTCAATTATCTGATTCAGAATAATGAAATGCTTCTATGCCTATTCAATATTTTCCTAAGGGAGAGAGCAAAAGTTGAGGCTTTTTTATATTTTCACTATTAAAATTTTATTAGAATTTTGAGCTATGATTATACCAAGCATTATGTTTTTATATTTAGGGATGTTTTTTTATTACTTCATTATACCTTTCTAAAAGTTTTGGTGAATATGCAATCAGTTGCTTTACACTATGAAATGTACAAAGACCCACAAAAGCATTATTGCATTTTATGATGGGAGGTTATTCTCACTGCATAAAGCAGTGAAATTAATAATGAGGTGCTTATTGATCACAATACCAGTTTGGTATATACAGATGCAGACCAAGCTATAACTTACATGACATTTAAAGTTGACGACTCATCTTCAACATTCAAACATGTTAATCAAACTACATAAGGAAATTTCTAAAACAACGGCGTTGTGATTGCTAGTGTCACAATCCAATCAGATAAGACTCACAGGATTGATATGTCATATCGTGTTGGTTTGCAACCGACAAATCTCATGATTTAAGTTTTGGAGGTTTTTTTTTCAGAATTTTTGTCCAAATTATAATTTTAAAACAACAATACATATAGAACTAATAACAACATTGAAAATACTAAAAAAAAACTCATCCATAAAGTTCTCTTTTCATTTTATCATCAAAATGAATATACAATTATGATATATGGCTATATATTGAGCTATATAATGGAACAATATAATTAATTAGTCATAGTTGTACAAAAATCAAAAGAAAGCTACATATTCATATCAGATTATGAGACTGCTACTCAACTATTCTTTTCTCTCTCACAGATCTTAAAAATAGAAGGCAAAACAATATTAGCTAACACAGCTCAATAAACAACATTTATCAATCTAAATTTTCAAATGATTCCATTATTAAATATTTAATGAGTACTAAGAATAATATAATAAATTACTAGGCTTAGCAGAATAGTAATTGCATATATCAGGAATTCAAATAACAGTGTTGGAAAAAATAAACACGTCATATCATATATAATACAAAGAATTCTAATCCTTATGTCTCCCAACAAACATAATGCGTAGAATTTTGACCCTTATAACTCACATTAGATAGAAATAAGAGAATTGTGATAACAACATATTCATATAATATTAGAATGTGCCATTGACACCAGAATGTGCATTTAGCATCAAGCCAGAGCTTTCTCCATCCACCTCAAAACTCCTCATATCCACACAATTCAATCAGATAAACACATAGTTCATCACATTGCAGTAATTAAAATATAAATGAACTCATTTCAGAATTTTACAAAATAATATAATAATAGCCATCTAAATGTACTACTATGTAGAAATATATTATTTAAAAATATAATCAAATTACCAGAGATTATTTAGAATATTATCTTAAAGTTTTAATTATACTATAATATTATTTTTCAAAGTCATGATTGTGTTTTAATCCATTAAAGTAGCAAAATTCTCAAAATGCCCTGTGTAAATTTTCTAAAAAAATACTTAAATATATAAAATCATTGTCTCTATAACATATAATATAATGTTATCTGGTAAAATTTTGTAGGTGTAGAGTTATCTACATTTTTCGGTTAGAAAATTGCAAATTAAATCAAACTTTTCAATAATCTCCATATTTTTGAAAACTAAGACATGCAAAATGTCACCTATCTCGATCTGAGTAACTTTTAGAACTTGATTCACAGGTTGAAAAGAGTCAAAACAACCCAAAATTGACTCTCTCTCTCTCTCTCTCTCTCTCTCTCTCTCACACACACACACACAAGCTGAAAGGAAATGGGTGAATAGTGGATTTTAATATTTTAAATATTAAAATTCAGCCTAGCACCGCAGCGCTATGCGACACATTCCAGGATGCTCCCTCAAAGAACCCCTAGCACCGCCATGGTATATTAATTTCAAAAACTTTTAAGAGCACTAGCGTTGAAGCGTCGCTGAACTAGGCACCGAAGCGGCCCAACGCCCTAAAGGACAAATTTCAACTTGCTCAAATATGTAAACATACTCTAGGGGTTCACTTCAACGTATATGTAGACTCTCACATGTATACAAAACATTCTCAGACACATGCATGAATGTTCAAATGCAGAAATTTAATGGATTACCTTGATTCTGATTGGGTCGAAACTACTTGAAAGATATACTAACTTTCCAGATGTTACACATCGACTCCTCAAAACTTTATATATCATGTGAATTGGTGAATAGCGTGCGATTGCCTAAGGGCTAATGTGACTAGGTGATGTGGGTTTTGAACGCAATGGTCCCAATCTAAATCACTCCTACAAGATATTGGACAACAAAGCCTATCAAATAGAGAAAGTGTAATCCTTGCCAAATTGAAATATAATCTCTATGTCTAAAGCAACGAGACTCAAACTTCTACGAAAATTTTGGATCAATAAGGAATCAGATCATCATATGACATGAAAGGGAATAATGACCATAAGGGCTGGAATGGAGGAGCCTTTGTTAAGTAAAGATAACCAAAACAAAAAAAACAAAAAAAAAACCTTAATCTGGACCAACTGCCAAAGTGAATTCTTTTTATCATATTCAATTTTGAATTGATTAAAATTAGAATGATTATGAAAAAAAAAAAAAAAAAACACTTTTAGTTATAGTCGACACCTTAATCTGGACCAACTGTCAAACACAATTGTATCCATGTGAATGTTTTAGTTTTTGTTATGCTTGTTGAGTGTGAAGATTTTGGTTTTGGTTGGGATGATCTGGCTCTCAATAATGCTAATGCTTCTATGGACATGAATGCTGAATTGCCTATTAAAAATGCATCCAATTCTTTGTCGTTTGTTGATGTGTTGATTGCGCTTATTTCCTCTGATGAGCTGAAAGCACTATTGGCTTCCAATATAATAGAAACTTGTGTGGATCAATCTGAATGGCTAGATGGGTCTGTTTCCTCAACTTGCAGGATGCTGGAGATGATTTAGATGAGCCAGTGGATGCGTTTCAAGATTTGTATAGTTTGAATGTGAGACATATTGTTCAAAAAATCTATTCTCATGATGATGACAAGCGTTGTAGGCGAAAAACTAAAAAGACGTACTGTGGTTTTTGGAGAGCATGCTCTTTTTGCCTGATTGGTTTGTAGGTTTTTGCCGTTCCTTAAGGGGGTCTCATTTGGTGGTTGATCTTTTTTGGGCTTCTGTTATTGTCTTGGTTGTTTTGACTGGCATTTTGTGGGTGCTTCTATGGGCTTCTGCTCTGTTATGGTCCTGTTTTGCATTTGTCTGTTTTTGTCTTGTGTTTTTTGCAAGTAGAGATTTCTTGATTGTTGTGGCTTCTTCTGCGACGTCTGCTGGTTGTTGCTTCTTCAGTTGTTTAAGTCTCTTTAGCTTGTTTTATTTTTTGTTTGATTATTATATTTATATTGAATCAAAGGTCGTAGGTTTTTCTTCAAATGATGTATTTAAGAGGACTTCAGATTCATTAAGAACTTGTAACTTTTACTTTAATTAATATGTAAGCCCCTCGTGTTGGTTAAAAAAAAAAACTATTTCCTTGAGTTTAAAATTAAATGGCAAGCATTCTATTTTTCAATGAAAGTATAAAAATTTATACATGCAAATATTTTAATGCAAGCCCTATTTATAATTACAACAAGCAACACTTTTGCCAAGATATATCATAAATGAGCCATGGGTGTTAGACTTGATGTATATAATATGTGTTGGCATCGTTGACCATGGCTTGTGTCAATATTGGTATCATCATGTGTCTGTGTTGGTGTCAATGATATATAAATTAGTCTTATGGGCGATGACATGTATGACAACCCAAAAGTACAAAAAGCATTTTAAATGCAAAATATGGATATGGGAATTTTTGATTGAACTAGAGCGCTTCGGCATTGTCCATTTGAGCTTTGGCACTATGGTTGAGAGCATGGCGGTGCCAGAAATCGCCGCCATGACATAAGTGTCTCTATTCTACAGTAAAACGGATTTCTGCGTGCGTCGTTGTGGTACTCGAACTGAGCACTGTGGTGCTAGGCCGGCCACTAAATTTTTTTTAAAAAATATTTTTCTTCATAAATCCTCTGCCAAAACTCCCTCACTCCTCACTCGCATGGCTTGGCCGGAAAGTAAATAAGAGATAGAAGGGTTTTCAGGTGATTTTTCTCTACTGTTTCTTTTATAGAAAGTATTCTAATTATTGTAAGTAACTATCCTTGTACTTTTGTTTTTTATTATTTTGATTTCTACATATTTATCTGTCACGACCCGACCCGAACCGAGACGGATCCCGTTCGCACTGGGCCGCGACAGGAAAACTAACCAGGATCTGGCTTTGGAATTTGCTTCAGAACTGATTCTTCCAAACAATTTAACTCAAACAGACATAAACAAAGAGCTACTATGAATCATCAAACACAGCGGAACAAAACATCTATCTTTTCTTTTCCTCAAAACAATCATCTACAAATACAGTACATGGCTTTTAGACAGAAAGAAAGACAGAACAGAAAAGTCATGACTGTACAAAAATCAAAAGGTACAAAACAATACCTATACTGATCAGACTCTGAAATCTATTCCTGGACTTCCTTCCCTTTCCCAGAACCTGAAAACCACCAGAAAGCAAGGGTGAGCTCAACAGCTCAGCAAAGCAACAAACCTCCAATCAAAATTCTCAGAAACTCAAAACCAACACATCAGACAAATTCGTACATAAATCAGAACAAAATCAGACAGATATCAAAGCGTACAGATCATATCAAATCAGAAACAGAACAAATCAGACAGATCAAATCAGAAACGGAATCGTACAGAAATCAGAAGTTCAGATCATATCGGAACAGAACAAAATCGTAACAGAATCATATCAAATCAGATATCAGATATTTAATTAATAGCTAAATTCCCTGACACTGACTAAATCTCATAGGATCCAGGCCCCTTATGCCTCCCTTTGTGCTCACGGCACCAGAACAGATGTGCATATAGCACCAGAATACATATATAGTGCTTATAGCACCTAAACAAATTTCCTCGGATCCGGAACAGAACAGATATCAGATTTCATATTGAGCTCATTTAAAATTTCTCAGACACTAACTGAATCTCATAGGATCCAGGCCCCTTATAACTCCCTTTTTATAGCATATACAGATAGCATATCAAATCAGAAGAATTTCGGACAAATCAGAAATTACCCAAAAATCGGACAGCACAACGGCAGTATACAGAATTTACACAATTTTCCTGAAAATAATAATTTACCAAATTTGCACAGAATATAAATATCAACATTTCAGAACGTTTATTCTACTGCACAGAGAATTTCCAAGTTCACAGAAAAATCCAGTCGACTAAAAACTCCGTCGAACCAAAAATACCCGGACAAAAATCTTCAAAATATAATCAAAACGTGCACACCCGGCACGGTAACAATATACAGAAAGTTACACGGTAAAAACTGAACCAATCAAAAGATACGGACGAAAATCGCTAACGGAAATAAAATCCGGACAGAAAATACCGCCAAACACGACGATTTTGAAAATTGAGAAAGGCGGAATGTGCCTTACCTCGCGTATAACAATTTCATGAACAGTCTCGTCGGACGAAAACAGCTCCGCATCGCCCGAAAATCAACTTTTTCACAAATGCCCTCGACTTTCTCTCTCCTCAAAAGATATTTTATAAAAATCTGATTTTTCTCTCTCTTCAAATGACAGAATTTCCTTAAGTAAACTTCAGATCGGCCCGGCCGATCGCCAGATCGTCCCAGGACGATCAGACCAAATTGATCGTCCTGGACAGCTCCCAGGGCGATGATCCGGCCGATAATTTTGAACAGTGTCAATCGGCCTGGCCGATGTCTCCAATCGGCCTGGACGATGCCTACAGGAAAACACCTGGAACAAATCTGGGCAAATTCTGGAACAGCTTCTCAACTGATCGTCCCAGGACGATCCCAGATCGTCTTGGACGATCCTGGAGCAGATATTGATATTACATTATCTCTCTTAAATTTGCTAAAACTTCATTATATTATGATTTTATAAGCTTTCATTGAGCAACTTTTGATATGCTATATATTTGATCATTTTGAATGATTTAATATATTTTTATTGTATTTTCATCGGTTAAAATTATGTATATGAATTTCTTTATGAAATATGTGTAAAAATATGTACTGAAATTGAAGTGAAAAATAATGTATTATGATTGATAAGATGTATTGAAGTGTACAACGAGTTGAAATGATTAACAGGTACTGGAATATAGTGTTTGTTTGATTGAGAAAGGAAATAAAGTACTATATTGATATTAATATTCATATGATATAAATTTCATCTGATATAAAATGAGGTATTGATTGATATCATGGATATGAAATGATAACCCTATAATGATACTACAATATAATGATTTAGAAGTAATGATTATAGAGCAACGATTCCTATAGTAACAATTTAGAGCAATGATTTCAGAGCAAGGATTGTGAGTCATAAGGAGCTGGATATTGATTGAGAGATAAAAGTACAAGAGTAAGATACCCTCAAGATACTCTCATATGAATATAAGATAAGATACTTATTATTAATTATAGAATACTGATTACTAAATGATTACTAATTACTATTACATATAAAATAACTTATATTGTACTTATGATATTTATTGCCAATAATGTTACTTTTCTGATGATACTGATTAATGTTACTGATACCAATCACTATTGCTGATACTTTGGACTATGATGTGATTAGTTATAAATTTAGCAATTAGTATAGATGACCATCATAGATATTGATGTATAGATTTCTTTATATTATTGACATCATATTATTTCTCTTCTTCTTGCATTGATTTTAGTTGTAAAAATTTAATTACTTGCTCGGCTATTCGTTCTTTACGTTGTTTAAATGATTTCATGTAAGGATCTAGTAACTTAAGGTCATGTATGCATGCAATGATGCTAGTGTAGCTTTTATTTCAATTATTTGATCTATGCATTCGTTTGTAGCTAGAGTGGTTATTGTACATATTATTTTAGACTCTATCATAGTTTATTGATTCTCTATAATGAAATTTATCAGCTTTGAATGTTGATATTGATATGATTTTAATGATTGGTTAATGAATGGAATGCATTGACAAGATAACAAAGATAGAAAACAAAAAAGAGAAAAAAAAAAAAAATCTTTCACTATAGATCCCAAGGAGTGGCAACATGTGTCGATATTGTTAATGAAAAAATAAGGTGATGGTGATCAGATGATAGTGGTCGGACAACGATGGTGTAACAACCCAAACTCTTAACAATTGTGATATTATCCGTTTTTGCCTAAGGGACATCACATTTTTGTTATATTGGTGTAACTTCTCAGGAGGTCACCCATCTTAGGATTTCTCTAGGATAAACATGCTCAACTGTTGGAGTTTTTTAATGAAATTTCAACTATTACACCAAATGACTTCTCAATATTTAAGAGTTAGGTTCTTTTTACTTAAGGGGTTCGCAGATGAGTTTATACATGATGTTTATACAACAATATTTGAGCGGCAATGGCTCTCGATGGTGATCATTGGATAGGACTTTTTTAAATTCTTAGTCTAGTGTATATATGTAAGTTTGACTTAATTAATAACAAAATTTGGCAAAAATATTCTAATGATGGTAGTTAGGTGACAATGACCAGAAGACAAAAGAATGACGAAAGTGGTATAACAGTGGTGGTCAGATCGTTGACAACAAAATTGGGCAAAAATAGTCAAGTGATGGTAGTCAGGTGGTGATAAATAGAAGACAAAAGTGACGAAATGTGGTATGGCTGTGGCAGTCAGACAACATTGGATAAGATGATTGTATTTGGTGATGATAGTTAGATGACTAAGGTTGGATGATAATATTGAAGCAATGATGATTGTTGGTAGTGATCATCAGGCATAGTTCTCTCCAACACAATGTCAAGCTCCAGCTCTAGGTCTAGCTCCAGGCTCCCTTAATGTGGCATACGTAGATTTTTCTAGTGGCATTTTGATTATTTGAGCCTAATTTTTTTCATTGAATACTCCATGTTGATCATCTTGGCAATATTTTGCATTGAGTGATCTTGAGCTCATTGAATTTCTTTTGTCAATGTGCTCGCCTTATCTAAAAGCACACAATATTCTAAGATTATTTTCAAATAGTATCATGAAATTTTCTCCTATGTATCAAGAACTTGATTTATGAAAATATGAATGCATAACAAGTCATTTTTTTAATTTTGTCGGGTTTATACCAATAAAACATTGATTTCACTTATAGATTTGTTGATATCAACACTCAAATGGTCACAAATTAATTTTGTCAAGATTCATATTTGATTAGGTACACTTAATTACCTTAGAATTAATTACTTTCAAAGTTTTTTTTTTATATTTATGTCTGTTTTCTAAGAAATTGACATTTTTACTAAAATATAAGAAAAAAATAATATTTCCAAAAGTCACTATCTTTGACATAGATTTTCTTCGACGAGAAGAGTACTCTAATTTGTATTGATCAAAGCCAAATGTAATAACGAGAGTAGTTATAATATAATAAACTGAAGAGAATTTTCTTTACAAAAATTTATAGAAAATCTCTTTTAAAAAATGGCCGTACTATAGCGTGTGGACCGCACCGCCAATTCTTATTGGAAAGACTCAACGTAATTATTGCCTACTATATTATGGCCTCTGTCTTACGCGCATAGGCGGCCAAGATGGAGAAATGTACCAACAATGTGACACGAAAGCTCCGTCACCTTCCATGATGCCTCGTGTCCATAGTTTTCTTCCTTAACATGATGCCCTAACATATCAAAGATTGTATGCATCATACATCATGACATAGTTCATGAATCATTCATCATGCATGATATGCTTTGCATCATAAAGTGATATTCTATCAACTAAAACGTTTTTTGTTCGAAGTTTGAGTATGTGATTTACGTGTAAATTTTTCTTTAATTAAATTAAAAGTCTAAAAAAAAAATAGGATCAACTCTTCTTTTAAAGATAGATAAACTCATTATATAAATAAGAATATTAAAATTTAAAATAAATAGAAAATATATAAGATCATATTCAAAGCAATTTATTTTTCATCGTATTATGACAAATTTATTTAAGATGGCAACAACACGAAGTCTTTATCCTAACACGTGAGGTCAGGTACATGAATTCTTATATATATATATATATATATATATATATATATATATATATATATATATATATATATATATATATATATATATATATATATAGAACATATATATATTGTGTTCTATTAATGGCTATATTCTTATTTAAATCTAATAAAAAATTATTTTTAATAATTTATAGTAAAAAACCTAGAGGCCAATAAAACTTGGATGAACGGGAAAATAAGTAAGCAATATTGTATTATTTTCTCTTGATACGTCATCATGAAATAATTTTGATCGGGCACGAATCTCAAGGCAATTAAAAATCAAATTGGGAACTTCAAAAATTAAATTCGGGAACACCTGAACTCCGATTTCAACGAACTTACAGTCAAACTGAGCGCCTCGGAAATACGAACTCAAAGACACCAAATTCGACTCAATCCGAGCCCAAATGAGCCCAAATCAAGTACCCGATCGAAGTGCTGCTGGGAGCTTCTTATAACAATTTGAGTTACCAAACGGCGTCCGATTTTAACGAGCTTATACTCGAATCGAACGGCTCGACAAGACGAATCCAACGAACCCAAGATCACCGAATTCCGACATCACAAAGACCTTTAAATGTTCAACGAACAGTGCACGACCATAGGATTCAACATCGGCCGTCCATTCGATCACTCTCTATTCACCCTTGATCTCACGCCTATTTACGGGCCATGCAACTCCATAAAATCTATAAATAGAGCCCTCATTTCTCATGAGAGGGGGACCCAAGCAAGAGAGAGAAGGAAGAAGAGAAGGAGGAAGGTCCTCCTCGACGGCCGCCGGACCACCGTCGGACCACCGCAGAAGTCCCGCCGGACCACCGCAGAAGTCCCGCCGTACCACCGTAGGAACCTCGTCGGACCACCGCAGGAACCTCACCGGACCACCACCGAAGCCTCGTCGGAGTTTCATTGCACCACTGCCTTAAGGTCCGACGTTCAGTCCCTACGTCCTGCTGAAGACCTGACGTCCTGCTTAAGGCCCGACGTTCAGTCCCTACGTCTTGCTGAAGACCCGACGTCCTGCTTAAGGCCCGACGTTCAGTCCCTACGTCCTGCTGAAGACCCGACGTCCTGCTTAAGGCCCGACATTCAGACCCCAGTCTCCTGCCGACTACGGTCTTCCCGACCTCCGTCGCCTACTATGGTCCTTCCGACCTCCATTACCAGACAACGGTCTTTCAGACCCCAGTCTCCTGCCAACTACGGTCCTCTCGACCTCTGTCGCCTACTATGGTCACTCCGACCTCCATCACCAGACAACGGTCTTTCAGACCCCAGTCTCCTGCCGACTACGGTCCTCCCGACCTCCATCGCCTACTATGATCACTCCGACCTCCATCACCAGACAACGGTCTTTTAGACCTCAGTCTCCTGCCGACTACGGTCTTCCCGACCTCCGTCGCTTACTATGGTCCTTCCAACTTCCATTAACAGACAACAGTCTTTCTGACCCCGGCCTCCTGCCGACTACAGTCCTTCCGACCAAACAAACATGTATATGTAACTCCTACCATGTAATGCAATCTATATGATGTACATTTGCTACATCAATCCAAGGCCTTCTCCCAAGGAAGGGCCTCATTTGTAATCGACTACAAATACTAGTGGATTCATTCAAACTGGGCCAGGCCCCGTGGTTTTTCCCCCTTTTCAGGGATTTTCCACGTAAAAAACTCTGGTGTCTCTTATGAATGCTACACCCTCTCACTTATCTGATTGTGTGCTGGATCTTCGTACAATGCTAAGACATTAAACCATATTTCTCTACCGTCGCGAATACTCCAGGACGCAACATCTCTAATTTTTAATATTTACAAATTATACAGGCAACCCTGCCATCTAGTCAGTAGGTGGCAGCGTTGTGCAGACAATAGGATTCGTCATCTAAGCAAGCGATGGTACCCATGCCAGCAACATGTATATTTTCTTCACAATATTATGTGCGTTAATAAGCTTTGGTTTAGATAGTGTATGCATCATATGTAGGATTCAATGGAGACAGAAAAATAAATTTATCTTCTTCGAAACACATGTAAAATCATCGAGAAGAATTATCGGAAGCGTATTTTAATCCATTGAAATGCATAATTGAGATTTTCGTTCTTCCACGTTTAAAGCGGCGTTCTCCAAAAGTACGAAGACCCATTCTTTTTCACTCAAGATAGAAAATGAAAGAAAATGAGAACTTAACCGCTTAAATTGGGGACCACGACCATTTTATACCTTAAATGTCTTTATTTTATTTCAGCCCATCATTAAAATAAAATAAATATTCGGCCTCTACATAATAATTAATTCCATACAAATTTGATTGAGATGCCATATAAGTCAAATAATAATTTAATTAATAAATAGATCACAAATTCAATCGGCTCAATTTTAGATAGCTTTTAATGTATAATATTTCATTTATATGTATAAATATATGAGCCAACGTATAAAATTTTCCAACAACTTATGATGATTCATACATCATAACTAAGTCATCCATCTTATTGTGAATGTTGAGTCTACTCCCAACAGCACAATACCAAATAGAGCAATGTGGCACCTGATTTATGGAGGCTGATGTGTTAAGCATTGATTAATGGAGGCTGGCAGGCTGCAAAAAAAAGTCTTCGGCTATTTTTAAGGATAAGTTTTATTTTCATAAAACTCTTTATAATTTAGTTTTTGAATTTTATACTTATCAACAATAGTTTCTAATGTCTTATGAATAAGACAGCCAATCAAGTGCATATGTTAGGGCTTCTTAAATCTTAATATGAATATTTATTACAATTTGTTATAAAATCTAATCATATTATGTTTATAAAAATTATAAATCTTTATGTATCATATATATTAATCATCCATAATTACAATAATAGGGTGGTAGAATACTCACAACAATAGATAGAAAATGTAATATCTTAATTTTGTATAAAAAGTTAACATTTAAATGGGTAAAAAAAAGATTGCAATAGAAATCAAAATTATTGAGTGATGATGCGACGTTGATTAGGTAATGGCTATAAAATGACTGACGGATCAAGCGACAATAGTTAAGTAATAACAATTGGGTGATAATATTCAGGCAAACGATGATTAGATGGCAGTAGTCAACTACAATAGCTCACTTGACTCTAGGGTCAATTTTTATTTGGAACGAAAAATTTTTTACGACTTTTTTAGGGTCATTGGGTATAAATTTGTATTTATAGACTTAATTTTGATGCTTTTGAAGTTTAATGAAGACGCATTAAAACTAACATTGAGTAAGGTTGAGGACTTTTCAAAATTTTTTGATAACTTTGGCTCAAATTAATGCACTGACTATAGGCAAAGTTGAAATTGTGATTATTGCGACTATACTTTTTTTTTGGGACATTTAGGCCATTAAAGGCAAACTCACACAAAAGTAGACTCGATATCTCTTAGTGCCTAATCTCAACCAATAGGTCAAAGAGAGTTGTGTGAGACTATACTTTATTCGTGATATTGAGAGGTCAACATTGACATCTAATGAGTGATCACATTTTGTAATATTTCAAAATTATAATACTGTGCTACAAGATTTTCAAGACTTAATATATTTTGAGATAGCATGTGTTTTAATGTTTGAAAATTGAAGGATAAAATAAACATTATAACAAAATCTATTAAATTAAGCAAAAACATCGATGTATTATTTGAATAAGAAACTGTTGGAATTAAATCTAGGAATTGTTCAAACCGGCCTATTACAATAAATTAATAATCAAAATATCTATTTTGATGAAACGAGTCAAATGACATAAAAAGCATCTTGATGCTACTCCAAATGAGTTAAATCAAGTGTAATTGAAGCATAGTTAAAAAATTTACGATAGTAGTTGAAAGATCGAATGATCTTCAAAAGTTGGCAAATTTGTGCGTCTAGATGAGAAAAATCCAGCACAATCAAATTCACTTCATTTTAAGCCTATTAAGATACTTAAATACTAAAATAATGATATACAATCATTGGAATTAACACGAGTTATCAGATGAAGTTCCTAGATCGAGGTTCTGAATAAAATTATAAAAAATGTCACTAAAAAAACTATAAATAATCTCAACACGAATGGAATATGAACTTGAATGTGTAGACAGCTTAGAGATCATAAGAACTTTAACGCCTTATATGATGATTAATGTTGAATACCACTGCCAGCAATAGTTGTTGCCTGATTGTTGTCACTTGCATGTTGTTACACAATTACTATCACTTGATTACTAGCGCTCGACCGTTGTGGACCGTCATCGCCTAACCATTGTTATTTGGTTGTCATGATCTCACTATCAATTCCCTCCATAAATTCTCCAACAATATTTACTACCATTACATGAGATCAAAATAGTTGTTCCGAACTTTAAAGTCTTGCATTCTTCTAATTGAGAGCAAGATTATGGTTTTGTAATCTTATATTTTGGATCATTTGAATTGGGTAAGGCCAAATCTATTTTTGGGTTTTTTATATAAAAATTTTGACTCTTGTAAACCATTTTCTTTTATTTGCATTCTTACAAGATTTTAATGTAAAATTAAGACGTTGTTATGTATCTATTGTCTTGAATATTTTAAGCACACAATAAGAGTAGGCAAAATAAAGTCAAAGCAAAAATTTATAATTTCTTTAGTACAATTGTTGTATATTAATTAATTATATAGTATCTCGTGATGTTCTCAAGCAAATTCATCTTTTCTTGTTATTTTTTAGTATTGTTTGTTGCCCTCTCTTCTATGAAGTTCTTAAGAAGACTATTTTTTTTCATAATCCACTCAATCAAGGGTGAAGCATGGAAGAACTCAGTTTTTTTTTTTTTTTTAATAATCATTTTAACTATTTTGTACACAAAATTATAATTTTCAATTTCATTTATAAAATTATGTATTTTACAATATTGTTTTACTCACTGTCAAAAGAGAGATTGGTTTTGCCCCTGTCTTGATTGTGAACTAATAATATTATAATGGATAAAATTAATCACAAAATATATCAGAATATCTTAACATAATTTTTTATTCATCGGATTAAGCCCATTCTGATCATAATAATTTTATTTTTTTACACAATCAAATGCCAACCAATTCTTAAGATCAAGCAAAAACTCACTCAACTACTGCAAGTTGAGGTTGTGTCAACCCTTTGATTGCCTCTTAATATATTATCAAAAATTTATCTTGATCAAGCACAAATCTCAATTGCAAAATTGAATTGGAAACTTTCAAAATTAAATTCCAGAAACATTCTGGACTTTGATCTTCAGCAAACTTATAGTTGAACTGAATGTCTCGAAAAGACGAACCTAACGACACCAAATTTAACTCAATACGAGCCTAATGGGTCTAAATTCGAAGACCCAAAAACCATAATTTGTATTATGAAACGATCTCCAAATATGACATGCTTATAGTCGAATTGAGCGGCTTGACGAGAAGAATCCAACGAGCCTAAGATTCATTGAATTATGATATCATTAAGATATTCAAATGCCAGTAAATGGTCCACAATCAAAAGGTGGTCAATATTAGTTGTACATTCAAACCAACTCCCAACATACCCTTGATCTCCCTCATATTTACTGTTCATGTCACTCTTAGAAAACTATAAATAGATCCATCATTCATCATGGAAGGGGACTCAAGCAAGGAAGAGAAGGAAAAGAGAGAGAGATAAATATAGAGTTCTCTTGCCACCAGACTCTTCCTCGACCACCATCGGACCACTGACAGTTCGTCGAACTATCACCGAGCTTATGCCCAGCCACCTGACTGAATTTGAAATTCTATCTGACCACTAATGACGCCAAACTTCTTCCCGGCCACCAACTATGGATCTTTTTGACCTCAGTCACCAGACAACGATCTTTCTAACCTACATCGCCTACCGACTATGTCCTTCCAACCTCCATCACCAGACAACGATCTTTCTAACCACTATCACCCATTGATTACAATCCTTATGATCTCCATCGCCAGACTATGGCCCTTCCAACATTTATCGCCAGATTACGGATTCTTTTGACCATCCTTCTCCAGAAAACGATCTTTCTAATCACTATCGCCCACCGACTACGGTCTTTCCGATCTCAGACGTCAAATAATGGTCTTTTTAACCACTGTCACCATGCCAACTACGATCCTTCTAACCTCTGTCACTAAACTACGGTCCTTTCCGACCTTCATTGCCCGCCAACTAGGGTCTTTCCTACCTTCGTTGCTAGACATTGGTTTTTCCGACCTCCGTCGCTCACTGATTAATGACCTTTTGACCTCCATCACTAGATAACGATCTTTCTGACCTTCATCGAATATCAATTTTGGTCCTTCTGACCTTCATCACCTGACAACGATCTTTTTGACCTTCGTCGCCTGTTGATTACGGTCCTTCTAATCACTGTTACCCGACTGTGATCTTTTTGTCCTCCGTCGCCTGCCGACTATAGTTATGTCGAATAAACAAATATTTCAATACTAATTCTTCCAATTCCCACCATATAATACACTCTATATGATGTATATTTGTTACATCAAACTAAGGCCTTCCCCCCAAAGAAGGGCCTCATTTATAATTGACTGAAAACACTAGTGAATTCATTCAAATTAGGCCAGACCCTGTGGCTTTTCCCCTTTTTCAAGGGTTTCAATATAAAAACTCTGGTGTCTCTTATGAATGTTATACCCTCTCTTTTACATGATTTTGTGTTGAATCTTCATATAAGATAAGACTTTAAACTTTATATTCCTCTATCGCTACAAAAATTCCTTTAAACTTCAATCAAAATATTCCATATCACACTGCACATCATATATTTGCTACAAATTCAATTCAAAATTTTCATGATTGTTGCGGGCTGTAACTTGGCGATAGAGTTATAATACTGCATCTTAATGTTGTATGGATATCCAACTCACACAAAGAAAATTTAAGATTTTTTTATGTGGAAAACCTCAGAAAGGGGGAAAAAACGGTGCTTATGAAATGTCACAGTGTCTGGGTAGGTTCAGTGACACATTCTTGAGGGCGACATTTGCACATGACAAACGGGGGTTGAAATATATTTGACATGAAAACGTTAGTTGGTAGTAATGATTCATGAGCTCGACAGAATTCTTGTCACGACCCGACCCGAGACGAACGGATCCCGTTCGCACCGGGCTGCGACGGAGCAGCAGACACTAACCAGGTTAGCTTTGGAATTGCGAACTGAATCTTCCAAATTATTCTAAACAACACAATAAAAACACAGAGCTACTAAAAACATCTGCAGCGGAACAAAACATCTATCTTTTCATTTCCTCAAAATAATCATCTACAAATAATATGGCTTTTAGACAGAAAGAAAGACAGAACAGCAAAGCCAAGACTGTACAAAAATCAAAAGTACAAAAGTACCTATACGATCAGACTCTGAACTAATCCTGGACTTCCTTCCCTTTATGAAAACCACCAGAAAGCAAGGGTGAGCTACTCAGCAAAGCAACAAACCTCCAATCAAAATCTCAGAACCGCAAAACCAAAACATCAGACAAATCCGTACATAAATCAGAACGGAATCGGACAGATATCAATTCAAACGGAACTGTACGGAAACAGAAGTCATATCAAATCAGAAACAGAACAGATCAACATATCAGACACAGAAAGATCGTAAATCATCGGAACAGAACAAAAGATCAGAATCATATCAAATCAGATATCAGTGATATTTAATTAATAGCTAAAAAACTAAACAGAATCACAGATTCTGACCCTTAGTCTCCCTTGGCTCACAGCACCAAAAATCACGGTAATTAATGCTAAATGTGCTCACGGCCCAGAATACATAAATAGTGTTTTGCTCCTAAACAATTTTTCCTCGGATCCGGAACAGAACAGATTTTCAACTTGAGCTCATCTAAGTTTTAGCATATACAGTCAGATAGTATATTAAATCAGAAGAATTTCGGACAAATAGAAATACCCAAAAATCGGGAAGCACAACGGCAGTATACAGAATTTACACAATTTTCCTGAAAATCAAAATTCACCAAATTGACAGAATCAGATTCAACTTCAGAACCTTTATTCTACTACACAGATAATTTCCAATTTCACAGAAAAATTCAGCGATAAAAACACATCGAATCAAAAATACCCGGACAAAAATCTTCAAATTCAAAACGTGCACACCCGGCATGACAACGATATACAAAAATACGCGGTAAAAATTGAACCGATCAAAAGATACAAGAAAATCACTACGGAAATAAAATCCGGACAGAAAAACGCCAAACACGACGGTTCTGAAAATTGAGAAAGGTGGAATGTGCCTTCCGCACAGCATTCAACAGTCTTTCGAACGAAAACGGTCCGCGTCTTCCCGAAATCAACTTTTCCAAATTCTTCTTTTTCTCTCTCCTTCGATATTTTAAAAAATATTTTCTCTCTTTTCAAAACGAAGAATTCCCTAGCAGATCGGCCCGGCCGATCGCCACACGTCCCGGGACGATCCGACCAAAAATTCCTCCCAGGGCGTGGCCGATATTTTCTAGTAACTTCGGCCTGGCCGATGTCTCCAATCGGCCTGGACGATGCCTACAGGAAATCACCGGCTGGGCAAATTTTGGAGCTTCATTTCAACTGATCGTCCCAGGAGGATCCCAGATCGTCCTGGACGATACTGGAGCAGTTCTTTATATTACAATTCTGGTGTCGAGTAGTGATCCAACGAAAGTCCGGACGACAGGTGGTGGTTTTGCAGAACTTCGAGTATTAGGTGGTGGTTTTGTGGAAGGCTGGGCGTCAGGTGGCAGTATGACATAACTCCGCGCATCAGATGGTGCTCTGGCATAACTCTGGGTGTTATGTGGTGGTCTGACGGAAGCCCAGGCATCAGGTGGTGGTCAGGTGAAACTTTAAGCGTTAGGTGGTTGTTCGGTATAACTCGGGCGTCACGTGGTTGCTAGGCAAAAGATTGAGATTCAGGTGGCAGTATGGAAGAACTCTAGGAGTCAGGTGATGGTATGACATAACTTTCGGGGGTCATGTGGTGGTTCATCGGAAGTTCGGGTGTCAAGTGGCAGTCTGGCAGAAGTCCAGACATCGGGCGATGTCAAGTAGAACTCCTAGCGTCAGGTGGTGGTCCAGCAAAACTATGGGCATCAGGGGGTGGTCCGACATAACTCCGGGAGTCAGGTGGTGGTTAGACAGAACTTCGCGCGGTGGTCGAGTAGGCAAGGAGGCAAGGAGGCAAGAGCGATCTCTGATCTCTCTCTTGTTTCCATAGGCTTATGGGGTCCATTTTCAAGAGGAATGAGGAGTCTATTTATAGATTTCATAGAGTGGTATGACCCGCAAATAGAAGAAAGATCAAGGGTAAATGGGGAGTGGTTTGGATAGACGACCGATGTTGAATCCCTTGATTGTGAACCGTTTGTTAGAGATTTGTAGGTCTTAATGATGTTGAACTTCCATGATCTTGAGCTCGTTGGATTCATCTCGTCGAGCCGCTCGATTCGACTATAAGCATGTCACGTTTGGAAACTGTTTGGTAATCCAAATTAGTGTTTGAACCTTCCAACAGCTCTTTAGGTCCTTGATTTGGACCCATTTGAGCTCGGATTGAGTTGAATTTGGTGTCATTGGGTTTGTATTTCCGAGACGTTTAGTTTGACTATAAGTTTACTAATTAGAGTTTGGATAGTCTCAATTTTAATTTTGGAAGTTTCCAACCTTATTTTGCCTCGAGATTTGTGCCCGATCAAGATAATTTTTGATGATGTATGAGTTATAATAAATGATGTGCAAATTTAGACAAAATCTTAGATGAATCCTAAAAATAAGTGCAAACTTTAAGGAAAAGAAGTGATGATTTTTTAAGTATTTATTGAGGTGAAAAAATTTGTATTTTTATATTTTTTAATAAGAAAATTCAAAATAGAAGGACAAATAATATCTATCAATCAAAATAGCTCCAAATTAATTGTATTTATCTAATAAAAATGTCAAGATTCTTATTTTATGGTTTTGCTCCTCATCCTCTCGTCCTCAATCCAGAGAAGGCGAAGCAACTGAGCCAGAAGGCTGCTGGTGACTTCAAGCCTTCAACTGATAAGCCAATATTTTCTCTACGTCTGTAGCCATGTGTTCATTTTTTTTTTTTTTCCATTATGCCCTTGACTCAGTAGTAATTACAAGACAAGAGGCCTCTCAACCTTTGTGTCAAGGATAAACGGAGAATTTCCCGATAATAAAAAAAAAAAAGAAAAAAAGGAAAACGCAAGACAGAGAGTGAGGCGAGGGTTGTGGCCTGTGGGCAAGCCCAGCGCATTACAAACGGCTATAATTGAGGTAGTGGAGGAGAGAGAAGGAGGCCGAGTCACAGAAAAAAAATCTTTTTACGCTATTTATTCACAGAAAGATTTGATTTTGCGAAGCGAGTGCCAGCGAAATTGAGGGAAAATCTGATAAAATAGGGATTTTGAGGAAGAAAGAGAAGACTCTTCTCTCAGAAGAGGGAGGCTGGTGGGCCGGGGATCGCCGGGTGGGAAAGCGTCGGAAACCCGCGCGTGATCCGATCTGCGCACCAGGCCAGTTCGTTCTGTTGTTGAAGAGGAGAAGAGATTGTTACTGATTTAGGAACTGGAGGAAGGTTTTCGCGATGCAGGAAGGAGGCTATTACAATTCGAAGAAGACGGATGATATATGTCAAGACGTTTGTGGCCCAGTAACTTCTTTGCTTTTTTTATTTTTATTACAGTTTTCTCGTTTGTTTTTCTTCGCAGATCTGGTATTGTTTTTTTTTTTTTTTTTTTTTTTTTGTTTTTTTTTTTTTTTTTTGTTTTTTTGGGGTTTTGATTGCAATTGTATCATTTGAGGAGATTTAACATTGTTTCTATTGGAAGGCCCTAGAATGTTGAATTTCTCTTCGGCCGGCTAGGTTCTGCTAATTTGTTTATGAAATTCATAATATCCTCTTTCCAATTTTTTGACTTGGAAGTAAAAAAAACAAAAAAAATCCCCCTAATTTTCTACTTTTTACTGTAATTATTAATCCTCGATTCATCTAATCGGTCGAGAAATTGCATTCCTTATTCTTCTGTTTGTTTCCTAGCAGGCTTCTAGGGCGGCGTTGAGCATGTCCCGTCTGCGTTGCATCCTTCGTGGATTTGATCACAAGGCTCTTCTTCTTCTATTTGTTGGCTTACCGCTCTTCATCTTTGGCATCTATTTGCATGGCCAGAAGATCACTTACTTCCTCCGACCGCTCTGGGAGTCTCCTCCTAAACCCTTCAATATTATTCCACACTACTATCATGAGAATGTTTCCATGGAAAACTTATGCAAACTTCATGGTTGGGGTATTAGGGATACTCCAAGGCGTGTCTTTGATGCTGTGCTCTTCAGCAATGAAGTAGACATCCTTGAGATTCGTTGGAATGAGCTGCACCCATTTGTGTCAGAGTTTGTTCTTCTGGAATCCAATTCCACATTCACTGGACAAGAAAAGCCCTTGTTCTTTGCTCAGAACCGGGAAAAGTTCAAGTTTGTGGAGTCCAGGCTCACTTATGGTGTGGTTGGTGGAAGATTTGTCAAGGGAGAGAATCCTTTTGTTGAGGAATCTTACCAGAGAGTGGCTCTGGATCAGCTAATAAGGATAGCAGGCATCAATGAAGATGATTTGTTGATCATGTCGGATGTTGATGAGATCCCTAGTGGCCACACAATCAACCTTTTGAGATGGTGTGATGACATTCCTCATAAACTTCATCTGGAGCTCAGAAACTATCTTTATTCATTCCAATTCTATCTTGATAATAGGAGCTGGAGGGCCTCAGTGCATAGATACAAGCCTGGAAAGACAAGATATGCTCATTTTCGCCAGACTGATGATTTGTTAGCAGATTCAGGATGGCATTGTAGCTTCTGCTTCCGCCGCATTAGTGAATTTGTCTTCAAGATGAAGGCATACAGCCATGTTGACCGTGTGAGATTTTCTTACTACCTTAAGCCTTCAAGGATTCAAGATGTGATTTGCCGAGGGGCCGATCTTTTTGACATGCTACCAGAGGAGTATACATTCCAGGAGATCATTGCTAAGATGGGTCCCATTCCCAGTTCTTACTCAGCTGTTCATCTTCCCGGGCATCTACTTCAGAATGTCGACAAGTACATGTACCTTCTTCCCGGGAATTGCCTGAGAGAGAGTGGCTGAATACCTTACCTTCTGTAGAATATTTTTCCTTACCAACTTACAGAACAAACTATTGAAAAACTGGGAGATATAATGATTCTTCTGAGGGAAGCTTGCAAGCAGGGGTGAGTACTTTGGTTTGTAATGATTACATGTTGAGTTATATTTGAAAAATTGAGTATATCATGCGATGCTTGCGAGGAGCATTTTCAATAGTTCCAGCTGCTCTAAGGGTTTATGACCGGGAAGTTGTTATTTCTTTCCCCTTTCTTTCCTCACTCAGTATGATGTAGACTTGTAGAGTGCAAGTCAAATGAAATTTCTGAATTTTGCAACATGGTGATTTAGTACTTCTTAAAAACTGATTAATTCTTGTATTCTTGTTCAAACTTCCTTGATCGTCCATCAACGCCTACATTTTGCCTTGTGGTTTGTTTTAGTTCTATTTGCTGGTAAAAGCTATTTTGAAGGTTTTGTTTTTGGTGCTCTTGCCACTCCATTTTTATTTGTTCAAAATATTGTATGCTCAGCTTGTGTAGTATGCTGTACTAGAACTTATTGTTTTCCGTCCAAATGCAATAAGCCCACTTTCTTTGTCATACCGTCAAGAGTATGACATTGGCTTGCAATATTCTTTTCTTCTGATTTGCATTTATGACAATAACTTGTACTGTTGGTGTGGCATTGGGTTGGTGATGAGATATCTATATCTGAATTGAGAATAATCAAACATGTACTTATAATATTGATACAAACTTTTTTTGTGCTCCTTCTGTTTGTGGATTGGGTCTGAATTTGCTGTTTTAAGTATTATTAGCATGTCACAATATATATTATACATCATATGTTTCTTACATTTTTTTAGTTTCTGTCATATTAGGATTGATTTTGTGATGTTCTACGACATATCTGCATGTAGAGTAGGACTGTTTGATCTTTTGAATTTTTTTTGTCAATATTTTGCAATAGAAATTTATAAGTACCAACTGATAAGCAAGCCACCTGATTGGTTTACACTCCACTACCGCCTCTTTACAAGCAACAGAGGATTCCCTGATGCCACAACCTGGACCATTGATCTCTAAAGGACACGTCCTGATCACCCAAATACAACTCATCTTGTACCTTCAGCTTGCTATATAATATCAACACTGTAGCTTCTCTGTATAGTGAGATTTTACATAGTAGAACATATCTGCTACTTCCAAACTCTTCTATGAACTCTTACATGGTATCAGAGCAGTAAAAGCTGAATAGATCACCTTATCTCCTCAGCATGAAACTACCTTCTTCTTCAACGTCAATGGCTGACATAAGCATCTCCAGCACCGTGAATCTCTTGCCGCATGGAACCAACCCTCTCACGGACACCAATATACCCTCCTCCCTCAAATTCCTTATGTCAAACATCAAATCCATTATCAACACTCAACTAGTCAGTGACAACTATCCCATATTACGTCTTCAAATTCTCAAGCTCTTCTCTGCCAATCACTTTGCTGACTACCTCACAGACGACATACCTTACCCACCCAAACTGTGTTCCACAGCCACCGGCAACCTGGAACCCAACCCCGCCTACACCACCTGGCAGTTTCTTGACCAAAACCTGTCAGCCACTTTATACTCAACCATCTCATCTACCATTCTCCCATACATTTTAAACCTCCAATCCTACCACGAGATATGGATCACCTTGGAGAAATGCCTACATCCATCCAACAGTTCTCGCGTGATTCAACTGAAAAACGAGTTGCATAACATTGCTATGCGCGATCAAACAATGCAGCAGTATCTCTCCACTATCAAATCTGTAGCCGACAACATTACTGCAGCGGGATTCCATCTTGATTGCGAAGATGTCATCCTGTACATTCTCAATGGTATGCCTCCCTCATATAAGCCTTCAAGACGGCCATACGGACCAAGCTAACCCCCATAAACTTGGATGATCTCTACTCTCTTCTATGCAGCGAAGAGATTAATTTAGCAGTTGAACATCTCAAAATCACCTCAGGAGAATCCTCCCCAGTTGCCTTCTCTGCCTCCAGGGGCCACCCAACCCGCTACAGTCAAGGTCGCTTCAGTTCATCCCAACATCAGTCGAAATCTTGCAACTCCCTCCCATAACCCTGAAACGGGGTAGCAGAACACAAACATCGCCACTTACTAGACACAACTAGAACTCTGTTACATGCTGCTCATCTCCCCATCACCTTCTAGTTTGAGGCACTACAATCCTCCTTATATCTTATAAATCTCCATCTCTCCACCAATATAGCTAACAAATCTCCCTATCATCTTCTCCACAATAAGCTCCCTCACTATAACCATCTCAAGGTCTTTGGTTGTCTCTGCTTCCCGTGGTTTTGCCTACTGCCTCCTCACAAACTTGTACCCCGCTCCTCTCCCTGCCTTTTCCTCGGCTATTCCAACAGTCACAAGGGCTACTTATGCTACAATCTCAACACACCCCAAACATACATCTCCCGACACATAATCTTTCATGAACAAACCTTCCCATTCACAACTAAACTCCACACAACCCTTTCTCCAACCCAGCTACCACCCTTCTATTACTTCACTCACAATTAACTCCACCAAACAACCCAACACTTGCTCTGTTTATAACCATACCACCGCATTCAATAATCCCTGCTCTCCACAACACATCACAACTACTTCTTCAATCACCAACCCAGTCACCAACTTCAGCCACTCACACACCACACCGCCAGCATCTATCTCAATAATTCCAACCAAGCATCCCATGGTCACTAGAGTCCAAACCGGACATCTCAAGCCGAAACTATCTTTATCTTAGTGACTATCCCCTCTCCACTTCCAACTCCCGGCAACTATACCCAAGCCTCCAAAATTCCAACTTGGCGTCGTGTTATGTCCGGCGAATTTTATGCTCTTCAACACCAAGGAACATGGTCACTAGTTACACCACCTCATGATCAACCCATCCTAGGATGCAAGTGGACCTACAATACAAAACTTAAACTAGATGACACAAATTATCGCCTCAAAGCCCACCTTGTAACCAAAGGTTTTTATCAACAACATGGAATCAACTACCATGAGACCTTTAGTCTCGTAGCCAAGATCACCACCATCTAAGTCCTTCTCGTTCTAGCTCTTCACCACAATTGCCCAGTTCGTCAACTCGACGTCTCCAATGCCTTTCTCCACGACATCCTAGATTAGACAGTCTCCATGTTTCATCCACCAGGCTTCACCGACCATCTCCAACCCAATCATGTCTGCAAACTTCACAAAGTCATATACGACTTCTAGCAAGCACCTTGCCAATGGTTCTCCACCTTTTCCAACTTTCTACTCTCCCAAGGGTTCAAATTCAGTCATTCGGACCCCTCCCTACTATACTCCCAATGCAACACAAAAATATTTCTTCTCCTTAACGTTGACGGCATCCAAATCACAAACAACGATCAAACATCCTTATCAAATCTCATCACAACACTACAAAATCAATTCACTCTCAAAGACCTGAGAGCAATATCAACTTTTCTAGGCATCCATGTCTCCACACACCAATCATCGTACACCCTTCATCAAGCTCAATATGCCAAAGAAATCCTACACAAATCGGGTCTATCCGATTGCAAACTGGCTTTCACACATCTCTTCCAAAAAACACGCATCCTCTCCCACAGATAATCAACCATATGATAACCCTCCTCATCACCATCACATAGCTGGCTCCCTCCAGTATCTTATGATTACTCACCCAAATATTACCTTTGCCACTAATATGCTTTGTCAAGACATGCATCAACCCCTCGACCGCGATATATCAAAGACACCCTCACATTTGGTCTACCAATTCAATAGGGAGATCTAGTCCTCCACACATACTCTGACTCAGACTGAGCTTCAGATACATCAGATAGATGCTCCATAACAGGTCACTGCTAGTTCCTAGGCAACACTCTCATCACTTGGACGGTCAAGAAATAACCAACAGTCGCCAGATCCTCCATCGAAGCAGAGTATCAAGCTCTTGCAGCTGCCCCCTCAGACATAGTATGGCTTAGACGCCTGCTCAATGACTTTGAAATCCCAACCAGCAGCCCCGCTCCACTCTACTGCAACAACGTCTCAGCTGTTGCTCTCACCAACAATCCAGTCTTCCACGCTCGCACAAAGCACAATGAAATCGATTACCATTTTATCAGAGATCGCATTCACCTCAAAGAGATAGCTGTTCATCACATTTGACTCCAATGATTAACCAGCAAACATCCTAACTAAAGCCCTTCCTTGGCTCATTTCTTCAACCTACGCGACAAATTGACCATCCAAAACATGGACACTCAATTTGAGGGGCGCTGATAAGTACCAATTGATAAGCAAGCTACCTGATCGGTTTACACTCCACTACCGCCTCTTTACAAGCAACAGAGGATTCCCTGACGCTACAACCTGGTCTGTTAATCTCTAATAGACACATCCTGATCACCCAAATACAACTCATCTTGTACCTTCTGCTTGCTATATAATATCAACACTGTAGCTTCTCTGTATAGTGAGATTTCACATAATAGAACATATCTGCTACTTCCAAACTCTTCTCTGAACGCTTACAGAAATTCGAGGCAGCCATTGTTTGGATTTTGTCTTATGAAAGGTGGTTCATTAGTTACATGTTTCCCTTTAGCTGCATAGATTTCAAACTATATTTTGTTTATCATGACTGTAGTTCTACCTTGTTTTGTTACCTGGGTGTGGTTCAGATATCTACAAGAAATTTGCTCTAAATAGTTTATGCCCAAAATTAAATGAATCATTAATAGCTCTTTCCCTTAATACGCAAGCTACAAGATCCTTTTTAAGGAAAACGCTTTCAGGTTTCATTGTAGTTTTGTAGTTTGAGCTGGCCGGTTTTCTTTTCCGCTACTTTTTATTCTAATCTGATCCTCTCAAAATACCAAATATTACTCACTAAACTGTTGCTTAGCTACTTATCTTAGGCTAATGGCCTTATGAAGATGGTATAGCAGTAATGTTATTGACCTCTATGGATATATATTTACTTACATGTCTTCTATTCCTACAAGAATACTAAGGCCTGATAAACTATATATGATTGCTAAGATTTTTGGATGCTTATGTCATTCAATGATTCTTCTATTTCCTCTTAGGATTTGAGGTTTGATCACTACATGCGTTGTAATTGGCCTATTTGCTTGATTGCCTAATTTGGAATCAGTTTTTTATTGGCTAAATGATAGACAATTATGAGGCAGTCCTACAAAACCTGAGAATGACGAATTCAATTTTTTTGTTCGACTGAGAAACCTCTTAGTAACTAGAGTATATGTTTATATTTGAATGTGCTTTTATGAAACTCATTGAGTGCATGGAAAAGCATCAACATTAGACTTAACCCAAATATTTGAGAGCTTATTATTCTTCATTCTATTTTGTTGAGCTTTATATGAGATGTTTAAGTTATTGTTTTACAAATTTTTATTTGCGGTAGTTATAGATTTGTTGTTATTGTTTCCTGCTTTTTTTAGATATTTAAACATTAATCCTATCTACTTTATTGATGTTTCTTCTTCCCTTTATTTGATATGCTCAATTCACTCGAGTCTTGATATGTCATCCAAAAATCACTTTAATCAAGTAAAAATCTCCATGCATATTTGAATTGAGAATTTATGGAATCAGCCTTTGGATCAGTTGAACTCTGATTTCAGCTGACTTATAGTCCAATTGAACGTCTTGATCAGATGAACCCATTAACACCAAGAGTGATTCAATCCAAGTTTGAACAAGCCTAGATCAAGCACTTGACAACAACAACAACATCAAGCATTTATCCCACTACGTAAATCAAGCACTTGACACAACAAAAATTTCAGAATATTAATTGGAGGAGCAATTGATCTCCAAATCTTACATACTTATTTTTGAATTTAATATGTCAAATATTACTTAATTCTAACATCATTAAATCATTTAAATGTTGAAACACCAATTTATGATCAAGGGAAATAATAAAAGTTGTCCGATTGAGTGTTTTTTTAGTTTGATTTGTGGAACATGCCACTTTAAAAAAATATAATTAACCCTTTCTTTTTGCATGAAATTGGCCTTTAGCTTGAGATTTAATATAGATCAGAGACTTAAGAATTATAGGGTTCCATCAAACCACCTCCATCTGACTATAGTCATTGGACCATGCATGACAAGTTACTGTTGTCAGACTGCTATTGTCCGATGATTACCATCTGACCATTATGGTGCGCCCACAGCCATTTGACCACCTTCTGACTACCGTCATTAGATGTTTGCCCTTTGATCACTTATTGTGGCCTCCCAACCATCATCGTCCGACTACAATACTCTAAACATCATTGCCTAACTATTTTTCTCTGATCACCTTCGCTTGATTACGGACCTTAGACCATCATAGTTGTCGCCTGACTATAGTTCCTTGACAATCATTGCGTGACTGCGATCGCTTGACAATTTTTGATCAACTACAGTCCTTCAACCATTGTTGTCCAACGTCAATCCTCAGACCATAGTCTCTCGACTATTGTCCTTCAACTACCATCGCCATTCGATTAGAGTCCTCGAATCACTATCTCCTAATTACAGTCATCCAACCACTATTGCTCAGCTACATGTTTTTGACAATTGTGGTCCCACTGCTACAATACTTTGACCACCTTCGCTTGACTACAGTTCTCCTGCCATCATCACCTAACTATAGTCCTCCAACTACTATCACTGTCGCTCGACTATGATCTTTCGACATTGTTTCCAACGGTGACCAATAGCCTCGACGCTCACTATCACTTATAAGGTCGATGTACGTCATTGACACTAACTACATCATTGACACTAACTTTGACTCCTAATGTTAGCATCAACATTTATATTTGATTTCATGGTCTCTAGTTTCCTCTTCTCAATAGAAATCGAATGAACGAACTACAAATAATCTTTTGATGACAATTCCTATGCCCCAAGGTTCTTCCAACTTCCACCACAGAATTCGTTTATATCTACTACATTATATCAACACTTCCTCCAATCACGGAATGGACGTCATTTGTAATTTATGACCAACACTGTGGAATCATTTGAACTAAGTTATGTCCCATGATTTTTTTTTTTCAAGTAAAAAACTCTGGTGTCTCTTGCGACCATTTTTACCTATATGTGTGCTAGATCTATGTATAATTCTAAGACGTTTAACTCTCTCTCTTTCTACTGTCGTGAAAATTTTGACACGCAACAAATTTAATTTCAATTAACCTATCTTTAACAACTTTACTCTCAATCTTCAATTAATAAATCATTTGCAAGAGTACTCACAACCTTTTGGTTTTATAGCGACTTCTTTGTGTACTCGCATTCATATCATATCTATGCAGATAGTCTCATTGTGTTTCCCCAAAATTTTTCTAGAATTGGTCACGGCATTCTCGTAGTATGTATTCTCATATGCCTCATTCATTTTTAACTATAGAGGTTTTTTTGGTCATCTAATTCTATGTGAACAATACAATCAAGATACTTCATACTTCAATATATTAATTGATCTTCTTCCAACATTTGTTGGTAATTGTCTCAAATTAATAGTTTTTGTTCCAATACTCATAAACACTTTATCTTTTATAAAAGTCTTATATTATTGCAGCTTTTCATTAATTTTTAATGCGGCCTTACCTATTAAGACCATGTCAGCTGTATATAACATATTCCAAGATGCCACATCTCAAATATTTTTTTTATGAGCACCTCTTGTACATTATGATTGTGAGTTTTGAGAGAGTAAATAAATTAGTACTAAAATGATTACTTTCTTCTGATTGGAAGTTTAAATTGAGAAGAAAGGGGGAAAAAACTTTCCTCTATATGAGGATTTTATTTCTCCTAAAATGAGCTGAAAGGGCGAGAAAGGAAAGGAGTTCATTCATTTTAGGGCTCATTTAGACTTCGTTTGGGATGACTTTCTTACTGCTTCATAAAGCAGCTTTTTAGTACAAAAATTAAATTTTTTATACTATAAAGTTGCTTTAAGAAGCAGAAAGAAAGCCGTACCAAATGAAGTCTTAGTTGCTTGAATTAAAAACAATAAAGTTTATTAAATCTGTCATTTGGTTAGATTTAGTTTGACATAAATATTAATTTTGAACTCTATAAACCTCCTCAAAATTTTCTAAAAAATGATGACTTAATTGATAGAAGTTGTTGAATCAGTAGCCTTTCTTGTTTATTTGGTTTGGCTATATGTCCTGCATGCGAACAGGAATGGGATTAAATTAATTATTTCTGCAATCCTGCTTGCTGTGAGTTTGCTTGTTTTGTTAGTAAGAGTCTTTTATTTTAGATTCGTTAATTGTTTTACAGTTGTATTAACTATTAAGCTTGCATTCTTCCGTTTGGAATGTCAAATTACTCTGCTCTGCTGTAATGTTCCTTGTGAGACAGCCCTGCCATACGACATAGGTATAATGAATCTATCTATGATATTTGTTTTATACTCCATGTATCTGGGAGCTGCCTGATTAGTACCTTTTTGCTGATATCTCCTTACTTAAAAAAAATGCTTGTTTTTTATTTATTTTTGTAGAAACAAACTATATTGTAAAGGAAAATAGATGTTAGAAAATTAAAAAAATGGATGAACCAAGAGGCATCTTCATTTTGAACTGGTTTTTGATAGGAAATAAAAGAAAACACAGACTTTTGCTGCAGAAATCAGCAAAAAGGCGCACTTCCAAGCAGTTTTTTTTGAGAGAAAACAGAAGAATAAGGAGAGAACTTTTAATTTGATAGTAGTTGAAAGAAAATAATAAGATACAGTTGGATCTTCAATTAGAGAGATCTTGCTCTCCCAATCTCTCGCACGGGACTAGAGCTCAAGCAAAACCAAATGAAAAACCAAATTCTGCAAAATACATCATAATCTTAATCCTAGAACAAAAAATACTACTTGAAGCAAAACCAAACAACAATTCCCGAAACAGCTCCTAAAATTTGAATTTTTCCTCTCAACCTTCTGAATGTGATTTCTATATAGAGATGGCATTATATTATAATGGTTTTCAAATCTAAAAATGCATCATTATATATATATATATATATATATATATATATATATATATATATATATATATATATATATATATATATATATATATATATATATATATATATATATTTCCCCTTACTGGACATGCAACTAAAGCAAATAAATCTCTGGAAAGATATTTCACATTTATTTCATGTGGGCTTGCTTTCATGCTGATAGAAGTTCTTTATGAGAAGAGATTCTACTAATCTCTTTAATGTTTCTTTTTTATGTATATGTATTTTAGTGATTTATGTTATCCCATTGTTCTCTTAAGAAGAAAATGAGCATGTTTTGATGCTATATATAGTCTTATGGCTGGATTTTTTATTGCTGTATGGCTCCTTCTACGCTTCTGCATCAGTTCCAAAATCTGTACATTGAAGGTTTTTTTTTTAAATGTAAAAGAAGCTATAGCTTATATGGGCTTAAATAACATTTATTGTCCTCTCCTAATGTTTGCTAACTCAAAATGTTCTAGATCATAGATGTGAAGAATCTTTTTTAGAAAAAATTGAGGGGAAGCAGAAATTTAATATAAGAGAATTTAAATTTAAATAAGCATCATATAGGGAAATACTTTCATGTTTTCTAAGTTTTATTTATTTTTTTGAGAAAATGACAAAAATGTTCCCTTGAGTTTTATAAATGATCAAAATGATCTCCAATTATATTAAATGATCATTTCAGTCTCTCAAGTTTTAAAGTAGTTTAGTGATCAAAATGATCATTTAATGTAGTTGGGGATTATTTTGATAATTCGTAAAGAGTCGAATGATCATTTTGATCTTTTTTTAAACTAGAAATCAAACTGATCACAATTGGGTTCCTTCACGTTTCTCTTCTATTTGGCACCTCTTCTAAGAACTTAACTATTTTCTTGTAAGGTTGTATTCTTCTCTCAGAGACTTACACATTACTTTGCAGCTCTTTTACCGACCATGTCAGTAGTATCGAGTCGCGGTATCAAGCAAAGGGATAACATGATGCATTACAGTTGGTCTTCGGACGGCATTAGGTATCCGTACAGAATAATTAATCATCCATTAGATCCTACTCCAAAAATAAACAATAGATAAGCCGTATATTAGAGGATTTTCCACAACTATTTATAGGAACTTATGCAAGATGCCTGCTGAGAAAGATTCAAAATTTTGAGGAGGACGGATGGAACTTGAAGAGCTCCTCTAATTGACCCTCCATTGTCTTTACATAGATGAACATGCGTCAAATTCATATACTCCATATTTATGATTTTTTTTCTTGAGTACATAGTTATATACTTATATATATATTGATCAAATGCTTAATAAAACTATGAGCACACAAAGATAAATTTGATGTAATGAAAATTTCTTAATATATATGAAAGTAAATACCTAAATTCATAATATTTGTCGAGTTCGTTTTAGTTCATAATTATAAACTAGTTAGGTTGAATCATTTTTCTTTTTCATTTTTTCATATTTAACTCAAAGGATTACATGTAAGGATACAAGTGGGTTAAGCTGACTCGGGCTCGGCTCAATAAATGGCTCGTTGATGAGGACATCCGACTGTGAAAGTTTATTAGAGGAGGAGCTGAGGATTGACGGCCATGATTATATCATTTTAATTTGAGTTATTGTTTATATTTTGATTTATTTATGCATTTTTCCATTTTTACCCTCACTTGAGGGAGTCGGCCTATGTGACTCAGGGGTACTTTTGTCGTTTGTCTTAATATTGTATTTTGGCTATTTATAGCCCCCCTCTTCTTTTTGAGGGATGGATGATTATTAAAAAAAAAGATGCAACACTTTGTTATTGAGAGTTTTGAGAGTTCTTATGAGAGGTAATTTCCATAGGTGAGGGCAATGTATTACCCAGTAGCCACAGGAAGCATCTGAGCTCGTGGTTTGAAGTCTCTAGGTGAGGGGAAAGTATTACCCATCAGTTGCAGGAAGTGTCCGGGCTCGTGGTTTATTTTCTCCACTAACTCCCTCCCTTTCTCCAAGCCGTCAGCCCCCATCTCTCAATTTCCCTTTCGGCCAAACTCCCACCACCACTAAACCCTAGACCCCAAGCCCTACCTCCTCTAAGCCACCAGCCACAATACCCCATCATTTGCCTCCAAATTTTAAATCCCTAAATTGATACTTTACATTAATAACCCATTTAAATTAGGAAGAATTTTAAATTCAAATTCTATTCTATTGGAATTTAAATTTTCTTTTCTAAAATAAGATGAGTTATATTAAGAAAGTCACTCCAATCAAGGCCTTTTAAATTTGAAAGATAAATTATATTAAATTATCTTTAATAATTTAAATTACTTAGATTGGAAACTCAACTAAATCCCCTAATCTCCTCCAATCTTCTTTAATGCAAGTGAGCCCCTCCCCTTCCCCTCTTGGCCTCCCCCTCTCTCTCCCTCTCCTCTAATTAAGAGGCCCATTAAAGCTCCCCCAATTAAGCCATCAATTCCCCAATTTCTTAATTTATTCCACCCTTTTGGTTGAAATTAATTTCAAAAATTTTGAATTTGCTTCCCTCCCAATTCAAAATCAAAGTTTTGATTTTAAATTCTTTAAAATCTGAAATTTTAATTTTTTCCTAAAATAGATGGGTTAAATTAGTAAATGCCCCACCATTCAAATTAATTTAAATTTTGAAAACGATATACTCTAAATCTCATTTCCTAATTAAAATTTCTAAATTTAGCAACCCCTCTTAATCACCCCATTAAATTTAGCAACGATATACACTTCATCCATCCTTTAATTGGAGAAGATTCAAATTCAAACTTTTTCCTCTTCTCCAAACATTAAAATCTGAAATTAAATTTTAGATTTTGAATTGCCCAATCATGACTAGCTTGGTTCTACATCACTCGTGAGCTAAGTTCAATAAGCTAACGAGCCAAGTTTGAGCCAGCCTTGACTTGACTCGTTCGCTTGCGAGCCAACTCATTAAAAAAATATTAATATAAAATGCACTTAAAATATATTAGCATTGAAGATTTTAAATATAAAGTTATTTAAAATGTTTAAAAAATTAACCTCACTTTCTTATGACAAGTAATTATTTATTATTACTATTTTAATTTATCATTCTTTTTATCATTTTATTATAATAATTGCTTTAATCATGATCATTTTCTCTCTTTCATAATAAATGAGCCGGTTCGTTAGCCGCTTTGAACTCGCAAAATAAAGCTCGAGCTCAAGCTAGAACTCAATTAATTAATAAAGCTCAAGTTCAAGCTAGAGGTGACTCAAGCTCTACTCAACTCGTTTATACCCTTAGTTGTATCCCTTGGGATGGTTAATGCATGTGCATATCTTTTTATGTTATGTATGATTGGTGAAAAAGATTGAAGCGAGACGACGAGAGAGTGAAAGAGCAAGTGATTTGTATAATTTCTCTCAATTTTCATAATGATTTTTTTAGTGTGATATGACTTTGTGATTTTTTCCTGATTTTGAATTTTTCCACGTTAAATCCTGGTGTTTTTACTTTTTTTAGTTGCTTTCTTTTTCTTGTTTGTGTTCGTTAAAAAAGTACAATAGTACACTCCTTTATTCTTTTTTGTTTGTGTTCATAAAATTTTCAATTAATCTATCCCACATAAATTAAACTCAATACTCTCATGTGCTTTAATAGCTTTCGTATTTCACTAAGTAAAATTCATACATAATTCATAGCAGTGAAGAAAATCTCGAGATTTGAACATAATTTACTAATTCCTTGCTCTTCATGACAAAAAATTGTCAATTTTTAGTTTATTTTCTTAGTTTTCATCAACATGCAATCAAATGAACAATTGGAAGAATTAATAGCTAGGCTTTTTATTTTATTGCAGCATAATTTCAGCTGAATTTTTTGCTGCCAAACAGAAACGACAATATGACATTTCAAAGTAGAAAGAAGAAAAATAGATAGGCTATTTCTCACTCCATCTTAATTAAAGTGAAGGGTCTATCTAATCACACCATGCAATTTCTTTCTAAATACAACATATAATAATGTGCTGCATTTAGAGGTGTTATCTACTTCGAACAACATACAATTCACCATTATTGACGATTCCATCAAAATCATGAATTCTTTATGTACAAATATGGCTTCATTTCTTGCATCCTTTGCTTTACTTAAATCATCAAACCACACAATCACATCAATTTAGATTTTGGCTTCATTTGGGACGGTTTTCTTATTGCTTCTTAAAGCAGCTTTTCTAAAGTTTTGTAATCAAAAGCTGGTTTAAAAAGCAAGAAGAAAGTCATCCCAAACGAAAGATTTGTCTTCCGAAAATGGCTTTAGTTAGGTTTTGTTTGGGCTAATTTTTATGCTAAAAAGCTGTTTTATCAAACAATAAAAAAGTTGTCCCAAACGATTCATTTGGGACAGCTTTCTTACTGCTTCCTAAAGCAGTTTTTTAGTACAAAAATTAAAATTTTTGTACTAAAAAGCTATTTTAACAAATAGTAAGAAAGTGGACCCAAACAAAGCCTTAGCTGCAAATTTTATGTTAAAAATATCTAAAGCAGCATCATTCATGTTTATGAATAATTGACGCTGAAGAAATAATATGACCTAATGGGAAGTCAGTCATCAAATCTCTCTGCCAAATTCTATCAAATGTCAAAATTGTAGGATTTTGTTTAGTTGTCCATTACTTCTTTTGCCTGAAAAAAGCTTAGCCCACTAATTTCTGTTTTATCGGTTGTTGTTGTCTTCTACTGAAATAGGTTTAAACTAAAAATTAAGGAGGCTATAGCTTGTGCTGTCATATAACAGCAGACAATATTGTCTTAGGTTTCTAGCAAGGAAAATTAAAGCCACATGTTTGGTTGTGCTGATGTGATATAGTAAAGGAAAGCAGCCTTATTGAGTCATATGGATCATATAGAGAAATGGGCAATTGTGATGTTGTTCTATGTAAAGAGGGACATGATAATATATATCTTGTTAGGTTATTTTGGCAGGACAAGGCCAACCAAGCTTGACTTTTCTTGTTATTATTGTATGATGAATTGATACAACATAATTTTGCCGGCGTCATACAAAAGAGAGATTTTTATTGAAACGATTTTGATCAGTATATTCTTATCCAAATTTAGCGAGGATGAATCTTAGATTTTGTTTGGGACAATTTTTTATCATTATTTTTTCGCCGTTTTTAAGAAATTTTTGTGCTAGAAAACTGATGCAGAAAGAAATAAGAAAATTGTCTGAAACGAAGCTCTAAAATCAATAGATTAAATTTGAGATGAGTGTAGTAAAACATATACTAATCTTATCTCAAAAAAAGTTTATAAGAATCATTTTGATAAAAATTTAAATAAAATTTATTCTGAATCATATATTTTCATTTTCGTTTCTATTAATTTGTCATTTCAATTTCACTTAGTATACCAAATTTATTATAATTCTTGCATTAAATATTTTTTTTTTTGTGACTATGTCTCCTTAATTTTCGGAGAGTTATTAAAAGTATGATTTTCGTTATATATTTTATTTCTTTGAATTTTTTTATTAAGATTTCGTTTGGGACAACTTTTTGATTGTTTTTTAAAATTTTATATTAAAAAGCAGACAAGCAGTACAAAAGCTGTCCCAAATGAAATCAAAATCTTCGATGCTTCTTGTTGTGTGAATCAAAAGGTGATCCACCCACCTCTCGATTCTTATCTTAAATTACTTGGGTGATTTTAAACATTCAAAGCGTTTATAATGAATAAATAATGCCTAACTAACATAAGACCCATACCAACCAGTTTGAACAGAACTCAGTCAATCTAGCTGGAGCCTGGAGCTTAGCCATCCACATTATTGTCATTCAATTTAAATTATTATAATACTTGTATTAGGTGTCAGAAATCTTTACATTTGTTTTCGCTGTGGTCCATTGGGATCTCTCGTCGCTTAATTGAGCAATGGAGCTTCCCCCCTCTGAATTCTCCTCATCGTTCATCCACTCCTTTGAGGTTCCTGTATTCTACTTGTTACACATGGATAGATAGACAAGCAGTCCATGTCTTTTGGTTTATTGCGTGTTATAATTTAAGAATATTCAATTTATTAGGTGCTAGAAAATTTAATATATTAGTAATAGATAAAAATCCATCATGAACAGTCAAAATTATAGGAGATAATAAATTTTGTTCTATTATGTGTGGAATCTGATTGTGGTTATCAATCGGGTTGTTATGATGTCTTAAACCTCTAGTTTGTCATGCTTACTGGGAGGTGCGGGGGATTTAAATTTTTTTTTTCCATACAAGACCCCAGCGGTGTGTACCCGAGAGCCCCAATATTGAACAACAGATAACGAAGCACCACAGTGGTTTACATGTGGAGTTGCAACTGATCAAGACAGAATTTTGAGCTCCGCAACGCCTCAAACTGGCGCCACAACGTTGAATGACGGACTGGACGGTTTTCTTTCTCGTTTTCCTGAAGGGTTGCGTCCCTTGGAATTATTTACTTGGCTTTCTCTTGTATTTTGGGTTGTTAGACATTGAGAGTTGTGCATTTGAGAAGAAAAACAAGGAGAGAGTGAGAGAGAAGAGAGATTTGCACTTATTTCTCCCCATTTTTATAGTGAATTTCATGGTGTGGTGTGGCTCCGTCATTTTTTCCCTAATTGGATTTTCCACGTTAAATCATAGTTTCATTTACTTTTCGTTGATTTTACTTTCTTGCTTGTTTTGCATTATGGTGTTTAGTACTAATTGGATTTCCCTAATTCTTGCTTGTTCAGAGGGGATATTTTGGGTATTTTGCCCGCTCCCAAAAAATTTTTTTTGCCATAATTTTATCAATTCTACGCGTCTTTGTCCATCCCCACAAAAAAAAAAAATTGTCCACCCTGAAAAAGAAGCTAGATCTGCCCCGGTCTGCAACGTAGGGTTTATTGTATGAATCATTTTTCTACGTTATGTTCATATATGTCAAATTAGTAAAAAAAATTAGCCAAAGTTATTTGATTAAAATTTTGCATATAGTCGGTCTCAGTAATGGCCATCAAATTTATATTCAGATAAATTTAATATAAAATTTAATTGATTTCTCAAATATTGTATTTATTTTAAAATAAATTTAATGATTTTTTGATTCATTTTGATTAAAAAAAAAAACTAAACAGGATGATACACGAGTTAATCAATTTCTTGCTGCCCATAATTGTCGGTAATGACACATACTTTTGTATGATGCTTCTCTTTCTTTTCTTAGAATTAAGAAGGGCAATTAATAAGCTATATACAGTGTACTCCCAGTGTCTCTAATGGTGTCATATCCTTCATCCTTGAGGTAGAGGAAAGTAATTTGAATTAAAATTGTGATATGATATTTTAATACAATTTCTATTAAAATATTATTATTGGTGATAGAAATTCATAGCAAAAAAGAAATTTTTATCTTTTTTTTTTACAAAAATCTAATAATTAATCATATAATAAAAAAGAATATTGTAGACACCAACATTTTTATGTGAAAACTTCATAAATGGGGGAAAAAAAATCATGCGATCTGATCCAAATGAAATAATCCACTATGCATATGGGTTATAAGTTTGTCTTTTCCCTCAATAAGAGAAGTTGAGATTACAAAGTATGTAATACAAATTTGTCTTAATATGAATGTGATAAATTACTTGAGATCTAGTAGTTGGATGGCATTAGTCGGGTGATGATAATTAAATGATGGTGGTTGGGTTAGTCGTGCAGTGATGGTAGGATGATGACAGTTAGATGATGGTGGTCGTACAACTGTGAATGGCTATGAAATTAGGCGACGAATATTAGATGATTATAATCAGGTTACAATGGTTGGATGATGCGTGTCAACTAGGCAACAACAATTAGCCGACAATGGTGTGCAATGATGACGGTTGGTTGTGGTCATTGACAGTGAACGTTAAGTAAAATTCTAGACTTCTTTAGGTATCTAAACTCTCAACAAAGCCAAGTTCAGGCACCTTTATAAGAAGAATGGAGTTCTATTTATAATATTTTGATAGTGGTATTTTGATAAATTCAACTAAAATTTTGTAATATTCAATTGAATACCTCATCATAAATATTGTAATTATAGACCGCTCATTCAACATTTAAGTGTCGTAATGACTTCAGAATTAATTGACCTTGGTCTTATTAGATTAATCTCATCGAGTAGCTCGATTTGATTAAAAACATGCAAAATTTGGCTTTATAAGTTTCCAACTTTACTTTCTGTGCTTGATTTGAGTTTTTTTAGATCCAGAATAAATCATTGTTGGTGTCGTTAGGTTCGTCTTATCAAAATGCTCAGTTTTTAGCTATAAGCTTGCTAAAATCTAAGTTATGATTTAATATTTAATATTTTTAATTTCAAATAGTACATCAAAAATCGTGCTGATCGAGTAATCAATTTGGAAGTAATCTTCATTTTTCCAATAAATCATATATAAACTGACTTGCTTTGCCAGCTACCATCAAGACTACAGTGCCCATTTTGTTGGGTTATTTCGTTTAGGGTTTGTTCTCAAATCTGGGTGGCAGATGGCAACATGGAGTTCATCGGTCGGCAATGGCGGTTTATCAATCGTGACTGTGATAAGGACCTTAATTATTTGTAAATCTGATGAGTCAGAGAGAAGAAAAAAGAGAATGAAAAATGTGACTTGAAGTGGTAGTCAATATGATCATCATTGCATGATTATTTAATTTAATAATTAATAGTATAAATAACAAGTGTATGATAAACATGCAATTTTGCGGTTAAAAAATTTTTATATTAAAAATCTGCTTTTAAAAATAATAATAAAGCTATCTTAAGCAAAGCATAATTCTCCATTAATTACATCATAAGTAACCCTGAATCCATTAGAGAAAATAGTGAGAAAATTATAGCCAAATATAAATGTAATTAATGTCTCAAAAGCAAACCAATAAGAATAAAAAAGTTCTTTCAAACATACTATTTGGGTCTGTTTGGGACGGCTGCAACGTTTTATAAAGTTGGTTGTGAAGTTGTTACGAGGAAAATAATTCAGCTACTCTGATTATAAAAAGTAGCTTTACAACGTAAGAATTTCTAAAAATAAAAAATAAAAAAAGCAACAACCAAATAAAATTATGGTTGATATCTAAAATTAAAATAGTGAGAAATTTGTTTCAAAAAGAACTTTTTCATATTTTTGATCTATTTGGGATGACTATAATGCTTTATAAAATTGGTTATGAATTTGTGGCTTATAATTAAAAACAAAACTGAGATCCACCTACAATAATTCCAACAGCCCACGTGTGAGAGGTATGGCTATGGCCAGCTCGAAATACTTGGACTCGGTCGAGGCTTGCGTTAAATGCACCATTACTTTTGGCAAGCTGGACGGACCAAACGGACAGCCTACGATTCCTAGACCAATTTGCAGGAACAGTAGTGGGGTTTCTGTTAATCCGTAATGGAGTGTCCTTTGCCATTCTTGTGCTGAAACATCTACCCATTTATTTTTTGAGTGTAACTTTTCTTTTGCTATCATTAAAAATTTGATGTGTCTCTCTCTCAAAAGTCATCTCCTTAGGCCAAATTTGCTTCAGGCTATGGATAGCTTATCTGTGGCTAATGTTAAAGTCCGGCATTTATACCACATTTTAGCTTGCTCTTCTGTTTATATGATTTGGAAAGAAAGAAATGAGAGGAAATTTAGTAATTCTCATGCCTCTATAGTCACGATGTCTCACATGATTCGTAAGGCTGTTTTTTTTTTAATTGCTAAATGAAGAAAATTGGAATTTCATTTAAACTTGTTGTAATGTGCCCAGCTGGGAATTTTGTGACTCCCCTAGTCGTTTTTTTGGCTGTATTGGAACTGTTGGCTGCCTTTTTTTTGTTCCATTTCAATGTTGTTGTGATGTTCAGCTATCATCTTGCTGAGGTATTTCATTTCGGATGCTGGAAATTTTTGGACATGCAAGAATAGTTTATTGCCTTTCTCTTATCCTTCTGGCATGGAGATTCGGTATTAGCGGGCAATGATGTACTAATTGCCTCTCCTCCCCTTGGACAGCAGAGTTTTTGGTCCATATTCAATGCAGCTGCTTCTTTCTTTGCAACCAGGGGTTTGCTATTTTACTGACAATTCATTTTGACTGAGCATGTCTTCCTCTTGGGTAAACCTATCAAGTTCTTTCTTTTTGTTCCTTAGTTTTTTTGTATGTGTATATGGTTACACAGCCATTTTTGGCTTCCTTTTGGTCATCTTTTTGTTTCAGGATTAGTTCTTTGTTCTTTTTTTTTAACACATGTAACTAGTTTCATTTAATGGAAATGGGCTATGCCCACATTTTTTCCCCAAAAAAAAAGTAGCGGGGTTTCTATATATATATATATATATATATATATATATATATATATATATATATATATATATATATATATATATATATATATATATATATATATATATATATATATATATATATATATATATATTAGATTTATTTTTATAATTTTTCAGCCTATTAAGATAAATGAACTCAAAATCTTTTAATTGCTAGTTAAAACCTCCTATATAAGATAAACAAAAAAAATTATAAGAATATCTAATATGAGGATGGAAAAAAATAATTAAATTTATTTTAATATTTATACAAAATTAATTTTAAATATTTAATATAAATCAAATTTTAAATTAATTTTAATACAATTTACATTTAAAAAAATAAATATAAATTTTATTTATTTTAATATATTTTATGTTGAAAAGAAAGGCAAAATTTAAAATATAGAAGATAAATATTAAAAATTAAATAAAATAGAAAATATTATAATCGAGAATATTTTTCTTCTTGAAATATACTTTCATCCTCAAATCATTTTAAATGTTTATCTTCTGTGTTTAGTTATTTTGTTTTTCTAATATAAAATATATACAAATATGTTGATGCACTTTTTTTTTTTTTGAGAATTTTTTATTGAAATATTTTGATGTAAAATATATTATAATGAGTTTTAAATTTATTAAATTTATATTAAAATTAATATTATATATAATATCTTGAATTATATTAATCATATTGTTGCGGGCTAGAATATACACGGCGATAGAGTTAGAGTCATATATCTTAGTATTGCACGTATATCCAGCTCACACATAGAGAATACCAGATTTTTTATGTAGAAAACTCTAGAAAGGGAAAAAAACCATGGGGTTTGGCCCAATTGAAAATGATTCAACTAGAATTCTAGTAGAATACATAGGGCTGACTCGTCCTTGAGGGCGATCGAATTACAAATGTCAATTGTAAAGTTGAAATCTAGTGATAGACAGGGATGATAGTCTGACGTCACTTGGCGGTCTGGCAGAAGTCTGGCGTGACATGGAAATTCAGGCATTAATTAGTAATTCGGCGAAGCTCCAGGGTCACTTGGTGGTCCGGCGGAACTCCTCGCGTCAAGTGGTGGTCTGACCGAGCGATTGTGGCTAGAGGGACCATAGTCAAGTGACGAAGGTCTAGGGGATCGTAGTCTGGCAAATGAGGTCGAATAGATAGTTGTCGGACAATAGAGATCAAAGGGATTGTATTTGACGAGCAACAAAAGTTGGAGAAATCATAATCTACAAGATACGTAGGATGGAGAAACCATTGTCAACAAGTGATGGAGGTCGAAGGGATCGTAGTTAGATGACTTAGGTTGAAGGGATTATTTTCGAGTGATAGAGGTCGGAGGGACTATTATCATTTGACAAAGGTCAGAGGAATCATAGTTGGTGGGCAACAAGGGTTGGGTGGAGACGGAGGTCAAATGGCGATGGTCGGGTGAAGGTCTGACGATAGTGCCTGGGTGGAGCTCTGGGCCTCTTCCAGTCCCATGTATCACTTAAGTCTCTAGCCCATGATCCAAGCCTCCAAAAGACCCCTTCATGTAGAGAGTAGGGGACTATTAGTAGATATTGAAAGTTTCATGCTCCGCAAATATGGAGAAGATCCAGGACAAATTCGGAGTGCTTCATTGGAAGGCTCATATTGATTCCCTTGATCATAAAACGTTCATTTGACATTTAAATGTCTTAATGATGTCATAATTAAGTGATCTTAGGCTTGTTGGATTCGTCTCGTCGAGTTGCTCGATCCAACTATAATCATGTTGTATTTGGGTATCATTTGATCATCCAATTAATGCACTAAAGCTTCCAAATGTGTTTTAAGTTTTTAATTTGATCTCATTTTGACTCAAATTAGACTAATTTTAGTGTCGGTAGTTTTGTCTGGCTGAGGTGTTCAATCTACTGTAAGTTTGCTAAGATCAGAGTTTGAATTCTCTTGAATTTAATTTTGAAAGTTTGTAATTCAAAATGCTTCAAGATTTGCGCCTAATTAAACTGTTTTTACGTGAAGTATCATATATATATATATATATATATATATATATATATATATATATATATATATATATATATATATATATATATATATATATATATATATATATATATATATATATATATATATATATATATATATATCACTCGGCAAAATTTATAAACTTACGATCCATATAATTATTAATTTATCGATCACCTATTTATTAATCTAAATTCAAAAACAACAGGAAAAAATAATAATAAGAGTTCATTCTATGTTCAACATAGGTACTTTGAACTGACAATTAAACCAAAAAAAATTGCAATGAAGACCAACTTTTAATATAAAATAATATATTATCCCCCACTAGATTGGTAGGTTGGGGCTGATCTACTTCCACATCGGTCAAGCTCTAGATTTCAAACAATTATGCCTCGAAGAAAACCTTAGGGGGATAGGTTCACATCCCTTTCAAATTAGATCACCATCTTATCCTTCACACCGGCCATTAATTCCTATATCAATCAATGAAAATTTTGATAATTAAAAAAAAACATGTTGAACAAAGACTGAATACACGATCCTGTAAGAACAACAATAAAAATATCAAACTTTTATTCTTTTTACTCCGATATTCTATTAATTAAGAGTCAAAATCTCATTTAAATCTAATAAAAAATTATTTCTAATATTTTCTAATCAAATTTTTTTTAAGTCTGATCAAAAAAATATTACTTAGATACAATAAAATTAATATATTTCTAACATGTTTTAAATGAATTTATATATATAGCATGTAGGCCTCAACATCACTATTGAGTTGATCATAATCCATCATCACCCAATAGTTTTCAACCTCATAATTCAAACTTTTCATAAAGTTTTAATTTTGTTATCATGTAGCCGAGTTGTTCTTCAATAATAGTAGAAACAATATGTGATTTAGGCTTTGTTTGAGACAATTTTTTCATTGTTTTCTAAAGTCATTTTTTAGTACAATAAATTTTAGTTCAAGAAAATTTTATGCTAAAAAATTGTTTTAGAAAGCAGTAAGAAAAGCCGTCCCAAACGAAGCCTTATTCTAACGGTTGCCGATATATTGTATGCATGTTATTCACTATGATACAATAAAATTATCCTTGATTTTGAGGAAGCCATGAACAACCATCAATGTGATAAGAGAGACTTTTGAGTATTCTTTGAATCAAATATTATTCATCCCAAATAAATTTAGAACATCATTAAGCCATGAACTATCATTCATGTTTAGCATCATTAAGATAGAGTGAACTAGGCATTGTCAATCCATAGCAAAACATATCATAACCATTTGTGTGATGCCCCAGATATCTATAGTGAAATGATTCTTCTGACATTTTTCTTCTTCTTTTTTTTTTTTTTTCCTTTTTTTTTTCTCAGATCAATATAGACATCCAGAAATGATAATTGAATTACAGAAAATAAATACATCAAATATTATAATTCAAATTTCGACATTTCATATACACAGTCCAAAAGAACCTGCACATCCAAAAGAACATGTACAATAGCCACTCGGCTACAAAACAATGCGAGAACCAAAAACTACGAAAAGACTATACTAGCATCTGAAAGAAGCTTCACGTGGGAGGCTCTGCACATGAATTATTAACCACATATAATGAGCTTAATTAGCCCAGCAGGTCACCAAAGCCTACAACTGAAATCAAAGCACGATACAGAAATAATATGCATGTCAACCAATCAAATCAATAACAGTCACTTACACATGATCATTGAATCGATGCCAGTACGGAAATCAGTACATAAACATAAATCAATGCATGAACAATAGAATCCAAAATCAACAGTGATAGAATTAGTGAACAGTAGAAAATCCCATAATGTTCAATAAATCAGTACGTGCATCAATCTCTACAGTAGTCGTCTTATCTATCACATCAGTCTAATCAATGGAGCAGAATCGTATCAAAACATACACTTGCAATTCTAGTTATTCAATATCACTTGCTCAATAAATCATATGCAATCCAGAAATCAATATCCCGTGCTCAGTGAATCACATGTCACTTGCTCAGTATATCACATGCATAAAGTTAGTACATTGAATTAGTAGCAGCAGTGTATGTATCAATATTAATAACAATCCAATGACGACATGAACGATTATGCTATAACAGTGAAATCATGTAGTAATAGTAAATCCGTACAGAAATGATAAATCCTTCGTAAATGAATCACAATAAAAGAATCAGTAAAAGAATCAATATAGTAAATCCGTCAAATCAAATACGATTTACATCACTCAATCATATCAATAGAATCAATCAGATCAATAAAGAAATTGCTTCCCTTCAATAATGTAAAACGGTATGAAATCACATAAAACAATCAAATCAATAATAATAATGAAAAGCAATCAAATCTATCAATACAGTAAAATCATATTCTAAATCACGTGCTCAATGTATCACATGAATCACATGTATCGATCAGTATTTGGTGTATCACGTGCTATAAGATCATTACAATGAATCAGTAGTATCAGTAGTATCGGTATCGGTATCAGTATTGGTATCGGTATCGGTATCTGTAGTATCAATAAATCAATGGTATCAATAAGTCTATAGTATCGATGAATCAATAATATCAATATCCATAAGATCAATGTATCAATGAATCGATGCAATATCAATATCCATATCGGTATCTGTAATAAGTGACATGTATAGTATGAAATATCAATGAAATCTTGCAATGACAGGAAACTCATAAATCCGTACAGAATTCAGATAATCATAGAAATCGTATATAATCAAATGAAATACGATATTCAGATACTTGATTAGAATTAAACAGCTGATACAGAAGAACTGAATTTATTTTTAAATAGCAAAATATTCAAGTCAGATTTTGCAGAACCAACAAAATCGTACAAAAAAAAAGAATCGTATAGAATAAACAGAATCGTACAGAACAAACAGAATCATACAGAATAAACAGAATCGTACAGAACAAACAGAATCATACAGAATAAACGAAATCGTACAGAACAGAATTCAAATCATAAAAGCACATTTCACATAACAAATATCAGCTTCCCGGACCCTGATAGAATCTCAACGGATTATGACCCCTTATGCCTCCCTTCCCTGACACTAACAGAATCTCAACGGATTCTGGCCCCTTATGTCTCCCTTTGTGCTTAAAGCACCAGAACAGAACAGATATACAGAATTTTCAGAACATAACTTATTTTCACATAACATATATCAGATTCCCGGACCCTGACAGAATCTCAATGGATTCTGGCCCCTTATGCCTCCCTTTCCTGACACTGACAGAATCGCAACGGATTCTGACCCCTTATGTCTCCCTTTGTGCTTAAAACATCAGAACAGAACATATATAAAGAATTTTTAGAATAGAACTTGCTTTCAGATAATTTTCAGAACAGAACTTGCTTTAAGATAATTTTCAGAACAGAACTTGCTTTCAGATAATTTTCAGAACAAAACTTACTTTCAGGTTTCCCAGACCCAGACAACGGAATCACAAAGGATTCCGGCCCCTTATAACTCCCTTATGATTTCACAGCACATCAAAACATTCAAATCAGAAAAATTGAATACTTCAGAAAATTTGTCAGCGGCATAACGACAGTATACGGAATTTCCACAAAATTCACAAATTCAGAAAATCACCAAATTACCAGAAATCGTGTAAAACAACGTTACAAAGCTTTACTTATACTGAAGCAATATTTTTCAACAGCCAGATAATTTATATTCGATAAAAAACGCACAGAACTCAAAATATCCGATGAAAACTTTCTAGAAAATACTCAAATCATACAAAAACATCAGTTCAATAATATACCAAAAGTTACTCGTTAAAAATTTTGTCAATACAAAGATCTGCACGTTTTTCGGTAACGAAAATACAAAATTGAGCAGAAAAATACCAAAACTCGAAATCTTTGAAATCAAAAATAGGATTTGGATTCCTTACTGCGAGACGAATAATTCTTTCAACAGCAGTGTCGGACGAAAAGCGCACCGCGAGCTCTAAAACCCAGCTTCTTCTTTCTCTTTCCTTCTCTTTCTCTCTCCTGCATTTTTCTCTCTCTTCAAAAAAATCTCAAAATATCTCAAATCCTCAATTTATCATGCAGGATTTTCTCGGACGATTCCCATTCGTCCTGGGACGACCTCCTCTGGACTCAAAACGTCCAGACGAAATTAATTCCAATTTTATTCGTCCCTGGACGAAACTCTCTGTTCGGTCCATCCCGACGGTTCGTCCCGACCCTTACAACTTCGTCCAGACGAACCTTACAGATTTCTTCATAATTTTCTTTAGTTCGTCCCGTACTAAGGCCAGTTCGTCCGGAGTAACAGCGCTAAAAAAATCAGCTTCGAAGGAGTTTTACAATTTGAAATATAGTTTTTTAAAGCAAGCAAATTTTCATTTAAACAAAAATGATAATTACAAAAAAGACATTAAATGATGTCAAATTGGTAAAATAATAATGAAAGATCATAAAATACATGAAACCAAAAATACAAGAAGAAAGTGTGTTGTTATAGTTAGTCTTCCATTATGAAGGGTTATTAGATGTGTCAATAAATGAATCAACATGATAATTTTTTCGGAACCTAACTCGGAAAAATAAGATTTATGTTGGATCAATTACTAATCAGTCGGGTTCGTAGACATGATTATTGATTTGAAACAGCTTGAGTTGGCATGAATAACCCATAATTAATTTGAAGAAAAAGAAGTCTAAGTCCTTAGAGGCAATTTATCCATTAATTTGTTGAGATTTTGATTAACATTTGAACAATCTTAGAACAACTTCAAGCAACAGGAGTGAATCATCATGATTTTGAAATAAGCCATGCATTTATGTTCCTTTACTCAGTGGGAAACCACATCACAAGTTATCTCCCACAGCGTTAAAGCTGTATCAATTTCTTCTCGCCCTAGCCGCTTTGCTAGGGTTCGTGGATCCGGGCGTCTCCTCCCGCTCGGCGGGAGATTTCTCTCCAGTGGTCTTCCTTTTTCAGGGAAGTTTCTCCCTCTCTGCCTCTTCTTATTAGCGTGGCTACTTTTTCGTTCTGGTTTTTTCGCTTTTTTTGCCGGCTACGCCGGCATGGTGGCTGTGAAACTTCGGGACCCCAGTTTTTTGGCGGGGTTTCCCATTCGCGTTCATTTATTGAAGCTCTTGCTGGTTCTAAACCTTCTTTTTCAGATTTGTATGCTTATACCTTTCGTGGATTACCGTCTTTATGGATTTCCGACCTAGAAATCCAATAGCTCGCTGCCCCCTTTCAATTTTCCCTAGTTTGTTTCTTTCCTTCTAAAAGACCCCCTCTAGATCTTATCCGCAAATTTTTTTTTTTTCAATTTGAAGTTGAAAAGTGAGGTCTCTGTCACGATATTGGATTCTTCTCATATACTAATCAAGCTTGCCAATGATCTTAACTACTGTAGGGTGTTCTGTCACCGTTCTTATCTAGTGTTTAATTGCTATATGAAATTGACGAAGTGGTCGCCAACACTGGATATTGTTGTTGAATTGCTTGTAATTCCAATCTGGATTTCGTTTCCTCGGTTGCGCCCTCATTTCTTTTCACCTCGCATTTTGTCTGGACTTGGCTGTTTGTTTGGTAAGCCTCTGAAAATTGACGAAGCAACTGCTGTTTGTTCCCGCCCTTCCATTGCTCGAGTGTTAGTTGAACTTGATATAACTAAAACCTATCATAAACAAGTTTGGTTAGGTTCAAAATCATTAGGTTATATTCAAGAGGTTGTATTTGATGAGTTTCCTCATTTCTGTGCTGGCTGTAAATGTATCGGACATGTTCATGGTAATTGTAAACCTACTGCTCCTGTGATTCAGAATTCTCCCAACCCTCCTTTAGCGACTTTAGATGTTAGTAATGTTGCTGAGGGTGTTACTAAGACTATTCTGGAGGGTGAGATGATGAATAATGTTTTCTTTCCTGAGATTGTTCCTGCTGTTGAGCCGTCTGCTACCCCTGTTTGTGTGTGTGTGTGTGTGGGGGGGGGGGGGGGGGGGGGGGGGGTTTGGAGGTTATTAATGGTGCTATGTGTCCAGTTGTGGGTGAGTGTCCTCCTAATACGGATGCTCTCGAGTCTCATGTTATTCCTTTAACGGCGGAATCCATTTCTGTTTCTATTAATGTAGCTCAAAATGATTTAAATGAGTATGTGTCTGATCTGGTGAAGTCGAATTTAGCTAGGGAGGTTTCTGGTGAACTGGAGGCTGGCGGGATTGTTTCCGATGCTGCTTTGTTTGGTCTTTCCCCAAATGCTATTCCTTTCTTTCCTCCTACTATACCAAATTCGAGTACGAATCCTTTGTCGTTTCACTCGACGGATACAGTTAATGTTGCACCTTTGGTTACTGCTCGGGTTGAAGCTGTGGATCCTTCGTCTGGTGTTAGAGCTGTCTGTAACCCGGTTATCAATAATTTATTTGAAGTTCCTGTGAATTTGGTGGATTCGAATTTTATGGCAAATCAGGTAGGTGACTCTTCTGGTTTGGACATTAGTAACCATATTAATTGGCTGAATGTATCGTCGGATGGTGAATATGTATCTGATTTTTCAGAAGGTGGCTTGGCTTCTCTGGAATTTTGTGGGGGTTCGGACCCTGGTAACGATTTCACCCTAGTTCGTGCGAGACCTAGTTTAACGGTTGCTTCTCGGGGGAGATTTCACGGCAGAGGCCGCCGTAGACGCTAATGTTTTTCTTGCTCTGTTGATCTCTCCTTGTTTATCTCTCGGGTTTCATGTGCTTTTGTTCTGTTCTTTTGGCTGGTGCAATGGAATATGGGCAATGATGTGGTTGTGGCTCGCGTCCCTGTTGTTTAGCTTGGTGGCAACCTTTGGTATGGCTTCGATCTCTGGATTTTACCCACCTTACTGGGTGGTCCGTGCGAGACTTCATGGACGCTGGAAGTCCTGTCCGCTTGCTGAGCCCGCTTTTTTATTGTATTCTTCCGTTTTATCTTCGCTTTCTTAGTTGTCTACCTAAGCTGTAACCGGTTTTATTTTTATCAATATATTTCCCTTAAAAAAAAATGTTCCTTTGTTCCTAAGTAATTCGACGACTAATGTAAACAAACTGACTACTAGGCATTAAAAAATATTAATTTGGTGTACAGTATACTCATACATCCATGTATGTACTGTACCAGACATCCATCTCATAAAGCCATACAATATTGTCTGCTGAGTTGATTTTATTAACTGTGCACATATAATTTTGAATCATTTTGAAAAAAAAAGCAATCGATTTCTCTTTTGAAAAGAACAAATTACATGAAAGGATTTAGGCCTGAACTTGAGAATATTATTTTTTTAAGGACATAAATTTAAACTATATATTTTATTATTTATTATTCATAATTAAAAAATAAATAAGTTAAAAGAATTTTCTATCCAAGTTATATTAGATTTTAATGGAAATATAAAGCTTTGGGATCCTCTAACTCACATTCGATTCCTCTTTCAAGCGGTGTGACTCTTTAAGTGGAGAGAAAATAAGTGTGTAGTTCGACACCTGTGGGGCTGGTTGCCGCTAAGCCCACTAAGAAATCAATTACTCCTTCAGATATCTCCTCTACGAGGTGACAGCGGGCAGATACACCCATTCTAATATATATATATATATATATATATATATATATAAACATGCATGGCCCAATGGAATTCTCACCACCCAACATGCATGCACGTACAGGGAACAAGGGGTGGTCCACTTTAGAAGAAAGGGCTCAGCTGCCCAGTATTGAATTAATGGAGCAAAGCTGGCCAGCTATATCTCATCAATGCGAGCTGACTTAGGAAATCCATCAGCTCGATCTCACTATCTTCATTGCCCAGGAGAAAGGGAAGCGTACAAGAATACAACAACGTTGACAATTACAAAGAAAAAATACTTTACATCGAATCTATAAGTCTTGGATAAGCAGCCATTTTGATTTATTGATTGCGAGTTTTATTATTAATTAAGAGATTTTAGATTCAAATCACCAGCTTTTATTTATTAAGGTCTTGGCCTTAACCATGATTACTGTGATCTATATAGTTCATGGTTATTGGCCTTAACTCGATCGTGAAAAATTTGTTATCAGATATATTTTCAACAGCTTTGAAGAATAGTTGAAAACTTCTTAAGGTGATTAATTTGGAAAGCTAATAGTCTTATGATCCTTAAATTTCTAAAGTCAAAATGATTGTATCGGAGAGACACATTCAACAATTTCATTATCATCAATTTTTTAAGTCACTTGAAGTAGGACTTTATTTATTATGGAAATTTATGTTTTAGGTCATACCATGCTAGAAAATTTGTGCTTGTAGAATGAGATTTTAATATCTTAGCATTGTATAATTATCTAACATGCATAGAAAAGTTGTAAGTATGAAAAAAATTTTACGTGAAAAACTCAGGAGTGAAAAACACCATGGTGTGTGACCCATTTGCAACAATCCACTATATAACATAAAGTGCAAGAATTCTCCCTTTCTCGTAATTGAAGAAAATTAGATTAATTATGTTTTTTATAAGTGATTGATTCCTATTATAGGGGGTCATCCGTGTTGATAGCCAGAAAATATAAGAGTTTTTTAGCTACTCTCAGCTCTCGAACTACCATTTTCTTTAAAGAATTAGACTCTATTTATATCCTTTTCGAGGTGAACTTTTTTTGTAAATTGCCAAAATCTAAAACATGTCATCGTATAGTCTATATAGATCTCGTTGATCATGGATCATTTATCAAACATATAAAGGCCTTAATGATGTTAGAATCAAGTAAACTTAGGTTCATTTGATTTGTCTCGTCAAACTACTGAATTTGATTATAAGCATGTTGTAATATGAAGTTATTTGGTTCATCAATTAATGTTCAGAAGTTTCCAAACATAATTTAAGTACTTGATTTCAGCTCATTGGAAGTTAGATCGGATCATTTGTAATATAGTCGAGACATTCAATTTAATTATTAGTTTACTAAAATCGGATTTCGGATGATTCTAATTTAATTTCTAAATGTGTCGATCATATGAATTTTATAGAATTGTATATCATTCAATTTCAACATTTCTAGTTCAAAAATATATTAGTGTAGAAAGACCAAATCACTAACCCTCGTATCATTTAAGCTTAAACTTTTAGGTTGAAAATATGTTTGACAAACACGTCTACTAATGTATCTAATCTCATTTTGATCTCCATTTTATTTATACTCTCAAATAAGTGTCATCAAAGTGGATGATTAATTTGATTAAGAGTGAATGAATAATGTGATTCGCTATTCACATTGATCATCTCTTTCCTTTAATAATAGTTCATCAAATTTTAAGAATGGTATGTAGCTCATATAGTACCATCATATATGATTGAGAAGCTATAGTGTGATCATATAATTGAGTAGCTATATATTGTTGAATGATATTTAATAAGCTTTAAAAGTAGTTCATCACATAGCATTACTTATATGTTAAAAATTTTAAGTTAAAAATAGTTTTTTTTATCATTATATGCCTATCTCAACTTCAATATCTCTTTTATTTTCACATTTATTTATGTTATCTTAGAATATATTTAAAAATTATTACATTAATTTAAAATTAATGTTACATATAAAAATTTGTAATATATTAACTTCTTAATATATATATATATATAATAAGTTTTTATGATTAATATTATTTTTAAATTAAATTTGATAAATTTTAAATTTTATCAAATAATTAATATCAAAATATTATAATTTTTTTTTTCAATATTTCTTTTTTTTTTTGGCAAGATTTTCTTTGATATACGTACGATAGATGGGCAGAAATGCGGAGTTGTGGAAGCAACAGTGAGGCCAGCGTGTCGGCCAGCTGGGCGGCAAGGGCCAAGGTGGAAACCAGCTCAGCAAGGAGATATAGTAGAGGTGGGGCCCCACATTTGTCCTGCAAGGCTATAGTTCTGATTCCTGGGCCACCAAGACCGTGCGGGAAATCTCATATTTATATATAATTTTATTATATTTGATATATCATCAAAAAAAAATTATCTTGATCTTGATCGGGCACGAATATTGAGGCAAAATAAAGCATGAAATTTCAAAAATTAAATCCGGGATCATCTGAACTTCGATTTCAGCAAACTTATAATTGAATCGAGCGTCTCAAAAATACAAACCCAACGACACTAAATTCAACTCAATCCGAGCCCAAATGAGTCTAAATCGAATACCCAAAATGTGATGGAATGTTCAAAAAACAATTTGGATTACCAAACGGTTTCCAAACATAACATGCTTATAGTCGAATCGAGTGGCTCGACGAGACGAATCCAACGACCCCAAGATCGTCGAATTCTGATATCGTTAAACAGTGGCGGAGCCAGAAATTTTATTCAGGGGGGGCCTAAATTAAAATAATTTTGTTTGCTGACTCATTATCGGCGGGCTCTCCGTTTGGAGGCAAGAGAGGAGCGAAAGATATTAAATGAGTTTTACTCAACATTCTTTAAAATATTTTTATTTCAGGTAATTTAAGTGAGTTTCAATTTCAGCTAAAATTTTTCTGAGATTCTTTAAAATAAAGTTTCAAATAAAAGTAGAAGATTTTCGGTAAAACTTATATATATATATATATATATATATCGAGAGAGAGAGAGAGATTTTAATAAAAAAAGGAAATGTAATAATTGCATAGCATAAATTTGAATAAAAATATAGCTTGATAATATCAAAAATCAACAATCTTTAGCTTGTTGGATTCATCTCGTCGAGCCGCTCAATTCGACTATAAGCAAATAAATTTTGGAAACTGTTTGATCATCCAAATTATGTTTTGAACCTTCCAAATATGCTTCAGATCCTTGATTTGGACTCATTTGGGCTCGGATTGAGTTAAATTTGGTGTTGTTGGGTTCATATTTTCGAGACGTTCAGTTTGACTATAAGTTTGCTGAAATCAGAGTTCAAATGACCTCCGATTTAATTTTTGAAGTTTCTAATGTGATTTTTTTCGTCGAAGATTATGTGCCCGACTTCCAAGATAATTTTTTTATGATATATCAATAGCTTATTCTTGATTAAAAAAAAAATTAATCCATTTGACTTCTTTCTCTTAAAGTCACGCATGTATATAAGAGAAAATAATCAATTTTTCACATATAAAAATGTACATGTTAACCTTTGCTCTTCCTTGTTCTTGAATTTTTTATTTTTTTTAGGGGGGCACGTGCCCCCCTTGGCCCCCCCTTCCCTCCGCCACTATCGTTAAAACCTTCAAATGTTTGACAAACAGTCCATGATCAATGGATTCAATATCGGCTGTCCATCCAAACCACTCCACATTTTCTCTTGATCCTCATCCTATTCACGACTCATGCTATTCTCAAAAAATAATAAATAGCCCCTCATTTTTCTTGAGAGGGGACCTAAGAAAGAAGAATAAGAGAATGGAAGGAGGGAAACTGTGAGTGGCTCCGTGGTTTTTTCTTTCCAGGATTTTCCACGTAAAAATCTTAGTATTCTTTCATCTTCTGTTTGTGTACTGAATATCCGTACAACGCTTAGACGAAATTTTTTTAACTCTATCGCCGCGTATATTCTAGCCCGCAATAATATTAATTAAATTTAAAAATATCGTATGCCTTTTCATCAAATTACATTGTAGATCAAAGGCAAAATTGTAAAAATTAATGAAAGAAAACACTTTTTAGCTAAGTAGGCTTCATTTGGGATATTTTTCTAACTACTTTAAGCAATTTCTTAGTACAACATTTTTTTAATTTAAAATTTTTATATTAAAAAATTGATTCATAAAGCAATAAGAAAACAACCAAACGAAGCCATAGTCATCATTTGCAACGGATACTATTTACTCACATATTTGTTTTTTATATGATTAAAAACTTCTTGAAAATAAGATCATAGACATTTTTCTCATATCTTCTTAATAACTAAGCAATATGGGATGATCGTTAAATACACTATTTAATATAAATAATCACTATGAGAAAAAATGATTTTACTCATGATTTTGAAGGATTTTATCATACATTTGTGATTTGTAGTGGCTAAAACTTCTGCAATATAGAAGAATGATAGAGCTCCAAAATAATGACTCTTTATGAAATAGTTTGAAAATTTTAATATAAAAAAGATATATAATGATCAAAAGACATAAATGATCATAGTTTTGTTAGAAAATAAAATGATTAGGCCTTTCGACAAAAAAGAAAGAATTTGATTAGGAGGGTCAAAAGGAACATATATATCTAATGGCATAAGCTATCAACTAAGGTTTTCTTTTTTTAGGACGGCTTTCTTATTGATTCTTGAAGTAGTTTTTTTAATAAAAAATTAAACTAGAAAGTTGTTTTAAGAATCAGTAAGAATGTCGTCTCAAATGAAGCTTAAGGCTTTATTTAGGACGGTTTTCTTACTGTTTTTTAAAGTAGTTTTTAGTACAGCGGTTTTTACCACTAATAATATACAATAATGACCTAAATTGTTGTTATTGATTTTAACCTATACAAACAATAGCAATTTAAGTTGATTCTTGTTGGCTATGATTTTTACCGCCAGCATATGCTGCTTAAAGTATTGGAATTTGATAGTAGCTTAAAATTGTTATAGTAAGTCATAAAGAAAAATTAAGATAAATATCTTTTACTTAAAGTTATTGTAAAGAATATACATAAAATAATAATGGATTCAAATTATGATATTATTTGAGACAGATTTTTTACTATTTTTTATTTTTCAGACCGCAATCATTATTTATATTTAGCCACTAAATATTTGTGCTAGAAAGTTACTTTCTACAACAACTTAAAAAAAAAAAATGTTTTCTTCACAACCGCTTTACAATCAACATTATAAGAAGTTATAGTAGTCATAAAAAGACTCAATATCTAATTAGCATCCTTTATAAATAATAGACAATTTATCTTAATTAAGCCATCATTTGGGAGGACTTTATTACTACTCTTTTAAGCAATTTTTTAATTTTTATATCAAAAAGCTGCTTTAATAAGCAGTAAGAAAGTCGTTACAAACGAAACTTAAATTCAGAACTAAAATTGAGGTCATATCACTTACCCAAATGACAATTGATGTATTCATGTTAAAATTAAGCCGTTCATGTTATTAAAAGATGCATTAAGAAGCCTCATATTTAGGTCCAAAAATCATATATATTGAATAGAAATTGTATTTCTGAACAATTTTGTAGTGAAGCTTTGTTCTTCATCATCTTTCTAATTAGCTAGGCAGTAATAGTTTCATTCAATAGGTTCCATGAGGCAAGAACTATTCAGAAATGAATGAATGCAATAGCTAGGTGTTGCTATGCTGTTATAAATATGACGCTGTAGATCGATTAGCTCCAACCTTGAATGACTACTCATGGCCGCTTTTGCTACCGTAGTAAAGAGCTTATTTTACCATTGCTTTATCGTTTCTGACAGTTAGTTTCTGATATTCAGAGTGAATCTCAGGAATTACTGGTTATGTTTGTCTATTTGCATGTTTATTCTGTTATTGTTCAAATGATGCAGCTTTGGTGCACTTCCTTTGCTAATGTTTTGGTTTTAGAATTGAGCCTATTTCTTTTCTTCTGTTATGTTTACTTGTACCTCTTAGATATGTTCATTTTATGACTCTTTTAGGTTTAATTATGGCTAAGAAAGAATAATGTTGCTTAGAATAGTAAGATTTGTTGAATGCTATGACTTAGAATGATAAAAAAATATATATTTTAGTAAATTTTGGGTAACAATAGAAAATTGATCTAATGAAATTGAAAATATTTTTTAAAGAATACTCTAAGAAAATGTATTTGATCTTCATGAATCTTGATGTAATATTTGAATTTAAAAAAAAAATATTTGAAAATTGTCTAAACATTGATTTCAACAAACTTATAGTCAAACTGAGATTTTTCACAAAATGAATCTAACAATACAAAAAATGATCCAATTTTTGTCGATATGAGCCATATATATATATATTCAAGCGTTTGAAGTAAAGTAGAAAATTTGGAGCATTAATTAAAAGATCAAATGTTATCCAAATTGTGCATGTGTATAGTCAAATCAAGTGGCTTCGATGAGATGAATCAAAAAAGCCTATGATCACTTAATTATGAGGTCATTAAGGTTTCATTTGTGATGAATTTCTTACTGCTTCTTAAAGTAGTTTTTTAGTCAAAAAAATTTTAAAATTAAAAAATTTGTACTAAAAGACTGCTTTAAAAAACAATAAGAAAGTTGTCCCAAACAAAGCTTAAAGCACTAAAATACTAGATAAGTTGTTTATTATCAAATGATTTAATATGAGTTATCAGATGGAATGTTAAGAAATTAAAAAAATAATAAAAAAATAAAATAAAAAGATGGAATGTTAAGAAAATTTGATTGAGTTTATAAAAATGTCACTTTCAAAATAATATAAATAGACAATCATTCTCCATATGAAGAGAACTTGAACTTGAGTTTGGAGAGATCTTGAAGATGCAAAGAACTGTAGACCTATACCTGACATTTAAATATAAAAACGTCATGAGTTTTGCTCTGCTAGGGTTTCCTTTCCGCCGCCCTTTCGTCTCCTTCGTTTGGTGAGATTTTTCTCTCTTTTTTCTTGCTTTTGGGTATGGCGGCTACTCGTCCTCGCGATCCTGGTTTCCTGTCCGGAAATTCGGCTCCTATTTCTTTTAAGGATGTGGTTTCAGGTTTTTCTTCATCTTCTTTTCCTGAACTGAGTTTTTCTTCTCATCGTGGCTTGCCGGCGTTATTAATTTCTAAGGATGAGGTTAGGTCGCTCGCTAAGCCTTTTGAATTCTCTTTGGTGGGTCATTTTCCGGGGCGGAGACCCTCCGTCGATGCCATTCGGAAATTTTGTTTTAGTCTAAAGTTGATTGAGAATTTTTCTGTTACTGTGCTCAATAATCGGAATGTTTTAATAAAACTGGAGAATGATTTCGATTATTGCAGAATCTTTTCTCATAGGTATTATTTTGTTCAAAATTGTTATATGAAAGTGGTGAAGTGGACTCACCATTTGGACGTTGAGGTGGATTCTCCGATTGTTCCGATTTGGGTATGTTTCCCCCTTCTTAGGCCCCATTTCTTTTCTCCTAGGATCCTTTTTGGTTTAGGTTCCCTTTTCGGTCGCCCTCTCAAATCTAATTTGGCTACGGCATCTGGTTCGCGGCCGTCGATGGCTCGTATTTTGGTAGAGTTGGATGTTACCAAGAAACATGCGGAGAAGGTTTGGGTTGGATCTATGGAATCGGGAAATGTTCAGACTGTGATATTTGATGAAATTCCTAGTTTTTGTACACATTGTTTGTCTTTAGGTCACTCTAAGGAAGCTTGTCCTATTTTACATCCTAATCGGATTGTGTCAAAAACTGGGATTTCTCAATGCAATTTGCCGGTGTTGAAGGAGCAAGTGGCTGAAGGTGATCCTAATGGAATTGTTTTGATTGAGTCGAATGAGAGGGAGACGGTTGAGCTGGTTGTTGATTCTGGTAGGATGCTGGATTTTAATCCTACGGCTGATGTTTTGTTGGATAACAATAGGGAGGATAATGTTTTGGGTGAAAAGGAGGTTTCGGTTGAGGCTGATGTTTCATTGTCTCCAAATGCTATGCCTTTTTTTCCTTCGTCTGTTGAAATAAATCAGTTGGCTGTGAATGAGGGTATTGAGATTAACAATCTGGTAACTGATTCCAGTGAGGGATTGATTTCAAATGGTGTTATGCAAGAATCGGGTCCTACAGTGGGTGATGGGTCGGAACTGAGAGTCTCTCCAGATTCTCAAAACTTGGTTAATGTGCAGATGAATTTAGTGGAATCCAATATTGTTTTGGGTAGTAATTCTGAAATGGTTGTTGGGTCCCAATGTGACTGGTTAAATAATTCTTCTGAGGAGAATTCGGATTCTGATTCATTTTCAGATCCTGATTTTGAGTTTAGCATGGTTTCGGATAAACCTGTGAGGGTAGCTAAGCGTGGAAAATTTTGGAATCGAGGAGGTAAAAGAAGATGAGCTGTTTGATTTCTACTGGTTTCTGCGTTGTTTTCGATTGGTTGTTGCAGGGTAATGATGTGGCTAGGGCTCCCATCCTCGTCGTTTCCTTGTGGCAACCGTTGATGCTTCTTCTGGATGGTCCCTGCGAATACTCGAGGATGTTGGTAGTTCTTGTCACGACCCGACCCGACCCGAGACGGATCCCGTTCGCACCGGGCCGCGACGGAAAACCTAACCAGGATCTAGCTTTGGAATTTGGTTTGGAACTGAATCTTCCAAATAATTTAAACAAAACAGACAAACAAACATAGAGCTACTATGAATCATCAAATGCAGCGGAACAAAACATCTATCTTTTCTTTTCTTCAAAACAATCATCTACAAATACAGTACATAGCTTTTAGGCAGAAAGAAAGACAGAACAGAAAAGCCATGACTGTATAAAAATCAAAAGGTACAAAACAATACCTATACTGATCAGACTCTGAAATCTAATCCTGGACTTCCTTCCCTTTCCCAGAACCTGAAAACCACCAGAAAGCAAGGGTGAGCTCAACAGCTCAGCAAAGCAACAAACCTCCAATCAAAATCCTCAAAATCTCAAAACCAACACATCAGACAAATCCATACAGAAATTAAAACGGAATCGGACAAATATCAAATCAAACAGAACTGTACGGAAACAGAAGTCGTATCAAATAAAAAACAGAACAGATCAGACATATCAGATTAATAGAATCAGAATCGTACAGAAATCAGAATCATATCAAATCAGATATCAAATATTATGTAATTCATAGCTAAATTCCCTGACACTGACTGAATCTCATAGGATCTAGGCCCCTTATGCCTCCCTTTGTGCTCACGGCACCAGAACAGATGTGCTTATAGCACCAGAATACATATATAGTGCTTATAGCACCTAAACAGATTTCCTCGGATCCGAACATAACAGATATCAGAATTCATATTGAGCTCATTTCAGATTTCCCAGACACTAACTGAATCTCATAGGATCCAGGACCCTTATAACTCCCTTATTATGATAGCATATCAAATCAGAAGAAATCCGGACAAATCAGAAATTACCCAAAAATCAGGCAGTATACAGAATTTACACAATTTTCCTGAAAATAACAATTTACCAGATTTGCACAGAATGTAGACATCAACATTTCAGAACATTTATTTTACTGCACAGAGAATTTTCAAGTTCACAGAAAAATCCAGTCGACTAAAAACACAGTCGAATCAAAAATACCCGGACAAAAATCTTCAGAAAAGAACCAAAATGTGCACACTCGGCACGTCAACAATATACAGAAACTTACGAGGTAAAAACTGAACCAATCGAAAGATACAGACGAAAATCACGAACAAAAATCAATTCTGGACAGATAATACCGCCAAACACGACGGTTCTGAAAATTGAGAAAGGCGGAATGTACTTTACCTTACGTACAGCAATATCTCGAACAGTCTCTTCGGACGAAAACGGCTCCGCGTCGTCCGAAAATCAACTTTTCCAAAGTTCACCTCGACTTTCTCTCTCCTCAAAAGATATTTTATAAAATCTGATTTTTCTCTCTCTTCAAAACAGCTGAATTCCCTTAAGTAATACTAGATCGGCCCGGCCGATCGCCACATCGTCCCGGGACGATCCGACCAACTTGATCTTCCTGGACAGCTCCAAGGGCTATTGTCCGGCCGATATTTTCTACAGTGCCAATCGGCCTGGCCGAAGTTCTCGATCGGCCTGGACGATGCCTACAGGAAAAACACCTGGAGCAAAACTGGGCAAATTCTGGAGCACTTTCACATCTGATCGTCCCAGGACGATCCCAGATCGTCCTGGACGATCCTGGAGCAGATCTTGATATTACAATCTCCCCAACTCAGAAAAATGTCGTCATCGACATTATCCAATCCAAACTCAGTCAAAACAAGTACGGGTACGACTGTCTCATATCAGACTCCTTCTCCCAAGTCGCTTCCCATGCAGTCCGGTGCTTCCACTGGACTTTAACCATCGAAATCAGTTTATTTCTTAACTTTCGAACGTCGTACGCCAAAATCAACTATGGCTCTTCCTTGTACGCCAGATTCTCCTGAATCTCAACTTCATCAGCTGATACCTTCTTCCAAGAGTCGGATACCCACTTCCTCAAAGTGGATACGTGAAACACATTATGCACATCAAGCATCGAATCAGAAAGCAATAGTCGGTAAGCAGATTTTCCAATCATTTCCAAAATTTCAAAAGGTCCAACATACCTTGGACTAAGCTTGCTCACCTGACCAAATCTGCTCACACCCTTCATTGGGCTGACTTTGACATACACAAAGTCACCAACTTGAAACTCAACAAACCTGTGCTTCTGATTGTAATACTTCTGCTGTCGATCTTGAGCAGCTTTCAATCTTTCTTTAATCAAACTGATCTTCTGAGCAGTTACATCAGCAAAAGTGGCCCCCAAAGCCTGTCTATCTCCGACCTCCGTCAGAGTCAAAGGAGTACGGCACTTCCTGCCATACAGAGCCTCGTACGGTGCCATACCGATACTGGACTGAAAACTATTGTTATAAGCAAACTCAACCAGCGGAATATGATCTTCCCAGCTTCCGCCAAAGTCCAGAACACAAAGTCTCAACAGGTCTTCCAGCACCTGAATAGTCCTCTCAGACTGTCCATCTGTCTGAGGATGAAAGGCTGTACTGAAATGCAGTTTCGTACCCAAGCCTTGCTGAATGCCCTTCCAAAGTCTGGAAGTAAACCGTCCATCTCGATCAGAAACAATCACACGAGGCACACCGTGCAATCTGACTATCTCCTTCACATAAACCTGTGCCAAGCGATCAACTGAATCCGTCTGTCTGATCGGAAGAAAATGGGCGGACTTCGTCAATCGATCGACAACCACCCAAATAGCGTCGTGCCCTTGTCTAGATTGAGGAAAACCCATCGCAAAGTCCATCGTTACCTCCTCCCATTTCCACTCAGGGATAGACAACGACTGCAACAGTCCACCTGGTCGCTGATGCTCTGCCTTCACCAACTGACAGGCTTCGCATCTCGACACAAACTCTACCACATCTTTCTTCATTCCAGGCCACCAGAATAAAAGTTTCATATCAGCATACATCATATCACTGCCTGGATGTACAGTGTAGCCTGAATGATGAGATTCATACAGAATCTCCTGCCTCAAATCTCCAAACACAGGTACCCACAACCTGTTCTTATAAAAAATAACACCAGAATCAGAAATTCGAAGTTCATGAGTCTTACCAGATCCAATCTGGGCAATCAACTTCGAATAATCAGAATCTGACTTCTGGGCTTCCTGAATCCTTGTCTCCAAAGAAGACTGAATACTCATCTGAGTTAACTCCAAACTACTGGAGGAAATCACCTCCAACTACAATCGCTCCATATCACGTATCAGAAAGTCATCACAAGTAAGCTGAATACCTGATAATCCAGAAGACTTCCTGCTCAGAGTGTCCGCTACCACATTCGCCTTCCCAGGCTGGTACTGAATAGTCAAATCATAGTCCTTGATCAACTCGAGCCATCTTCTCTGTCTCAGATTCAGATCCTTCTGGTAAAAATGTACTTCAGGCTCTTATGATCAGTAAAGATCTCACATCTGACGCCATATAGGTAATGACGCTAAATCTTCAAAGCAAACACAACAGCAGCTGATTCCAAATCATGTGTCGGGTAATTCTTCTCATGTGGTTTCAAATGTCTAGATGCATAAGCAGTTACCTGACCATGCTGCATCAGGACACAACCTAGTCCTTTCAGTGAAGCATCACTGAACACTTGAAAACCTTCTGTACCTGATGGAAGTGCTAGAACTGGAGCTGAAGTCAGACAATCCTTCAATCTCTGAAAACTCACCTCACACTCCGGTGTCCAAACAAAAGGAACTGACTTCTACGTCAGTCTCGTCAGAGGCGTCGAAATCTGTGAAAATCCTTTTACAAACTTCATGTAATACCCGGCCATGCCTAAGAAACTACGTACCTCAAATACCGTAGTCGGCCTTGGCCAATCAGCAACTGCCTGAATCTTCTGGGGATCTACAGAAATGCCTTCTCCACTAATCACATGCCCCAGATATGAAATGCTCTTCAATCAGAATTCACACTTGGAGAACTTGACATACAGCTGATGCCTCCTCAAAGTCTCCAACACAATCCTCAAATGTCTGGCATGATCATCCTCAGATGCAGAATATAACAGAATATCGTCAATGAAGACGATCACGAACTGATCCAAATACTCCCTGAATACTCGGTTCATCAGGTCCATGAAAATAGCGGGCGCGTTGGTTACCCCAAAAGGCATAACCAAGAACTCATAGTGCCCGTACCAAGTACTGAAAGCGATCTTCACTACATCAGCTTCCTTCACCTTCACCTGATAATATCCGGATCGCAAATCAATCTTCGAAAATACCGAAGATCCGGAAAGCTGATCAAACAAGTCATCAATCTGAGGCAAAGGATACTTGTTCTTGATTGTGACTTTATTCAAATCTCTGTAATCAATACACATACGGAGTGTACCGTCCTTCTTCTTCACAAATAAAACAGGTGCTCCCTAGGGCGAAACACTAGGACGTACAAAACCTCTGTCAACCAACTCCTGAAGCTGAACTTTCAACTTCAAAAGTTCTTTCGGTGCCATCCTGTACGGAGCTTTTGATATCGGAGCGGTACCCAAAAAAATATCGATAGAGAACTCCACATCTCTATCCGGAGGTAAACCAACCAACTACTCAGGAAAAACATCAACAAACTCCCGTACCACTAGGATCTCAGAAACAGAACCAACCTCTAGGTTCAGATCCCGCAATGAAGCCAAAAACACCGGACATCCCTTCTTCCACATCCTGCTTACTTCCAAAATAGAAATCAGACTGGAGAGAACACCTCGTAATCCCTGAAATACCACTCTCTCTCCAGCCACAAACAACCTCACTTGCTTCTTCAGACAGTCTATCTGGGCCTCATACTGACTCAGCCAATCCATGCCCAGAATCACATCATATGAAGAAATCGGCAATAGAATCAAACTTGATTTTCATTTCTTGCCAGAAATCTCAATCTCACAAAAACAAAACTGCCGAGCAATCAAAGGACTTCCAGCCGGTAAAATCACGGAAAGCGAAATCGGAAGCAAAAACGAGTCCAAAGGCAAAATCTCAAAACAGTGCTCGGACAGAAAAGAATGACTCGCTCCAGAGTCAAACAAAACACGACAGGGCTGATCAGAAATGTAAATCGTACCTGTCACAACATCGGGAGCATCTCGAGCCTCCTGCTGACTCAAGCTGTATACTCGTGGCTGAACTGGAACAGGAGCTGAAGCAACAGAACTACTCTGCTCCCTCTGAATCGTAGGTGGTCTCCGTGGTCCAGAACTAGATCCGCCACCTCTACCAGCAAATCCCTCAGGGCGTGGAGGAACAGTCCTCGGTCTTCCCGCTGAACTGACAGGTCTAACAGAACCCTCTGATCGGAAATCAGAACGCTGATCAAATCCCATATGTGGACACTCTGCAATCCAATGTCCTGGCTGACCACATCGGAAGCACAGACCAGCCATCCTGTAGCACTGGTCAAAGTGTCGTCGTCCGCAGTTCTGGCACACAGGTGCCGTACTGACTGATCCAGAACTCGTCGTACTGGTAGCAGTACCAGACGACCCTCCGCTCCTCCTGGAGTCTCCAGATCTTGAGCCGGAAACAAATCTCCTCTTTCCAGAGGAACCACTGCCAGAAGTCTCACCTCCAAATATCTTCCTACTCGCAGTCCACCGCTGCTGAGTAGTTATCATGTCATTCTCTATCAGTCGAGCTCTCTCCACAAGCTCAGAAATGGTATCAGGGGCTGCCTCAAGGTATCTCGTAATCCCCTCAAAAATCGGTAACACCTCTCAGCAGAAGTGCTAACCAACTGCGGAGCGTACCTGGCTAATGCAGTAAACTCAGCCTCGTACTGCATCACCGTCTTGCTCCCCTGAACAAGCCTCAGAAAACTCTCCTACATCTAATGTCGTGCAGAAGGGGGAACGAACCACTCTCTGAACACTTCAGTGAACTCTTCCCACGTAATCAAAGAGTTCAGTTTGCCTTGAAATCTGGCTGCCTGCTGGCCTTCCCACCAGTGCTCAGCCTCTCCGTCCAACAGAAAAACAGCCAATGGAACCTTCCTATCTGACGGACACTGCATTCCGTCAAAGGTCTTCTCCAATCTCCTCAGCCACTCCTCGGCTGCTCTGAGCTCAACAGCGCCCTCAAACCTCGGAGGTTTCAACCTCAAAAACAACTGCAAATGTCTATCAAGATCATCAGATCGGACAGTAGAAGCTCTGCTCTGAGTCTTGCTCATCATCTGAGCAACAAGTGTAGCAAACTGAGAAAGCGTGTCAGCACCGACCACTAGGGCTGTACTCCCCACTGGTGCTACCTGACTAGAACTCTGCCCGTCTGTCATGTCTGGGTCTGGCTGATCCATACAGAAAAATCCAAAAAATCCGGAATACTATCACAAAAACAACACAATAAAAAGCCAAACAAACCAAAACTACCCCCCAGACAGACTCACTGATCACTTCCTATAGCTCTGTTTCACACAATCCCAAATTCCAAAACCATTGCTCTAATACCACTAAAGTTTGTCACGACCCGACCCGACCCGAGACGGATCCTGTTCGCACCGGGCCGTGACGGAAAACCTAACCAGGATCTAGCTTTGGAATTTGGTTCGGAACTGAATCTTCCAAACAATTTAAACAAAACATACAAACAAACATAGAGCTATTATGAATCATCAAATGCAGCGGAACAAAACATCTATCTTTTCTTTTCCTCAAAACAATCATCTACAAATACAGTACATGGCTTTTAGGCAGAAAGAAAGACAGAACAGAAAAACCATGACTGTACAAAAATCAAAAGGTACAAAATAATACCTATACTGATCAGACTCTGAAATCTAATCCTGGACTTCCTTCCCTTTCCCAGAACCTGAAAACCACCAGAAAGCAAGGGTGAGCTCAACAGCTCAGCAAAGCAACAAACCTCCAATCAAAATCCTCAGAATCTTAAAACCAACACATCAGACAAATCCGTACATAAATTAAAATGGAATCGGACAGATATCAAATCAAACAGAACTGTACGGAAACAGAAGTCGTATCAAATCAGAAACAGAACAGATCAGACATATCAGATCAACAGAATCAGAATCGTACAGAAATCAGAATCATATCAAATTAGATATCAGATATTATGTAATTCATAGCTAAATTCTCTGATACTGACTGAATCTCATAGGATCCAGAACAGATATCAGATATTATGCCTCCCTTTTGTGCTCACGGCACCAGAACAGATGTGCTTATAGCACCAGAATACATATATAGTGCTTATAGCACCTAAACAGATTTTCTCGGATTCGGAACAGAACAGATATCAGAATTCATATTGAGCTCATTTCAGATTTCCCAGACACTAACTGAATCTCATAGGATCCAGGCCCCTTATAACTCCCTTATTATGATAGCATATCAAATCAGAAGAAATCGGGACAAATCAGAAATTACCCAAAAATCGGGCAGCACAACGGCAATATACAGAATTTACACAATTTTCCTAAAAATAACAATTTACCAGATTTGCACAGAATATAGACATCAACATTTCAGAACATTTATTCTACTGCACAGAGAATTTCCAAGTTCACAGAAAAATCCAGTCGACTAAAAACACAGTCGAATCAAAAATACCCGGACAAAAATCTTCAGAAAAGAACCAAAATGTGCACACTCGGCACGTCAACAATATACAGAAACTTACGCGGTAAAAACTGAACCAATCGAAAGATACGGACGAAAATCACGAACAAAAATCAATTCCGGACAGATAATACCGCCAAACACGACGGTTCTGAAAATTGAGAAAGGCGGAATGTGCCTTACCTTGCGTACAGCAATATCTCGAACAGTCTCTTCGGACGAAAACGGCTCCGCGTCGTCCGAAAATCAACTTTTCCAAAGTTCACCTCGACTTTCTCTCTCCTCAAAAGATATTTTATAAAATCTGATTTTTCTCTCTCTTCAAAATAGCTGAATTCCCTTAAGTAATACTCAGATCGGCCCGGCCGATCGCCACATCGTCCCGGGACGATCCGACCAACTTGATCGTCCTGGACAGCTCCCAGGGCTATTGTCCGGCCGATATTTTCTACAATGCCAATCGGCCTGGACGATGCCTACAGGAAAAACACCTGGAGCAAAACTGGGCAAATTCTGGAGCACTTTCACATCTGATCGTCCCAGGACGATCCCAGATCGTCCTGGACGATCCTGGAGCAGATCTTGATATTACAGTTCTGGCTTCCTACTGAACCCTTTTTTGGTTTTAGTTTTTCCAATTTTTATTCTGGAAGTTATAAGCTCTTAGGTTTTATTTTAATTGTTGTTATTTTTAGAGAGCTTTTGTTTTGGGTTGATTTTGTATCCGTTCTTTTTTGATATATTAAAAAAAAACTTATCAAAAAAAATAAAAAAAAATAAAAAATACCTGACATTTGACTTTGAAGATCACAGCCAGCCACCATCTTCATCTGATTACTTTTATTTGATCTTCATCGCCTAACTTCTTTCATCATAGTGTCATCAATTGGTTATAATCAATTGGCTTATCAGCCACCATCATCTGATCATCGTCACCCAACTAAAATCACAAATTGATGTATCTCCAACATTCTATGTCACACTCATAGAAAAAAAAAATGTATTTAATAGTTTGCAATACCGTATTCTCCGGCCAATTGAGGGGAAGAGCTAACCTTGTAATCTATGTACATAGTAGATCATCTCATCTAGGCGAGGACTTATAATTTTTTTTTTCAAAATATAAATTATTGTGTCTACTACTTTTTTATATGTGCCTGTATTGGATTTTTGTACTAAACTTCACATAAAAATTCTCTCTATCACTATAATTTTTTCTAACAAGCAAGGCCTATAATAATAACATTATCCACATAAGCCACCACAAGAAGTCTCTTTAATGAAATAAAGTCTCCAATTATGATCAAGGTATGGAAAATAGAGGTGCAAGTATGAAAATGATACCAGAAAAGAATAATTAACCACCCATCTCTAATGTCTGACCCAAAATGATTGGCCACTGGAGCATCTTCTTTCTCCTAAGCTTAAAGGTGAAGGACCAGCTGCACCTCATCTGATCATTTCTCCTCCCACTAACAAAAAGCTAATTCTTTGTATATTTATCACCTCTTGGAGATAAAAAGAAACTAAGTTCAGTATGGACTTTCGCTACATAATCACAATAATGAGAGGTAGACGCAGACAGGTAAGACAAAGTAATTAAGAAGATACCTTACGCCATTGACTGAGCTCTCACTCCCCTCTCAGAGAGAGAGAGATATATATATATATATATATATATATATATATATATATATATATATATATATATATATATATATATATATATATATTAAAAAAATACTTACAACATTTTCTTAAAAATCTAAGTTGGGCGACATAAATTTATGCACAATCTCTATCTAAGAATATTATTATAACAAGTTGAGCCTATGCTAAATTTATCATCAATAGAATACTAGACATCAAAATAAAGGGGCAATTTGATTTGTTGAAAAAGAAATACATAGTAAAATAGAATATTGTGTAAGATATATGTAAATGTATTTGAAATATTTTAAGTTATTTGAATGGGTGTAAAATAAATATTGCCGGCAGCTGCTGGTAGTTGATGTGGTGTTGGGCATCCAGCCAGCAATGACAGTGACGGTGACAGGTAGCCACCGACGACGACGGTGCAATGATATATTAATTTACAATGCATTTGAAAATTGACCAAATATAATAACTTTCAAATACATCAAAGTCGACCTAAATGAATATTTCTAAATACTTTAAAAATGTACTCTATATTCATTTTACTTAGAATCAAATATACATATTTTCAGAAGCCTAACATTTGAAATACATTACACCTCTTTTACTTTAAAATTGTGAAGATTTTTTAATCATCACCTGGATGTTCTGGTTTGTTGGCAATCATTGGTGGTGTTTCTTCTTGCTCTGTTTGGTGGATTTTTTGGGATGTCAGATAATGGTTTGAACATTTCATCGGTGTGGGCAATTGCTTGTTTCCTTCTCTGAATGGTTCTTGCCTAGCTTCTGGGTAGTGGTAAAAAGCTTTCTGCCAATGATTGAGCCCAGCTGACTTTTGCCTTTCCATTGCTTGTTGTCTCCTCTATGATGGTTTTTGTATTGTATTTTTGGCTTTTGTCCTTGGTAGGACTTATATCCGTTTTAATTTTATTAACGCGTAGGCCCCTTCATGAGTTTTATCCAAAAATAAAAATTACTTCAAATCAAACAGCCATAAAGTTCATAAAAGCACTATAATAGCAGTTAATGTTGAACCTACAATCATCTTATTAAAAAAATAGAGACAATTTGCACCAAAAAAAAAAAAAAACTAGCTAAGCTGTATGTCCCTTGCTTCTCATATCTCAAGGATATTTGAGAAATTTGATAGCTGGTTTCAACATAAAAGAAGGGGACAGCCACTGTTTGTTATGGAAAAATAGTAGTTCTTATAAGTTTAAGAATTACATAGATGAATACTACTCTGACTATCAAACCTGCTCCTGGTATAAATCTGTTTGGGCTAAAAAAAGTATTATGAAACATTCGGTGTTTACTTGGATGGCTTTACTGGGTGGTCTCAAAACTGCGGATGCTCTTCTCATAAGGAATATTAGAGTCCCTGCTGGTTGCAATTTATGTCATGATTTCAATGAAACTATTTCTCACATATTTTTTGAATGTGATTATGCTTTTTCTGTTCTTATTGCTGTGATACCTGGTTTTCAAGGCTTTCTCTTTAGGCCAACTATATTGCAGGTATTTGAGTGGATAAAAGAAAAATACAAAGGCAATAAGAAGATTAAAAATTTCTACTATATGATTATATGTTGTATAATATATCACTTATGGAGGGAGAGAAACGGTAGAAGATTTGGCAACTCTACTAACTGTCATACTTCCCTGACTCTTACTATTAGAAGAAATATATCAGAGAAAATAGTAAAATGGAAGGATTCACTCGATTATTTGGAGCTACTGTAATAATTTGGGTTGCTGTGCTGCTCTGTTCTGTCGTGCTGTTCTGTTGGATCTGTCCCTATAATCGTCTAGACACTGTGCGCTTGCACTGGAGCTTTACCTGGACAATGATGTAGCTCCCGATCTGGCTCCTTTGGATGGCCTATGGGCAACCAGGGGCCACAGTTCTACTCGTGCTTAAATTTATATTATATGAGTCCAGGTTCTGATAGGCTTGGGAGTTTCTTTTCTTTTTTGGTGGATACTGCCTGGGAGATTTCTTCTTTTTTCAGGTGTGGATCTGATTGCTGCGGGAACACACGATAGCCAAGGCCGGATTTTTTGGAGCTGGGAGACCATATATAATAGTTATTATGGAGTTGAAGCAGAATTTTATGAAGCTGGTTACTGCAACTGATGACATGCTTCTTCAATTTTTGTATTCCTACCACAATTTTGGTGCTCTCTTTATTTGAGTTTTTAATTTGGGGTGGTATAGTTGATGATTATTTGTTTTTTGGGATTTTTACATACATAACATTTAAAAATTTTCTATTTACTTATCTAACACTTAAATTTCTCTATTTACTATTTAACCATCTAAAACAGTACAACGTTACCTAAATTACCACCCCGTTACCTCCGTCACATCCGAAAGGTTCGGCCTTCGTTTTCTCAAAAAAAAAAAAAAAATTTGTAAGAAATGACAACCATGTTGACCCTTAGCCAAATGACTTATTGTATCCTTCTTATGAAACAGAGAAGCAGAAGACCTGAGCCTTTGGAACCTTTGGAACATCTCATTATGAGCAGTACTAATCTCTATCCTCCTATCTCCAAGGGAATTTTCATAAGACGATTTAGAGAATAGCCCCTTCCCTTGCATGATAAAATTATCGTCACAGCCAAAGGGTTCGTTACTTCTTGAAAATCTTCCATTAAGGACAGGAAACCCATAGTGCAGTTTGCAATTATATCCATTCACAGAGCCCTCAGAGTTGAGAAAACCATAAGTTGGATTGAGATGAGCATCATTACCCTTGCAGCGAAGATAGGATTCAACAAGCAGAGTGTCACCAAGAACATATGGAATTCTCGTTTTAAATTAAGGTGAATAAGGGAAGCCTCGCCGATCACTGATCCAACAATTGGAATAAACCATCGGTAATGACATCATGTCATCTAATGGCAGAAAAGTCTGGTAGAACAGAGTCCTGATGCAATGAAGAGTCCGCCGTGACGCCTTTGGCAGGAGCGGGGTGGCCTTTGGTTAGATTCTCTCGTACCTGCAAGAACTGGAGCTTCTTGAGCAGCGCATGCTCCTCCAACCTCATCACCAATGTGATACAGCTGCTATCAAGCTCCGGTAACTAGAGCCGCGGGGGGTCTTCTACGGTGGGTGAAGGAGTGCGAGTAGTCGAGTTCGACCCAGGTGATGATGATGCTTTCGAGAATCCACCAATATTGGGTGCATAGCCATAACCACATTCATCTATTCCCCCAACAATGTAGGAAGAAAGGATGCCGGCAAGCAGGACTGGAGTAGACATTGTATCCACGTCGTTCATCACCGGAAATGGCGACTCCTCCAATCGATCAGTTGCATGAGGCTGCTTTGGGGATTTTGAGGAAACGGCAACTCCTCCAATCGACTTCTCATCACCGGAAACGGTGACTCCTCCAATCGATATGTTCCATTTCCGATTCAACAGAAATTGATACAGTTCAGAGCATTAATCGATTGAGAAGAAGATTAGAGATATAGATCTAAGCTCTTAATTAAGAAGAGGATAAGAAGATGAGATTGAGAAACATATATGCGAATGTTGGTTAGAGTTGAGGAATAGAAGTGAGAACTAATGAGGAGAACGTTTCCGCCATTGATGAACAGAGAACATGAGGGAGAGAAAGGCACGCAAAGAGTTACTCCACTGTAGTAAGAGAATATATGGAGAGAGGAGAAGAAGGTTTACGGTTGTTTTATTTTATATACCTGACGCGAAAGATAGGTTCGGGTTAAAGGATGTAACGGAAGTAACCGGAGTGGTAATTTATGTAACCTAGGAGTGTTTTAGGTGGTTGAATAGTAAATAGAAAAGTTTAGGTGTTAGATAAGTAAATTGAAAAGTTTTAAGTGTTATGTATGTAAAAACCCCTTGTTTTTTTTATCCCACATAAGGTTTTGATTTAGCTTATGATGGGAGTTATTATTTGTAATTTTCTTTATTTCCTGTAACTTATCTTCTATAATGAAATTTATGGGCTTGCGCCCTAATTTTTCCCAAAAAAAAAAAATATCTCAAGGATATATTATAGAAACTACCATAATTGACTTATAAATCATTGAGATTTGAGTGATTGCAATTGTAGAGACTTATAAATCACTGAAGATCGATTTATCTCAGTAACAGGGGTCGACTTATAAATCATTGAAGATTGATTGATCACACTTATAGGCTTAAAGACCAAGCTCGCGGCCGCGTGCAAATCTTGTAAATTTTGGAAATCCAACAATCCTAGTAGAAGATATAGATTTATTTTATTTTTTAGTAGAATATATATATTTTTTTAAATTTAAAATGATCAGCCATATCTATCGAATATAAATTTAATATTTTCTCTTTAATTAATATAAAAACTAAATTTGAAAATAATTTAATAATTTATAATTATTTAATATCTAAATTAATTTCTTATATTAAAATGTTAAAGAATAAAAGGCAAGAATTTTTATCATATTTATAATATGATATTTCAAAATAAAATTATTTCATTACATGTAAAATTCATTTATTCTTTCAATAAGAAAATAAACAATTAATCAATTTTTCTCTACTAAATATAGTCCTATGCAATACATTATCTAATCCTTATTAAAATTATTAATATTTTTTTAAAATTATCATATAACATTTGATATCTCATATTATTAGAATATCCTTAATCTCCCATATATTGCATGATATTCTTTTCTTGAAACTCATTAAAATCAACATGATAGTATATGCATCAAATTATAAATAACAACTAAAGGTGGCTATGGTGCCCAAGAGTTGTGAAAGCTAATCAGACATTGCAACCTAAAGGTGAAGCTTATATTTAGACTTCATTTGGGACGATTTTCTCACTGCTTCTTAAAACAACTTTTTAGTATCTTCTAATTTTTAGGAAGTCTTAATTGACTCGTTTCCCGACACACTTAGATCAAATTTAGTGTTCAATAATGAATATAATTCAAATTTACTATAAGAAAAAAATTAAGTTTTTCTTCTAATTGTTTGATCATTAATTCTTTCACAAATATCAACTATAAAAAAATGATTTTGATACTTATTTTGAAGAGCATTAGTGGTGGTTTTAGTTGCTTGAAAAAGCCTAAAAATGATTATTAAACTATTATAAAATATTATGTTTGTCATTCGCTCTGAGAAGGCCATTGGCAATAATTTTGTAACTGATGGTTATTAAGGGATTTGCATCGGTGTAGTTAGTAGTTGTAATGCAAACGGTACTGGTTCATCACCGGTTCACTTGTATTGGCTACTTTATCTCGAATGTCTCTACATATATGCATCATGTAATAACTAGTTTAATATATAGAATAAATCTTTATCTATGGCTTGCCTCACAGCTTCTTCTCCCTGTCTCCTGTTCCTTCTCCTACCGTCCAAGGAGTTCTCTCATGGTATCAAGAGCCACAAATGGGAGATCAAGATTCATCTTCTTCCCTCCCTCCCGCATCCACCGCTCTTACCGGAACACCAAGTGAGCTCCAGATTCCGGTAACACTCAAATTCATAATCTCAAACCTCAAGAACATCATTCCGCATTCTCTGACTCCGGAGAACTATCCAATTTGGCGCACACAACTCTTTCAACATCTCTCCGCAAATGGTTACGCTAACCATCTTACCGGCAAAACAACGCCACCGCCCGATACTTTCTCTCAAGAACATGCTCGGTGGTGCCTAATCGACAACAACCTCATTGCAGCCCTTTTCTCGACCATATCCCCTGCTCTTCTTACCTACGTGATCAACTCCACCACCGCTCAAGACGTTTCGAACACCCTCGAACGACGACTGCAATCTACGAGCCGTTCTCACGTGTAATTCAACTCAAGAACGAGCTGCACCACGTTCAAATGAACAGTCTCATGATGCAACAATACCTCCTCACAGATCAAGAATCTTGTGGACAACATTGCCTCCTACGGTGCCACAATCGATCCAGAAGACATCGTGTTATACATCCTCAACGGTCTACCTCCTGCGTACAAATCGTTCAAAACAGCTATACGCACTTCGACCCTTCCCGCCGATCTTGACAATCTCTACTCACTACTCTGTAGTGAGGAGATTCACATAAATCAAGATCTTCATAAATAACAATCTACTATCTCTTCGGCTTCGGCACTCTATGCCACATTCCAAAATCAAAACCGCAACCGTTACCAGAAGAAGTATACAAAGAACAAGAACTCGAATTACTGCCAGCCGGACACCGCCGACTCCGCTCATCCCTCATCAACAACAACTTCGTCTCGTCCAGTTTGCCAAATCTGCGACAAAACTGGACATATCGCCATCAATTGCTCGCATATGTGCAACTTTAAGTACGCACCAACCATTCCCAATGGACCCCCTACACCGGTCAAGATTCCGTTACCGTTGCCAATGGCTCCTCTTTGCCCATTCAAAACTACGGTCAAGGTTTGCTCCCATTACTGGACACTAATCGTAAGCTACACCTCTGCACGTTACTACACGTCCCTTCCCTTACACATAATTTACTTTCTGTCTCAAAACTAACCAATGATAACTCAATCTTGATTTCCTTTGATTCTAATGGATTTTTCATTAAGGACATTCAGGAATAGTCCGTTGCTTCGTGGTCATCTCCATAACGGCCTATATCAGCTACAACTGGAACCAGGCGGCAAACATCAAGTTCTTCAAGCCACCGTGACCAACTCGTCCACCTGGCACTCTCGTCTGGGGCACCCGCATAATCAGTTGCTAAAACATCTTGCACACACCATACCCGATCTCAAGAACATTTCTTTATATTTTTCTTGCAATTCTTGTAATATGGCCAAAAGCCATAAACAATCATTCAATAAAAGATCAACTGCTACTTCCCACCCATTTGAGCTCATACACTCGGATGTGTGGGGGCCAGCTCCTATGCCTTCCTTACATGGCTTTTGATACTATGTCGTTTTCATCGATGATTACACAAGGTTCTCTTGGTTGTACTTCATGAACTCAAAACAAGAAACACTAACAAAGTTCAAATTATTATGCAGTTTAATTCAAAACCAATTTCACACCACACCGCAAACCTTCAGATCCGACGGCGGCAATGAATTCACAAGCCTCGCCTTCAAAACCTTCCTCAATGACCATGGCATTCTTCACCAGTTAAGCTGCCCGCACACGCCCGAACAGAACAGTCTCTTCGAAAGAAAACACCGGCACATTCTCGATTTAACTCGTGCTCTCCTGCACGAATCCAACCTCCCCGCTCAGTTCTGGGCTGACGCCATCGCCACAGCAAATTACCTAATCAACCACCTTCCCTCCAAGTCGATAGCCCTCAAATCCCCTCACCACATGCTCTACAATAAAGAACCCACCTACTCACATCTCTGCACTTTCGGCTGCCTCTATTACCCATGGCTAAAATCGTACACTTCCACCAAACTACAACCCAGATCTCAACCTTGCACTTTCATCGGCTATTCTCAACACCACAAGGGTTATAAATGCTATAACAAAGAAACCAACAAAACCTTTATATCCCGGCATGTTGTGTTCCGCGAGGATGTATTCCCATACCACATACCACAACTCTACCCCAACAGAGTCTACAAACTTTCTTACACCACAATACCACCAGCCACCTAAACTACTTGTCCCTATCTCAACCTTACCAGCCACCAAAACCATTCCACATTCATCCACTTCGGAAGCCAACCCGAACCCCCACAACACCAACCCCTCACCTGCACACTCGCCTTCCGCTTCAAATCCCAACTTCAATACCCACAACAACACCGCCTAGCCTCCTCCAATTCATAACATACAAACTCGCTCCAAATCCGGAATTTTCAAACCCAAGAAAATATTTACGCTACTCAGTCATACTGACCCACACTACACCCCTTCAACCTATAAACAAGCCTCTCAACATGCTCACTGGCGGACCACTATGCAAGCCGAGTTCGACGCCTTACAGAAGCAACAAACCTGGTCTCTCGTGCCTACTCCACCTAACAAGCATATACTTGGCTGCAAATGGACATACAAAATCAAACTACATCCGACAGGTGTGATCGATCGCCACAAAGCTCGCCTCGTAGCCCTCGGCTACGATCAAATTTTCAGCGAGAACTACACCAAGATGTTCAGTCCTGTAGCCAAGATGCCCACCATTCGTACTCTCCTTACTCTAGCAATCAACCGAAAATGGCAAATGTTACAATTGGACATCTCCAACGCCTTCCTCCACGGTGATCTACCCGACGACATTTATATGTATCAACCACCTGGGTTCAAAGATCCCAACCAACCAACACACGTCTGCAAATTACAAAAATCACTTTACGGACTCAAGCAGGCACCACGACTATGGTTCTAGAAATTTACAAGCTTCCTACAAACACGCGGCTTCGAGTTTAGTCGCTCTGACCCTTCCCTTCTTATTTTTACCAAATCACATATTCGCATTTACATTTTAATCTACGTCGATGACATTCTTGTCACAGGAAACGACTCCTCAACCATACAGACTCTTCTCAAAGACTTAAACTCTGAATTCTCCCTCAAACAACTCGGAACAATAGCACTCTTCTTAGGCATCCAGGTCTTACAAACCACAACTGGATACTTCTTAACCCAAGAGCACTACGCAAGCAAGCTGATCCAAGAATCTGGCTTCAAGAACTGCAAGCCATCCTCCACTCCGATTGCACCCGCCTCATCACACCGAGCAGTCAACAACCAGGCTTTCCACGACCCTCCATTCTACCGTTGACTAGCCGGATCACTTCAATATATGTCCATCACTAGACCCGACATCGCCTTCGCTATGAACAGGGATTGCCAACATATGCAGAAACCAACAATTCAAGATTTCCAAAGCATCAAACGTATACCGTACATCAAAGGCACACTACACTTTGGCCTTCCGATCACTCTCGGCGACCAGCAACTTCGCACCTACACGGACGCCGATTGGGCCTCATATTACTTCGACCGGAAATCTGTGTCCGGTTTCTGCACCTTCTTGGTACCGAATCTCATTTCTTGATCCGTCAAGAAACAAGCTACAGTAGCCAAGTCGTCGACCGAAGCCGAATACAGGGCACTGTCCGCAGCTACTTCGGACGTCCTCTGGCTCCGTCGCCTCACCACCGAACTCCAGATAGAACAGACAACACCAACAAGCATCCACTACAACAACATTTCAGCTATTGTCATCGCCAAAAACCCCATATTTCATGCCCGGACGAAACACATCGAGATAGACTATCATTTTATTCGCCAACACATCTCATCCGATGCAATACAAATTCAACATATTCCCTCCCAAGATCAAATAGCTGATATACTAACCAAAACGTTCTCTTATACTTTTTTCGACCACCTTCGCTCCAAATTAACCGTTCGAAATCCGAACGATTAATTTGCGCGCACGGGAGGGGGGGGGGGGTTGTAAGCAAACCGTTCAGGTTCATCACCGGCTCACTTGTATTTACTACTTTACCTCAGATGTCTCTATATATATGCACCTGTAATAACTAGTTTAATATATAGAATAAATCTTTCTCTGACTTGCCTCACGGCTTCTTCTCCCTGTCTCCGTTCCTTCTCCTATCGTCCAAGGAGTTCTCTCAGTAGTTACTATATATATTTTTATAATAATAATGATTATAAATGTCGATTTAATTCAGTAATGATTGGGAGAGAATTAATAAAGAAAAAATAGCATATTAGAGTTGATAATGAAGAAATATTTTATTTAGACATAAAAATTATGTTTATATATATATATGAATCCACATTCAGTTTTTTATTCATTCACTCCCCAATCCATAAATGATAAATCTCCACCCCAACCATTTAGCGCACACTTCACACAACATCTGTGTAGGTTTCGTCTTTTCCCACTAAGATACGCAGGAGAGAGAGAGAGAGAGAGAGAGAGAGAGAGAGCGAGAGAGAGACCGTTGTTTCAGAATCACCAAAGCAAACGCTATCACTGAAACAGAGGACTCTGTGATGAGCTGAGAAAGACAAAGATGAAGTTTATGAAGCTTGGCAGCCGCCCTGATACCTTCTTCGCCAACGAATCCATAAGGCTGCCATCTCTCTCTCTCTCTCTCTCTCTCTCTCTCTCTGGAAACTACTCTAATCTTCCTCCTTGCTCCTACTCTAATGGTTCAGGTCCATATCATCCGAAGTGTCCACCGATATCAAAATCCAAGTCCAAGACAGCTTGTACCATCTTCACAAGGTATCATCCTTTTACAAGACATAACTTTGAAGATTACATCCAACTCTAATACAAACTCTCCTCTCTCTGCTGATCCAGTTTCCCCTGCTATCCAAATGCGGCCTCTTACAGACACTATGCTCAAAAGACTCCCCCCATCCTCCGACCACTATCTATCTCTCCGACATCCCCGGTGGCGCCGACGCCTTCGAGCTCTGTGCAAAGTTCTGCTACAGCATCACCATCACCGTCAGCCCGCTCAACTTCGTTCCCCTGCGCTGCGCCGCCGAATACCTCCTCATGACCAACGCCGTCGACCGCGGCAATCTCGCCGGAAAGCTCGAGTCTTTCTTCAAGTCCTGCATCCTTCAACGTTGGAAGGACACGCTCCTCACCCTGCAGAGCACGATGCAATTTCCTCCCCTCTGCGAGGATCTCAAGATCACCAGCCGGTGCATCGACGCTCTCGCCGCCACCGTTCTCGCCCACCCCTCCAAGCAGTGGTGGATAAAGGACTTGGCAGAATTAAGTATTGACCACTACTGGAGAATCATGCTCGCCGTCAAGTCGGCCGGAGTTGTCTCAAGCAAAATCGTCGGAGAAGCAATAAAGGTCTACGCCAGTCGGTGGCTTCCGAACATGGGAGATTCTCTCCATGAGGTTAATTTGAAGCACCAACTGCTTCTGGAGAAAATAGTGATTTTGCTTCCAATCGAGAAAGGCTCTGTCTCCTGCAGCTTCTTGCTGAAGCTTCTCAAGGCAGCAAACATATTGAATGCTTCTTCCACTTCAAAATTGGATCTTGCTAGGAGAGCTGGAGTGCAATTAGAGGAAGCCAATGTTAATGATCTCCTGATTGCATCTTTTACTGATGGGGACGAGATTATGTATGACGTTGATGTAGTGATCACCATAGTTGAGGAATTCATGCTGCAGGGACGGAGCCCGCCGACGAGCCCGCTGAGGAAGAAAATCAGCGGCGGCGAAAGGCGGCGGTCGAGGTCAGCGGAGAACGTTGACTTTGAAGGGCAGGAGAACGGACGGCGGTCGTCGTCGGCTTCGCATAGCTCTATGCTGAGAGTAGCCAAGCTAATAGATTTATACCTGCTGGAAATTGCGCGCAATGAAAAGCTTCCAGTGGAGAAGGTGATCGCTCTCGCTAAAGCTGTGCCAGATTTCGCGAGGATGGATCATGACAATCTATATAGAATTATTGATACATATCTCAAGGTGAAATCCTAAACTTGCAGGCTTTAAGGAATTATTTGTTCAGTATTAGTCCCTAATTGGCTGCTTCGACACAGAAAAAATATTTTGAAAATCGATTTTATTAGCTTTCATCGGGTAGTTATAAGATCATACTGATTTTAAATTTTATTTTTTATTTTTCACTTTAGAATTTTGATTAAGGTCGTTTCAATTGAAAATTAAATTAAAATATGCCAACTTAACTTATGGGATTAATATATAATTTTCAAAAATAAAATATTTACATTCGGATGCCAAATTACTCTGTTTTGACCAATAAATCAAATAGGCGCATCCACAACTGGAGAAGAAAGAAAGGAAGAAACTTTGCAAGATTATTGATTGCAAGAAGCTATCAATGGAGGCATGTGTGCACGCAGCTCAAAACGAAATGCTGCCTCTTCGAGTAGTGGTGCAGGTCCTCTTCTTCGAGCAGGCTCGCGCGGCAATGGCCGGAGGCCATGTTACAGAGCTCCCCAGCAACATCAAAGCTCTTCTTACAAAAGCTGTCGGCTTCAATGAGAAGGGAGTGACGATGAACTGCACAAGCGCCCTGGAAACAAATGATAGCGAGTGGAGCTCTGCTTCAGGGCCTAAATGCCAGATGACGAAGGTGGCGACATTGAAGATGAAGCTTGAAGAAGATGACAATGACATGGAGCTGGAACAAGTCATGGTGAGGGATGGGCTGATGAGAAGCTCGTCTTCCAGGTTTAGAGCTCTGTTCCCTATTCCTAGCAGGCCAAAGAGGATTCTAAGTAAAATTTGGACTTTGAATAGAAGTGTTAGTGAAAGAAACTGATGTCCTTTGCTTCAGATTTCCGTTGAGAAACCATTATATTGGATGGGCTGAGAGTTTTGTCTTTGTTTGATGTTGAAAGTTGAAGCTTGAAGATGAATTGGTGTCATTTGATTAAAGTTACTGCGATTAGTTATGAATGTGAAGTGAGATCCAATATATTGCTGGAGTGTGCAGGGCCGAATTAACACACTTTCATCTTGAAACAATTTGTATTATTACGTTCAAAATATAAGAAACGTTATCTCCTACCTTGTAGCAAAAAGATCTCTATCTGACCAGCAAAAATCTCTGAAGTAAAAAAATGTAATTCTTTTTCTTTAAGAACAGGTAGGGTGAATGATTATTCTCATAAATGTTGCACCCTCTTTTTTATCTGTTTGTGTACTTGATCTTCGTACATTGCTAAGACGTTAAACTTTATATTTTTCTACCGCCGTGAATATTTCAAGACACAACAAATATGATGTATATTTGTTACATCTAGCCATGACCTTCCTATTCCCACCGTATAATGCACTCCATATGATGTATATTTCTTACGTCAAGCCAAGGCCTTCCCTCCAAGGAAGGGCCTCATTTGTAATCAACTACAAATATAAGTGGATTCATTCAAATTGAGCCAGACCCTGTGATTTTTCCTTTATTCAGGATTTTCCACATAAAAATATTGGTCTCTAATAAATACTGCACCCTCTCTTTCATTGTTTGGGTGCTGGATCTTCATATAATGCTAAGATGTTAAATTTTATATTTCTCTACAGCCACGAATATTCCACGATGCAACAATTATATTAAAAAAAAACCACTTTTCTGTTATTCTGGCACTTGTTGGTGGGTTAGGTTTCAGTTGTCTTTCAGTGGAAGCAAGAGATCACCTATGAATATGAGACATCCACACACTCTCTCTATAATTACTATGATGAAATACAAGACTATTTAATTGGCCGCATGGATTTATTTTACAAAAGCTTACTGAAAAATGAACAATGATTTTTTTTTTTTTTTTTTTTTTGGGACATTTAGGCCATTTAAGGTAAACTCACACACACAACGCATACACATGGACTCGAACCTTGAACCTCTTAGTTGGAAGCCTAAGCTCTCAACCAATAGGCCAAGGAGAGTTGTGTGAACAATGATTTACATTTGGCAGAAATGTTTAGAAGATATATAACAATCCAACTTTTGACTAAACATATTAAATTTTGATGAGCCTATGATGTATGTGACAAATAGGTATCCTCTTTGGTCTATACATATGCTTTTAGCATGAAACTTATTTATTTTTTAACTATCATCACTCATCACTATGGTCACTTTATTTAATAAACAAATATAATTTATAAAGATTTAGGCATAGGCACTTGATGATGAACTTCAAAGAAAGAATTGCTAAATCTTATCCTTCTGTTCTCAGTATCTATGGTGAAGAATTAAGAAAAAATGAGGAATAATTAGGGGGTAAACTGATATGGAGATCTTCATATGGAAGATTTTGGTGCTGAATTGCAGAAAAGGATGGGATGCTAACAATGAAAAAGATGAAATTAGAGATGACGATGTCTTTTAATTATTCATTTAATAAAGATAGGATCTTTGGGCTTTTGGTGGATTCAAATCATTGAAAGCTTACCAATTCATATCAGTTGTGAAGAGGCAGTTATATGACTGTTATTTTTGACAAAAATGGATCAGAATGTATGACATCTGAGAATCTAATTTAAAAAAATTATTATTTTATTTTTTAAATACAATAATTAGAGCTATCTAATTATATTTATTAATATAAATACTAGTGAAAATAAAATTATCGATCAAAATATTAATATTTACATTTGTATTCATTTCCCAAAAAAAAAAATGTACACTTTATACATCATTAAAAAATTATCTTGATCTGGAATGAATATCGACGAAAAATCAAGTTGGAAACTTCCAAAATTAAATTTGAGATCATCTGAACTCTGATTTCAGAAAATTTATGTATGAACCCAACGACACCAAATTCGACTCAGTCCGAGCCCAAATGGTTCCAAATCAAGGGCCCGAAACGCTGTTGGAAGGTTCGAACCACAATTTTGATTACCAAACAATTTCCAAATGTGACATGCTTATAATAAAATCGAGCGGCTCAATGAGACGAATCTAACGAGCCCAAGATCATAGAATTCTGACATCATTAAGACTTTCAAATGTCTAGCGAATGGTTCACAATTAAGGGATTCAACATCCGCCGTCCATCCAAACCATTCCTCATTTTCCCTTGATCTTCCTCCTATTTACAGGTCATGTCACTTTATAAAAACTATAAATAAATCCCTCCTTCCTCTTGAAAAGGGAACCTAAGCCTAAGGAGAAAATAGAAAGATCAGAGATCGCTCTTACCTCATAGCCTCCTTGACCACCGCCGGAGTTTCGCCGGACCACCACCTGAGGCCCGGAGTTCTACCGAACCACCATCTGAGGCTCAGACTTCTGCCGGACTACCATCTGAGGCCCAGAGTTCCGCAGGATCATCACCTGACACCCAGAGTTCAACCAGACCACCACCTGATGCACGGAGTTCTACCGGACCATCACCTGACGCATGGAGTTTTTCCATAGCACCACTTGACACCCAATATTCTTCTGGACCACCACCTAATGCCCGGAGTTCTGTCTGATCACTACCACTACAAGACACCAGAATTTTGTCATACCACTGTCCGAAGTCGAAGTTATGCCAAACCACCATCAGACTGCCAATTGATGCCCAAATCTCCAAGTAACGCCGGACTTTCGACATACCACCAAGTGACGTTTGTCAATAGATTTCACTCATATGGTTGCCATTTGTAATCTGATCGCCCTTAAATACGAGTCAGCCCACTATAATCTACTCATATTCTAGGTTAGGCCTCGTGGTTTTTCCCATTGTTTATGTTTTTCATGTAAAAAATATTGTGTTCTCTGTGTGTGAGCTAGATATCCGTACAATACTAGGATGTAGGATTATAACTTATTACCACATATATTCTAGCCCCCAATAACACTATTCATGATCTATACAGTCATATTATAACTATTTTATCATAAGTACAAAAGAATAGCTAAAATAATAAAAACCTGAGCTTGAAGGATCCTAGTCAATCTCAGACCCATGGTCTCTTATCATGACTTCAAATCATTTAATCACATATAATAAGCTCAAGAGTCCAGCAAATAATCAAATCCTATAAATAACTCAAAGCATGACAAAGAATTAATATTCATGTTAACAATCAAAACATAACAATAACATTTATATGATCATGATTCAATATAGAAGCACTAAAACTAGCATATGGTGGCAAATAAATATGTAAATGATAAAACAATACAGTACAGAAGCCAATACAAAAGTACAATAGAGAAATTAGTAAATCAGTATAGGTGTTGAATAAATAAAGAGCCATCATATTAGTATTATTAATCAGTAAAGAAATTGTATAAAACAAAAAAACTCATCGATAAAATTTATCGGAATCATATCAATACAATAAAATCATATAAATTTATGCACATGTATCATATCGTTATCTTAATCACATGATCAGTATATCACGTGCTAAATATCAATACCGTGAATCAATGATATCAAACAGTATCGATAATAGTATCAGTACAATGTCGGTGTTGTCAATACAACTGGTAGTAGTAACAATAAAGTAATATATTAATAATAAATCTGTGCAGTAACAAAAAATTAGTAAACAATAACAATTAAGTAGTAAAATCGTATAATAACAGTAATAATGAATCAATAACATGCATTTCAGTTGTAATGCGCGCGCGCGTGCACACACACACACACACACACACACACACACACACACACACACACACACACACACACACACACACATATATATATATATATATATATATATATATATATATATATATATATATATATATAAAGGTTATTAGTATGGCTGCAAATGAAACGAGAGTTTGATGAGCTACCTGTGGCTTAGCTCGATAAGAGCTCATTCATATTCGTTTGATAAGGTAAACGAACATGCTTGAACAATTTGACGTTCAATACATTTATGTTCATTAACAACATTGTTTAAGGCTCTTGAACAAGTTTGTTAAAAAGCTTGATTAGAGCTCGACTAAGAAGCTCGATTAGAACTATATTAGAGTTTTTAAAAATATATATTATCAAATTTAATAATTTATTTTTATTAATCCAATCTAAAATCGTTTAATAAATTATTTTTGCTTCCCGCATCTGCCTAAAATCATGAACAACCCTCTATATGAACAAAAATAAAATGAATCATAGATCATTTGTTCATGAATGAGCTTATTTGGTAGCTCCAAAACACTAATTATATATGTTCATGAACTGACTCATTTGATAGCATAAGAATACTCATTAGATATATTCATGAATGAGCTTGTTTGATAGTTTAAAAAAACTCTGCGCAAATATATTCACGAATAGACTCGGTGTAATTATTTGTTAGAAGGCTCGATAAGGCTCATTTGTTAAGTTAATGTACATTTAGAAGTAGAGCTCGTTTATAGCTCGATAAAGCTCATATGTTTAAAGCTCAATAAACATGAAATAAATCGAACTTGAACCAAACATGAACACCCATTAATTTAAATGAACCAAATTTGAAAAAGAAAAAAAAAAAAAACTCGAATCAAATACGAACCAAACTTGAACAAGCTGATAATAAACAAACTCAAACATGAACACACACATACTCAGCTTGGTTCGTTTCATTTGCAGCCTTAGTTATTGGCTAGTCGAGACCAACATGTTCCTAGAGTAACGAATCAGCAAGAAATCATTGGATTTCCTTATGTTGGTGTTTACCTTTCTGGTGATGGGTATTTGATAAACTAAATATAATGTATGCATATGAATATTAAATATAATTGGACATGAATTGAACATACCAGTCATTTGGCGTGCATTTGTAAGCATTGAAATGATTTGGCACTAGTAGCTATTTGGTATATACATAAGTATACTAGAATTTGTTGTACAAGACATGACATGTGTCATTATTACTTTGATATAATGATGATAGGTTATCACTCCCACTTTTTAGTTGTTCATACTACATGCCTCACTTCATTGTTGTTTATGCTTTCATAGATAGAAATTATTTATTGAGTTTGATTTATTAAGCTCACTCGTGGTCTCTTCTTATAGTAGATTCTACAGGTTTGTTTAGTGGACCGTCACCACATGAGCAAAGTTATCAACATTTGACTATTTTTTATATTTTTGTAGTAGTTTATTGTGTGTTGATTTTGAGGGTTGGGTAGTTTCTTTCTTATTATTTGTTTTGCTTACATTCATTTTTTGCTTGTATTAAAATTATTGCTACTTGGATGTACTAGTTGTTTACATTTTTTTATTAAAATTGATCTCTTAATTTTCATTTCTCAGTTTACTTTGGTGTATACATATTCTATTATATCACTTGTATGTGCATGCTTTTCTTTGTGAATATAAAATATGTCCTCATATCCCTTCATTACGTCCCGTGTTGTCAGGGTGTACCACCTTTCTGATCAAAGATGTAACTACTAATATAAAAGGATATTGCTGCACAAAAATTTCACAAGGCTAATCCACATAATGTTTGGCTAAACAGACGATCATAACTTTCATGGCAACCAAGGCAGAATTTGAAAAATATGTCAAATCTCCATTGATCAATTATCTCTTTTGCAACTTAAGGGTTAGGCTAGTACACAACAAACATTCACTTGAGCAAATATAGCCGAATGATTAGTCGTTGCCTCTATTGTATTGAGTGTAGAAGTTCAAAATTGAGGACAAAGCTGTTGTAAGTTGGGGAGAAAAAATGAGAACCTAATTGCAATTCATTAGTAATTAAATCTGACTAATTAATGGAACACTTTAACTTAAGTGGGCCTTATTAGCCTATAAATATAAGAATTTGGAGTATATGAGGAGGTGAAAATTGAACAAATAAGCCCCCTTTGGCACTTCCTCCTATTTTATTTATTTTTCTTTTTCTTACTTTTGGTTATTGAGCATGCTCGAATTGCTCTTAAAAGGACCAGATTCCTATTACATGGCTCTAAAAATAAAGAGAGAGATTGTGAATCGAAAGGTGTAGTATTGCTTATTTGAAAATTTCACATATATGATCCTCATATGTGACATTAGTTATGTTATAGCCTTAGGATAATTGTTATTTAAAAAGAATATATATATATTTTTATATAATATCTTAATCTTGTTTAGAGCAGACATTATCCTATAATAAAATGTTCATATTTTTATTGTTCAAGATGTACGTTCTATGCTTGCCTTTTATACTTAATAAATAAGAGTTATTTATTGAATTAAAAAAATGAGTAATTTTTTTCGTATAACAAGTTTTACGATTAAAACTATTCAATTAATCATAAATCTAATTTGCGCCTTTAAGGTTTAATTTGGGACTACTTTCTTACTACTTTTTAAAGTAGATTTTTGATATAAAATTTTTAATTTTTTTAACTAAAATGTTACTTTAAGAAGCTGTGAGAATTCAGTCCCAAAAGAAATTTAGATATGTTTATTGTTTGCAAAATTGAGCTAATCATCTAAGATCATGAGAATGCATGCACGAAGAGGGCAGAAAAATAAAATAACATCGAATTCATATGATTATATTTCTCCCTCTTATTGAAAAGTTATTACGACCGGATAAAAAATAGGAAATTCGGACGAATACGAGCGATACTGAGTACTCGGTACTGAGCACCCAGATGACGTGGTGCTTTGTTATTGATCTGTGGACTTATTCGATGTCTGGACACAATAATTACTTCCTCTTTTTTTCTCTCTCTCTCCAAATTTCCTTACCCCCAAAACATAATCATTTATTTTAATATCAACTTGAATGAAACATTATTACATACTTAATTCCGCACTTAGGTCTCCACTGTAAATTGCCGCGCAAGAGTTGACAACGCGTTGTCGCCGCATGACGAAAGGCGCGGCGAAGATGAACGGAAAAGAGAAATACAGGCGCGGTAAACGTCGGAGATCATCCCAGAAGCAAGAGGATGCACCCAAAGAGAAGACTGTGAAGGATCTATTACCTTCTTCGCCTTCGAAAAACCCAAAGCGGAGAAAGAAATGCAAATACGCTCCAGGCGCGAACCGGCCTAGTCTTCTGGAGAAGGTACTTTCTTTCCCAAATCTTATCCCTTGAATATCCTCCCTTTTTATTCTGTCTAGGGAAACGATGATTAGTTATTTCCACTATTAAAAGGCCGAACTTTTAGCAGTTAGTGCATTGGTGCGAAAATCCTTTTTCCGAATTTTACTACTCTCTTTACATCAAGAAAGCTCAATTTTTTCTTGTTGGAAGTGTTTGATACTTTGATGGGATTAAGGGGCATTTTGATTCACATATATTATTGTTATGCTATGTCATTATTACTCGAAGATGTCAACTTCTTGGTTTGCAATCATATTTGATTGTATTTCTCTAGAAGTAATATTTGTGTCCTAAACAGCATCTAGATGTCTTCCTGGTGCATGCATCACAACGTTTTTTGGCGTCGCATTTTCATTTTCTCATTCCTTTTCTTTTGCCACCCCTGTGTGTTCTCCTCATTGAGTCACCTGATGTATTATGGGCCTTTTGTTGTGAATCTTATGTGTTATCTTGTGTCATGTAATAATGATTGTATGGACTTATGTATTAAGCTGTACTAACCCTTCGAATCCTTTATTTGAGTAATAAGTTGTCCTAAAACAACATCTAGATGGGCAAGCATAACTATTATAGGCATCTTATTTATCAACACTCATTGTTTCATAATCATTAATCCATTTAATAAATTGCTTAGCATCAACATGGAGATAGCAATACAGAACTGATCATTTTAAAATGATAAAACAAGCACCTTTAACTTCATAATAGTACCAAAATGATAATTTTATGTTATTTTACAATGATTCATGATTTTAATTACATCAAAAACTAATCACTGCTTGCTTTTCAGCTACTTCCACATTTTCATTTTGCTATTACTTTCATAAATTATTATAGTTGCAAGTTGCTTTTTACAATCAACTCTATTACTGTGTGGAGTTGTAAAAATGTTAATATCCAATTACAAAAAAAAAAAAGCCCTCAACAACTTTTTTCAACGACTTTTTAAAAGTTGGTTTCCTCACAATAACATTACAACCACCTTTACAAAAGGTTGTAATCCCAAACAGACCCTAGAGTCAATATTAAACCTCCATTATCACCTTCGCATTACAAAACCTCACTAAGCTTATTTGCCCTTATTCACGCCTTAAAAAATGATTTTATATGATTGGAATGAGCACAAAGCTCAACAGGTAATGCATGGACTAGCATATCAAATAATTCCATTAAAAGAAATATTAATGGTAAATAATTCACAATATTTAGACCATACCATGCTCTCATCTGACATAAGTAAATAATTCATCATTTGCATATAATTGAATTTTATGTTAGTAACAGCAAAATAACATTACATTATCATAAAAAGTAGTAGACCATTTTAGCTCTCTTTTTCATCTTATTATGCCATTTCTTGAGCATGCTTCTCCTATACAGGGATCATTTGGCACATGACTTTGCTTGCTTTCTAGTCTAGATTGGGGATCATATTTGGGCACTACTAACTTGTGCTAGCTCTTCTGTTTATACCGTGGATCATTTTATAGCACAAGCATGTAGCTTGCTCTCTTGTTTAAACAGGGCTCAGAACATAATCATTTAACTCATTCTCCTAGATTCTTAAAAAATGTAGGGTTCATCTTTCATTCTTTTTACTTCATGCCATCATCTCTCCATGTTTTTCCATTATTTATCATAAATAGCATATCAACATATTTATATAACAAACTTTTCATTAGTTCTTAAGCATATCAAGAACTTTACAAATAGCCATTTATTTTCCTTAACGAGTTCTCGCAATTTATTCTTTACCTTCAAGGATGTGGCATCATCTAGTTCTATAAATATGAGCACATAACATATCTAATATGCAGCACGTTTCATAAGAGAGGTAAGGATTCACTTTAAGCTTTGCATTAAAAGTAGCATGTTCCATGTAATTTCCCTAACGTTAAAATTCTTTGTTTGGTTCATAGCATAAACATAATAAATTGCTTCATAACTAGTTACACAAACATTATCCATAATATGTAGTAGAAACATTTTCATAGTTTTCATGGATAAAACTTGTAGGCAAAATAAAAGGAACTTCCATCAAATTTAGCTATCCTACTTATTTTGGTATATATATAAATATATATAGTATTTACTTTAAGCATACAAAAGAAACATGAATGCTTTCTACACTAGTTCCATGAATTACTTCCCTCATTATGAAGATACCTTAATGAAATCTCTTCTTCAAAGCTTTGTAGCTCCTTTCCTCTCCCACAAATTCTATCACTCTTTTTCCTTAGGCAAATGCTCTGAAAGCACTATACCAAAATCTTTTTCCTCTTTTCTCTTACTTTGTCACTAAGCTAACTCTTTTTCACTTCATATGCTAGCATATGCCACATGCCCTCTTTTAAGAAATCATGTACTTAACACAAGATTAAATAACACTAATGATATTAATTTATAATAATACTATTATTATTTATCTTTAAGCAATATTAATTACATTAATTATATTTAAACTTATATTATCATACCTAACAATCAAATCAAGTTTCCTAAATTCTAAATTACTGATAATCTCTTAGTTTTTTGGGCATAACATTTTCATTAGAACTGCTAGATTTTATTCTCCTAGTTTTCTTTATGATCAATTTATTTAATTCTGACTAAAAAATCTCCAAAATTGCCAAAAAGCAAGACCTAAATTTATTATACTACATTGCTTCAAACGAAGTATACTCAACATATTTTATATAATAACAAGTTATGTTCATAATTACTCATTAATGACCGCAGTTAAAATTATATTATACATTTTGAATATTGCATCTATGCCTTAAAAGTCGTCTTTGAAAATTTAGTGCATTTGATCACATTTCTCTAAAGAATTGTGGATATATTTATTTATTATTATCGTCAACCTCTCAGGTAGCTTCTCTTTTTGAGCCATGCTTCTAGTGCACTCTAATATACAGAGCCCTCTTATCCCCCAATTGCTTTATCTCACATCACAATATCCTTTGTGGTTTTGCTAAAATCAAATAAGGCTATTCTTCTATCTCTTTATATGAAATTTTGCTAAAAGCATTTGATGTCCATTTTCTCAATAATAATACATGAAACATATTCTGAATATTTGTTGAAAGTTTCAATTTGTATGATACCTTACTAACTCTTTCAACAATCTCAAATGGACCAATTTATCTAGGAGTGAGCTTTCCTTCTTTTCCAAATCTAGCCACTCCCTTCACTGGATTCACTTTGGGATATACAAATCCCCAACCAAAAACTTTACCATTCTTGATCTAACAAGAGGTCTAAAAGCAAAGAAGTAACAAACCTACATTGCTAATGGATGGTGACAGTGGAACAAAATCTCTTGCTTGAACAATCTCTCTACTAAATAGTAGAATAGGAAAGTACACAAATCAATGAAGAATATCACCTTTGCGGAGAATCGTCTTGATACACCCTTGCGGAGAAAGAGGTTAAGTCCCAAATCTTCTTCCAAAATCCAGAAAAGAATTTCAGAATTTGGAACCAAGATCTGAGCCAAAATCTGAGAAGACTTTCAGTTTTCTATGCTCAGGAGTAAAGGAAATGGAAGGAGAACTCTTGCATCTATCAAGCAATGTTTGAGTGTGAGGGAGAGGGGTTTGGAGAGAGAGAGGGGGGGGGGGGGGAGACGGGTGGGAGAAGTGGCTGGCGTGATTGAGGGGCTGAGGTGGGATTTAATTCCTAATTCCCTTAATTGGTTTAAGAATTAATTTAGGAATTAAAGCTTCAGAGGAATTCGGCCAAGAGGGGTGAGGTTTCAAATTGTTTCCAAAAAATGGTGGGGTGGGGTTTTTAGGAATTATTTCCTGGGCCGGCAGCTAATGAAGCCAAAGAGGGATTTGTGGAGGTGATTTGGGGAACCTGATAGGTTTGGAAAAATAAGAAATCAATTAGTGAAATTCCATTTGAATTTGAAAATCCAAATTGATTTAATTAAAGACTTTCCTAAAATAGATTTATCAAATTAGGAAAGAAATTTTGAAATTCACAATGATCAATTTTGAATTTCAAATCTACCCTCATTCAACTCAATCTAAAATAGGAAACAAGCATGAATGGGGGAATAGGAGGTTGGATCGGTGGCTAGGTGGATGGAGGCCGGCGGTGAGGGCTCGGGTGAGAGGGTGTTGGCCGGGGGTTGAGGGAGGAGGAGGGGTCGGGTGAGGTGACCGGTGGCTTATGGTGGAGAAGGTGGGGGAAGTTCGATTGGGAGGCGATGAGGGCTCAGAGATGGGGAAGGGTTTAGGGGGAAAAGATGTCCGGTGGTGGTGGTGGAAGGAGGAAAGATAAAGATAAAGAAAGACCACGAACCCGGCTGTCTCCAAGGTTGGTGGGTAGTGCGCAAGCTTCCCTCTCCTAGGGATCTCTCTCCATCAAACACTCAAACTCTCACAAGAGCTCATGCAAGAAGACAAATGCAGGAATTTTTTTTTTAATCATTCATTCATTAACTTCAAAATAACAAGATCAAGGCTATAAATAGCCTCATACAATGACTTAAAGCAAAAAGGACTCAAATACCCTTAATGGGCTACAAGACTAATCCCTCAAGCAAGGGTAAAAATAGAAAATGCTGAAATAAAAAGATTACATCAATGTTTAAAATTGCGTATTCGAGTATTGATGCGTTTTTCATTCGTGAGGCGAGGCGTAAGGCTTAAGGCGTTTTGAGGCGTAAGCCTCAAAATCAAAAGATTGCGTAAATATAAAATGATAAATTTGTTATATACTAATGAGTGAATACTGAATAATATAAAACATAAAAAAGCATAAAATACGAAGTGAAATCAAAATATCTCAATAATAAGACAATATGAAATATAGATAAACTCAAAATTCTATTTTTCTGAAATCCCAGTATTATTTTCATTAACACATAATTCTGATTTCCAAAAATAAATAGCAATGATATATCACATAAGAACTCATAAGTCATCAGCACTGTCATCACTAAGGGGTTTTTCATTTAAATCATTATTATGGTGAACTGCTCTCTCCCCTTCCTCCTCTCCTATAGAGTCCAATGTCGGGCATTTACTTCAAGATTTATGTAAGTTTTAATATATATAGCGTGAGGCGTAAGCCTCATGCCAGTGAGGCGAGGCGGGCCTCAACCAAGTTGAGGCGCAAGCCTCATAAAAAAAACTCGAGGCTTAAGCATCGAGGCGTTTTTTACTGGAATTGCGCAAAGGCGGGCCTCATATTGCGCAATTTTAAACCATGGATTACATCAATAAGTAGACAATAATAAAATCAAAAGTACATCGGGTAAATCGTGGCCGTTGATTTACGGCCACGTCGACGGTAGACTTTCTAACTGATGTCCCCATCACAATGAGAGACGAATTTTTCATTATAAAATTGCACAGCAAGTTTTCGTTTATCAAAGATGAATTCTGAATAAAACGTGAAGCTGACATTCTATGCATCAGCCATTTACATGTGGAGCCTCTACATGAAAAAAAACGTGAAGCTTGTTTGATTCATTTAAGTTTGAAAACCTTTAAACAATCAAAATTAAAAAGATTACCAAATCTCAAAGGTTGTCAGAATCTTAGTTCCTTTTAGATATAAAACATCTATAAATTATGAGATTGGCCTTCATTTCTGTTCTTTCTTTGAAATGACTGTTTTTTCATCCTTTACTATCTTAAAACACATTGTTGCCTCTCTTGCTGTGTAAGTACTCTTGAGAAGAAGAAACACAACAACAAGCATCGTAAAGCTCCTGAAATCAAATAGTATCTCAGGAAATATTAGACCATCCGGTTGTAATCATCATGATCTGGTATTTCACCGAAGTTTTTCTCCACACTAGTCTAGCTCAAACCTCAAAACCATCATGCATAGTTGCTATGCTGGGTTTACCACAACCTATAGCCCAATAGTTTCCAAGGCAAAATAAAAAAAGGAACACGTTTGCAATAATACAACCAAAAAAACCCATCCAAGTTCTGCATGGTCAATAGTAATGAATCAAGGTTATGATTGGCAAATATTACTTGCTATTCAGAACCTGTCTGAATCCCAGTACTACTTTCATGACGGTTTTTCAATCAGGATACCCAAAAATAATAATTTTTTTGGCATTTGTACCAAAAAGCAATGTTAACAACACTTGTCATTTCTGAATTACAAAATAAAAGAGCTAAGTTCACCAACTTAACATCTATCAAGTGAGCTTTTTCCATCTCATACAAAATCCTTCACATCTTCTATTTCATATTTATTGGCATGTGCAACTCAAAAAGTTAGAAACAAAGCTAACAAAAATCCATAATTAATAAAATGCTTCTCGAAGGTCCAACTTGAAAAAGAAAACTGAAAGAGTGAGCTTATAAATAGGTAATTTTCTTGGCAATGATAAGGCCTTGATCTCTATTGCAGGCTGCATGAGAGGATTTAAGAAGGAAGGCAAATGGAAAGAATGTAATGCAAGTGCAATCCTTCTCTAGACAAGGCTGCCGAAGATGAGGGTGGAAATTAAATGGACTTAGGGTTTTCAAACAAATAGACTGCTTGATTTATTAACAGTCTAGTAAGATCATCTATTATTTTAGTGGGGAACATGCGCAATAGAGAAAACAACGTGCATTGCAAACGTGGATTAAAGCTTAATGAAAAACCAGCACTGATTGTAAAGTTTTAACTGAAATTTAATCATGAACATAATTAGGTAAAAGTTCATTTTCTATAAGATTGGTTTTTGTCTTCTTCATTGGCTAATGCCTATTTTTATCAGGCCTAAAGTTCCAAATAGTTCTCTACCATTTTCTTTTTAATGTATGTCAAACATTATAGATTATACATAAACGTGCATTGCAAACATCTTGATGATGCCAGTCAGGTGTAAATATGCAGAAACATTCCCTGCTACACCATGTTTTCTTTTTTTTGTGTGTAGGGGATCGGTGCTGGGATGGACAATAAGTGCAGTTGTAAGACATTAGGTCATGCATGCATTTTTTATCAAGTAAACTAAACGAATAAAAGCCCTAGTGTTCATTGAAAAAGTTTAAGAGGATGAATGTCTATATCCAGTTGGTATGGTGATACAACTAAGTAAACTTCCATAGCGTTTGTGTTAATGCAGTGGGCACCGGGCGGCATGGAAATTGCTTTAGGTTTTTATTATTTTGTAATATTTAGCTGCATAGTAGATAGTATTACACTTCATATATTCATATATATATATATATATATATATAGACACATAATTGTATGGGCAAAATGCTGGCATAAGCAAGATAATAGGATCCTTGAAGATATATATGTAATTTATATGAACAAAATGACTAGTGTAACTGTGCATTGAGAGATTGACTATTTTCTGTCAATTAAAAATATGGAAAATAGTTCAGTTTTGTGGGTAAGTCCTATTGATCCAATTCGAGAAATATTAAGTAAAAAGCAAGTTTTCTGTTACCTGATTGTTGCAAATGAGATGAATATGTCAGTTGTTACTTTCAACTATTTGTTTGTTACCACCCCTGAGCACATGGAAGTAATTGGTTTCTTTTTGAGTTATTTTGCTCCTGAGCAGTTTATTTATTTATTTATTTTTCAGTCATTCTGATGCCTATAATTTTTCAGCTGAGAATTAGGTTATCTGGTGGACATTTTCGAATGCTCAATGAAAAGCTGTATACATGCAGGTAGCTCACTTTCTTTGCTTTGATTATTGTTCAGCTTCTCAATCTATGCTGCATCTGCTGCTTCATTTTATTAGGAAGGGAAAAATAAAAGGACTCAATTGATTACAGATATCCAAGTTGGACTTGAAAACAAATTCTGATCCCAGAAAGCTTTATTTTAATTGATGAATTGTGGGAAAAATTATTGTCTAACCAGAATACGAGTTGAATGCCATAAATTTATGAGAAAAATAAGCTTGCCATAATATCTTAACTATTTTTTGAATTTATGGTGGTCCCTGTTCTTTGATGAGTAATCCTATTTCATTTATTTGTGCCATAGTGAGTTTTCTGTAGATTCTTTCAGTCACCAAAAACTGTGCTTTGCTGCATATATTTGTAGAGACAAGTACCTCATTTTTAATCTAAACAGTTAACTTTAATTTAAATTACCGTCACTTTTATTTGTGGGATTACTTTGGCTTCTATTTAAAGAGTTTAGGGACTAAATCAGCCATTTTATATAGTAAGGCTAAAATGGCCCCAGCAAATAGTAGGAGGATCATTTTAAACCTTTTCTATATCTTTAAAAATAGAATTTCCTCGTAGCTGATGAATTTTATTCATTGAGCACCACAATCTGCTACATTGCTACTTTGTTTATCATTACATATTACCATTTTTGCATGTCCGTAACACAAGGAGAGGTTGTTTGCATACCGTTGTACAGTAAAGAGCAATTTATTTCCTTATCATTTATGTTGTGTATATCTTCTTCTCGTTAGTGGCAATGAGGCATTCCACTTCTTCAAGAAGGAGCCAGAACTTTTTGATGTGGTAAGCGGTTTTCACCAGCCTTTGCTTTGTCTTCTCCCTTCTCAATCGACATTTTAAATTTGTTTCTAATTTTTTTATGTCTATCCATTTTTTTTGTTATCATGCTCAGTTTTCATGATTAAATGGCACGAAACAATATTCCTACTTCTGTCTTATTGGCAAGTTGCTTATAGTTTTATATTGGCCTGTTTTTTTTCGGTTTAAAACTTTCTAAATCAAGATTCTAATATGTTTCTGTAGATATTGGTGTCAAGTGTACTGCATCTCAAAAAATAATATGTTCTTTTTGCTATTTATTTTTAAGATGTCAATTATTTTTTTTTAAGATGTCAAATTCAATCTGAATAAGTTCTCATTTGGTCGTGTCAAATTATAAATCTTGTTTTGAAAAAAGAAAATGTTAAATCCATCATTTGGTTGTGGTGTAATTAAACACTAGAATTGTTTCAAATTCCTCAAACCTCCTAAAAATTCTCAAAAATGAGCTTCTCAATTTCACACTAAATGAGTGAACAAAATCCTCAGTTTTTAGAACATATTCTTTTCATCTACAACCATCCAAATGCGCCCTACCAGGAGTTAACTGTAGTCATTGTGAATAAAGACAACCATTTCGTGATGTCATATATGAACCCACTTACAGTTATATAAGTGGTTCGAAGTGGTTCGAAGGGAGCTAATACGATATCTTCTCCATTCCTTGATCAACTTAAATGACTTGACTTTTTGGCTATATTGTTACTCGCTACTATTTCTTGTAACTTTTTGTGCATGAGTATAGTGTTGAGAATTCTATATGATGAATAACATTATCTTTTGAAAGTTTGGGAAAAGATTGGGATTGTTGGAAGACTGTTCTTGTTTAAGAAGAGAATTGAGGAGAAATAAAGGAGAGGAATTGAGGTATACTTTGTTGTGTTCATTCGACCAAAATATGTAGGATTTTACAATGAGTACATACAAGAAGATGCTAGAAAGGAAAAATAATATTATGGCAGCAATTACGCATAAAATACACTCAAAAGCTTCCTACTAGATCAATCCCAAAACCACTAGTTATTAAAAATCAATCTAGGGCCTATGAGAATGCCATGCCAGCAATTCAAGGGGAGAAAAACTTACGCAACACATGGGTTCAAGTCCAGAAGTATTCCAACATTTTAGCTGCACCTCACCTTGACAAGTTGGAATGCTTCCATTGTGCAAAATCCACCCAGGCTATTATTATTGTAGCTCCCTTGCAAAATTTGGATTCCTCCACGTGCAGGAGTCCCTAATTACCGTTAGCATTAGAAGGAAAAAAAAAATTTATAGCAGAGAATTATTCAACACTTTCCCTCAAGTTGATTAACAGGGCTTGTTTATTAATTTCTCATTTAGGGGTTGACAGTCTTCGGTCAGGAAGGTATATATGGAACGAATAGATCTCTGTATTGGATTTTCTAATTATTGAAGTTTAGATCAATCTCCAGTCCTATCATGACATACAAAGTTTGTTATATTGATTGCAACTTTATTGTTATAAATCATAAGAGTATCATGGGAGTTCTAATATTTACCTGTAGTTCTTCTAAGAATAATTTGAGCCAAAGTATTTCATTGGTCCCACTGGCTAATAATCTGTTTTCTAATTATGCACTACTTCTTGCCACCACATATTATTATTTTTTTCTCTAAAATAAAGACTATCCTATAAATATGAACAATATCTAGAAATGAATCTTCTGAAAACTATAGATTTTGCCCAATCAATATCACATGCTTTTGTAATTCTTGATTTTCCTTTCTTAAAGAAAAGTCCTTTTCTTAGGCTTCCTTTTTGGCATTTCAGAATTCTAGCAATAATATTCACATGTCCGTCATAAGAAGCATGCATGAATTGACTTGTCAAACTAAAAACAAAGGCTACGTCAGGTCTAGTATGAGACAAATAGATGAGTTTTTCACAAAGCTTTGATATCTTCCTTTTATCGACGGGTGGTGGACAAATGCTAAAATCACTCAATTATTATTAGGATCTATATGAATGTTGATCAACTTGCTTTCAATTGAACCAACTTCTTTTTAGAGATCAAGGATATGCTTTCTTTGAGAAATAGCAAGACCAAATTCTTTCTAGAGATTTCCATTTCAAGGAAGTATCTAAGATGCTCAAGTCTCTTGTTATAGGTGTGTATCTTTTGATCAATCCCATTCTTTCTAGCACTTTTTAAGTTTGGAGAGTAAAATATGAAAGACATTTCATATAGAATATTTCACGTGAGAAGATAGGGAGAGAAATCCAAAAAATTCATACAATATATATATATATATATATATCTATATATACCTGGATTTTGGTTCTATTAAGAATACTCTAAAAAAAAGGAATTAAGCTTGTGTTCCAAATCTACTCAGCTAGGTTTATCAAGGAATGATATTTTCATTTCATTATTGGAAGCCTTATGTTTCAAGGTTAAATTGGGACACAGGTTATAGGGTGAATGATCCTATCCCAATGGGTAGCTGCGGCCTTGCAACAAGCGAGTGTCTATGAAATGACCTCAAAGTAAGGCATCAAAGGGATGAATGGGTTCAAATGGGTTGATGGGTTTGTAGAAGGAATAAAGAAAAGGTAGACATAACTTGATCGGTACTTCATAGATCCCTCTTCTTACCTTATAAAGCTTGAGATTTCTTTAGCCTTGAAGCTAGTCAACTTCCCGGCCTTGAGACGCTCTATTAGTAACCATGAATTGTATCCTTTAGAGGAGTTTTGTAATCTCATACCACCACCACCAACAAGCCTTTATCCCACTATGTGGGGTCATCTACATGAATCATTTTTTTCTATTGTGTACTTATTAAGAGTCAATTTCTCATTTAAATCTAGTGAAAAAAATGTTATTTTTAATACTTTTTAACCATGTATTTTTAGGTCTACCTATAGCTTTCTTAATATAGGTCGGAACTAATACATCTACTCTCCTAACAAGGTTATCGGAAGACCTTCATTTTATGCGACTTAATCATCTAAGACGACTCTTTCTAATCTTAAATGTTATTGGAGCTACTCCAACTAGGGGTGTCAATTCGGGTCAACGGGTCGGGTTCGGGTCGAACCCGGAATTGACCCGACACTGTCAACCCGAACCTAACCCGTTTTTAAAAATGGTTCAGGTTTCCGGACCTGAACCCGACCCGATTCAGGTCTGGGTCAACCCGACCCGACACGAATGACCCGAAGTTGACCTAAAATTGCTAGTTTTTGGGTAAAAAATTAGACCAATCTTTAATTTTCGGGTCAATCTCGGGTTTTCGAGTCAAATATGAGTTTTCGTGTTAATTTCGGGTCATTTTCGGGTTGCTGGGTCAACTCAAACCCGACCCGATTTTTAAAACAGGTTGATTTGTTGAACCCGACCCGTTTCGGGTCCGGGTTGACCCTAACCCGAATTTTTCTGGGTCGGGTTCAGGTCGTGTTTCGGGTCGTGTAAAAAATTGTCACTCCTAACTCCAACCTTTTTACGAATATACTTGTTTAGCATTTTATCTCTAAGTGTAAAGCCACTCATCCACCTGAGCATATTCATTTCTGCAACACTTGAACTTAGTTTTATGCTTCTCTTTTAATGGTGATGCAATAAAAACACAAGTATTGCAAACTAAAAGTCTTCCTTTCCTTGAAACAAAGACTAACACAGATAGCATATAACAATTACTATTATAAATGGACAATACCTTACAACTTCAAATAAAAAGGACACAACACCTTATCATTTAAAATAAAGCACGACTCAACAACACCTTACAACTTATGAAAGTTTTGAGAAGAAAGATATAGATGGAATGATAATCATGGAGAGAAGAAGTAGGTAGAAGTCCAAGACGAAGTAGAAGTAGGATAGAGGAAGATAGCTTACAAGCTAGATAACCCGTAGGTTATACATTCCAAATATTCATCACCAATCTCTTTGTTTTTTTCATAAGAAAATCAGTTCTAATTTATAGAAGAAATAAGAAGGAAATATCATTTAATAGATTGCACAAATGTGCCCAAATCATCCACTAAAAATCACCAAAACCACCCACATTTAAAGCCTCCTGCATAGGAATCAACAATAAGGGTGTCAATATTTGACACGACCCCAAAACCCGACTCGAACCCGATTGAAAAATTTCGGTTTAGCGTCAACCTGAAACGGGTCGGGTTAGGGTTCAATAATTCGACCCGTTTCAAAAATTTGGTCGGGTTCGAGTTGATCTTTTGACCCGAAATTGACATTTTTTTGACCTGAAAACCTGCTTTTGACGTGGTAACCCGAGATTGACCCGTTTTGACCCGAAAAGTGGAGATTGACCTGTTTTTGGACCCGAAAACTAGCAGTTTCATTCGGGTTGTGCCGAGTTGACCCGGACTCGAATCGGGCTGGTTCCGGAAAACCGACCCGCTTGCAAAAATGGGTCAGATTTAGGTTGACCCAAATAGTGTCGGGTCAGTTTCCAGTTCGACCCGAACTCGACCCGTGACCCGTGACCCGAAATTGACACCCGATTTAACAATGAGGAAAAAGAGCAGCCAACAACATTCAAGACAGCATGGAGAAAGACCAAACAACACTTTAGGGAAGTCCAAGCAGCATAAACAACACCTAGGGAAGATTAAACAACATTTTGGGAATTCCAAACAACATAAACAACACCTAGGGAAGACCAAACAACATTTTGGGAATTCCAAACAACACTTTGCTCACATCAATTCTCCCATGGTGGAGAAATCTCATTTCCTGATGAGATCGACTGTATAGAAGGCTGACTTTAACCATCTGTAGACTCCTTTGTTTCTTGAGGTGAAACTTCGGCCTATTGAGTGTTTGGCTTTCCATTCTTTTTGTTTTTGATTTTTAAAAAAAAGAAAAGACATGACCTACAACCTAAAGCTCTGATACCAAATTGATGCAACAAAAAAAAAAATTACAACACGAACATAAACAAATTTTAAGATTGCAAAAACTAAACGTCTTCCTTAAGCATAAACATGACAAATATAAACCATAAAACTTATATATAATTTTGAGAAGAAGGATATAAGTGAGGCGGGAACCATGGATAGAGATGAAGGGATTACAAGGCCAAGACGAATTTTAAGAGGAGAAGGAAAAGAAGACACTAGCTCGCAAGCTATGTAACCCGCAGGTCATACATTCTAAATATTCATCACCACTCTCTCCATTTTTTTCCATAAGGAAATCAATCATAATTTATAGAAGAATAAGAAATATCATTTAACAGATCACATAAATGTGCCCCAAATCAGCCACTAAAAACTACCAAACAGCCTACATTTAAAGCATCCTGCATAGGAATCAACAGTGACGAAAACGAGAAGCCAACTGCATTCAAAACATCATGGGGAAAGACCAAACAGCACTTAGGGAAGTCCAAACAGCATAAACAACACCCAGGAAAGATTAAACAGCATAAACAATACCTAGGGAAGACCAAACAGCATTTTGGAAATTCCAAACAGCACTTTGCCCACATCAAATGGCCAACATTTTGCGTCATAAAGTATTGCAGGTCTCACCACCATCTCAAACAAAGGAAAGCAAATACAAATTTCTAATGGATTTTAGGTGCATAGGGCTTACTTCTTTCAAACCGAATGCCTGCAAGTAGAAAAGGATAGGGACAATCTAACCATAAGAGCTAAAATATCCAAATTGGCCTTATAATTCTGTCTGGATCAGAAATTCTACTAATATACTCAATATCATTTTAGACCGTCACCCAAGCAAATAAAATCATGAAATCAAGTTAGGTTTAGATAGAGTAATATGCTCAACGGAATATTAATGATGCAAAATTAGACTTAAAAAGACTTGGTTATAAAATATTTGAAATGACCTTTCTGTATTAGGTTTAGATGAGAATTTGACTCTTGACAGAACAATTTAAAAAAAGGATTCATGTAGCCCACCCCACATAGTGGGATAAAGGCTTGTTGTTGTTGTTGTTGTAATATGAAGGCTTTATTAATGTGCTTTAGGATTTAGGCCATGTAATGCTTTTGTAAATTAGCCCTGGTTCAATGCTGATAGTCGAGGCGTTGAATTCATTTTATTATTATTATTATTAATGGAGGCCATAAGGGCCTTGCAATAGCAAACATTTTTTTTATGAAAATTGATTATTTTCTTAGGATTGATTTTAAAGTTGATTATCATTTTAATTAGCTTTATAGAAAATATTCTTTTCCCTATGAACATTGCGTTTAGTAATAGCTTTCAGACAAAAAAAACACATGAATAAAAAAACAACAAAAATCATTTAAGTGTAGTAAGTGAACACAATATTAAAAATAAAGAAAGGCTGTTTGCAGCTGGTCTGCCATGCATCCTAAAAAAAAGAAAGCAGTTAGGAGCTGCATATATACAATCCGATTTATGCAAAAATATAATTTTCAAATTTTATGGTTTTCTTTTGTGGAAATGCTGAATTTTATGTTTTTATTCAGTAGTCTGGTGAATGGCTTATGGTAATCATTTATTTGGCAAGACCACCAATTTCAACAAACCTTAACCGAAGTCCTTATCTATGCTATTTGCGTGGTTTACTTGTCCATTCTAGAGATTCCAAGGTCATTCTCTTCTGTTGGTTTCTTATTTCCTTATTAATTGTTCCCTTTTTTTGTTTAAACTTTCTCTGCAGAGCAAGCTCCTAATATCCTTGTGGTGATGCTTTAGTTTATCAAATAAAAGGTTAACGAACCAACCTTAACATTGCCACAAGTGTAGTCTTTAGAGCAGACTTCTAAGAATTCTTGGAAACTAGATTGGATTCTCCGACAAGTCATAAGAAGAACATTTAAGCAAATTGCTAATAGCTATCACCCGGTTATTAGGAGCTAGACCTGCCGACATAAAAAAAGTTTAAACAAGTTCAAAACTATAGTTATTTCAATATTTCTACCAAGCTTACCCATTTAGTTCTTAGTACCATGCAGGATATCAAGAGCAGATGTCAAGATGGCCTGAACAACCGATTAAGATCATCATTAAGTGGCTGAAAAGTCGTAGTTCTTCGTTGGTTGTTGCTGATTTTGGCTGTGGTAAGAGCAGATGCAAGTCTTATTACACTTTCTATCATTGTATTTTCAGTCTGTAAGGGAAAAATCTCAGATGTTCTACAGTGAGGAAATCATATTAAATTTCTTTCTTGATTTTCCTTATTTGTAGGGAATGCAAGCCTTGCGAGAACCATAGAAAATAAAGTTTTCTCTATTGATCTTGTCTCAACTGATCCATCAGTGATTGCTTGTGACATGTCTAATGTAAGTTTCTTTAATAATTGCTTTGTCAAGGTTATTTTTGCGCCTTATAGAATGTGGTTTGTTAGAGAAAAATCTCTTCTATATGTTATTGGTTAAACATATAGGTTCTATATATAATAGAAGTTTACTACAAAAGAAAAATAAAACAGAGAATATCCTTAATTAAGTGGATATAAAAATAAATATTCCTAATCAAATATCCTATATTATAACACTTTCCAATCTATAAATTTCCCATGATAACAATTTTTGTCTATATGGAAGTATGTATGTTAATGAATTCTAGCTTGTTATAAGTATTAAAAAAACTTTGAAAGTCCTTGAATTTTGCTAAAGAAATCCACTAATTGTTTTTTTGTCGAAGACATGTGGAGTGATTATTATTATTTTTAAACATAACATCATTCTTAATCAAGCAAAAATCTACTTATTTTGTTTTCTTCTTTCATGAAAGATAAGATTATTTGTAATGTAGATGGTTGCCTAATTATCATAGTTAAGGCTCATAAGCTATGTAATAGGAAAGCAAACTTCTTCTATGAAAGGTTTAATTCACTTCATTTCACATTGCAAATGAATAATGGCTCTATACTTAGCTTTAGCAATAGACTTAGTTGCAACCACCTATTTCTTCACTTTTCTTTGACATGAGATTTTCACCCACAAAGATAGTAACTTCCTATGATAGATTTTTTATGCTCAATTGCATGTCAACATAAAAAGGTTTCAATCTTTTAAGTGCATATATTTTTGTCAGACTAGGTATTTTTGTACATATTTTTTGATATATCTTAGAATTCTTAGAACCAAGATTTTAAAAGGCGAAATCGGGAATCGAGGCGTTTTTTCTAAGCGAGGCGAGGTATAGGCCTCGAGGCGAATCGAGGCGTAAGCCTCAAAATGATTAAAATAAATTAATTTAAAATTATAAATAAAGACAAAAAATAACAAAATATCATGTCAACTATAAATTTGAAGATTGTTTTAAGATAATATTAATGGAATACAAGATTTAAAATAAATTCACTTAAAAATAAAACATCCCCTTAAGATCAAGATCCAAAGCAGGCTCATCATCATTTTAATTGTCTTTAGAAGAATCTTCATAATTAATGTCAAAGTCATCCTGCAACTCTTCTTCATCTCTAATATTTTTTCCTTTATCTCCTATATCAGTTAATATTTCATTAGCTCTAAAATGAAACAATAGTAACATACAAAATAATTCATTATATTTAAAAATACTTTTAAATTTTTTGAAGTTTCAATCTTTTTGTTTCTTTCTTTTATATACTTGGATAGTTGCTTCATTGTCTTCTTCATTGACATGACTTTCTCCTTCTGCTTCAACTTCAGATACATCAGCATTCTTAGGAGTAACTCATTCATCATCATATTATAGCTCATCAACAAGCAAATGGTCAATTTCATTCTCAATATTTTCTTGATTTTGCAATTTGAGATATCTATCTTTCAGTTTTTTGTTAAACATAACATAAACTAGTTTGTTCATTCGATCTGACGCCAATCAATTTCTTCTCTTTGTATGAATTTGATTGAAGATACTCCAATTACACTCGCATGCAGAAGCTGAACACGTTAAGCTAAGAACTTTAACTGCAAAAGCTTTCAATTCAGGAACATCATCTCCAAACTGAGCCCACCAACGTTCTACATGAAGACAAATATAGTATTTTATGAATATTGGTTGAAGTAGAAGACTTGAATATAAATATTAACATTAAAATTATAAATACTCAAACTATAAACATACCAGGAGATCGTGTTTTGTAGCATGCTTGTGCTGCTCTAAATCCAAACATTCCATTCTTCAAATGAAATTCCTCAAGTTGATCATTCACTTTGAGATAGTCTTCTTCAGAAATGAGTCTGTCCATACATGCATACAAATCAATTTTTACCTCTTTGTCAACATGAAAATCCTTATCATAATAAATTTGGGGATTTAAATAGTACGCAGCAGCATGTAAGTGTTGGTGTAATTATCGATCCCACTTTTCATCTATAATATCCTATATTTCTTTGTAGGTACTTTCTTGACCTCCAAATTCTTTTGCAATGTCTTCTTTAGCCCTATTCATTGCTTCATAAATAAATCCCATTGCCGGGGCCCTCTCACCATCAACCATTCTAAGCACCTTTACTAATGGTCATGTTATCTTCAAAGCATATTTTGTACTGCGCCAAAATAAATCGTCTTTCATAACAATCTTTTTAACTTGTTTTCCTTCTTGTTTTTTGACCCATGAACTTTTATCCCTCTCTTCAGAAGCAAACATTGCTTCTGAAGGTTGTCTTAACTCCTTGAATCTCTATAATGTTAAATATGCAGTAGCAAATCTTATAACAGCAGGTCTAATAATTTCCTTGTCAGTAAATTTTCTCATCAAGCTGAGTACCAAAGAATGATTGTATATAAACTTACTTACGAATTTAGCCTTCAATATGGCCGATTTATGTTGAGGCAACTGTCCCAACCTCTCAAGCATCAAGTCAATACAATGTGCAGCACAAGGAGTCCAATAAAGGTGAGGCATCTTCTTCATTAACATTCTTACTGCAGCTTTGTATGCACTTGCATTATCAATAATAACTTATACTACTAAGGCATCTCCCACTTCCTCCACAACTTCGTCAAACATTTCAAACAATAATTGTGCATCATTTACAAAGCTTGAAGCATCTACTGATTTGAGAAGAACTGTTCCATATGGATTGTTGACCAAGAAATTAATAATACTTCTATGTCGAATATCTGACCAACCATCTGACATTATTGTCACTCATGTCTCAATCCAAGTCTTCTTAACATCATCCACCATTTTTGAAGTTGTCTTAATCTCCTCATTCAGCATCCAAGTCCTCAGCTCATACATGCTTGGAAGTTGTAATCCTTTTCCATAGCTTCCAACAGATCGTAACATATTGATTCACGACGGACTCCTAACAACATTAAATGGAATTCCATTTTCATAGATGAATCTGGCAATATCCAAACAAACTCTGTTTCTGAGTTCTTTTGTAGCTGTAGGAGGCTGAATATCTTGAGTATTTATGTTTTCCTCGTTATCAATATTTAGCATAAATCTATCCATGGGCCCCCGTCTGCCTCGGTCAGAAGAAAATATATGGCTTATAGTATTGGAACCCTCATGCTGTGATCCATAGTAAGAAGAGTTTCCTATCATCTCTTCCATATTTCTTTGTGTGACCTCCTTTGTGGTGGCAAACTTCTTTAAATATTTTGTACATTTCTTTTTCACCTCATCAGGAACTTTTGCACATGGTCCCACATTGACATGAGTGCAGGCTAGATGATCTTTCAATCTCTTGACGCCACCAGTTATGTATTTCTCACAGAAATTACATTTCATGTAAATATATCCCTTCTTTGCACCTTCGCCTTACACTTCAACTTGAGTTTCATATTTTCATGCAGGATTTTTCCTTATTGTGCCACTAGTCATGCTAACAATAGGACATATTTTAACAATTTTTTGTACTACCAATAATAAAACAACATGAATACAAAAATATACTAGTCTTCCGGGGTGCTAAGGGGGCGCTGCCTTCTGGCGGGGTTCGACCTGCTTATCGTATATGCTCAATACCGAGCGTACCGAGCATGTACCGCTCAGTACCGAGCATGTACTTGCTCGGTATCGAGCATGTACCGCTCGGTACCGAGCATGTACTTGCTCGGTACCGAGCGGTACTGGCTCGGTACCGAGCATGTACCTAGCAGTACCGAGCATGTACCGAGCGGTACCGAACATGTACTGAGCGGTATTGAGCATATACTGAGCGGTACCAAGCTTGCATGTACTGAACGGACGAATGAAAGAAAGACGAATCAAGAGTTATTCAAGCTTTCGTTAATGCACGTCAAAGTCAAGGCCACAACACCGCGTATCTGCTCTTCCGACCTAACCTATGCCTGAACGTTTCCTGCACTCACAACTTCGGCTTCTTTTCTTTCTCTGCGTCGTCACCTTCCGACTTCGTCTCCTACACTCAGGGCTTCGTCTCCTTCTCTCACGGCTTTGTCTCTTTCCCTCACGGCTTCGCCTATAGTTCGTCTTTCAATTCTCACAGGAAGCCCTAATCCTATACGCGAATACACGAACACGAATCAGCTGCGTCGTATTTACATATATACTGAAGAAAAAATTTTGAGGCGGTGCCTCATACTGCCTCGAGGCGTTTTGCTCTAATGCGTATGCCTCGTGCGAAAAAATCGTAGGCTTCGCTGGATGGTTCGAGGCGTAAGCCCCAATGCGCATGATTTCCGCCTCGACTTGAGGCGCGACTCAATGCGGACGCCTCGTCCGCTTTTTTAATGGTAACTTTGAACAACTTCCAAATATTTCTATTTTGAATTTTATACTTGCTAGCTAACCGCACCCATAAAGAATAATGCATAAGGCCGAGTGTCAATCACATATATAAGTTTGTCAACTAGAAGTTGATAGCTAGAAGTATCTTCATAGTTTTCATCATCTTCAGATGATTGCAGAATTTCTATGGGAGAGTCAACAGACTTGCATCTAGGAAAGTTGATTTCTTCAAGAGGATTTTTGGTATACATTCTTTGAGAGGGCATACTGATAGACCGACTGGACCGGTCCGGTCCAGCTCTACTCCAGGCGGGCGAAACCAGCAACCGCGACGGGCGGAAGTCGCGCCAGCGGCCCGAGCGAGCTTGGGAAGGAAGTTTAGGAGGGAAATTTTGAATCTTAGGGCTGTTTTAGTAATTTCAATTTGTCATTTTTCTTTATTTAGGGGATTTGGGGAGAAAAGGGAACTACCTTGCATTTTTGAAAAGAGTGGTGTTCTAGGTTTTCTTGCTTGGGCTCTAGGCGTTGCCGGAGATTGTAGGAGAGTTGTTCTTCCTCTCGAATTGAAGAACATTGTATCTTGCTTTGGTTGTGATCGTCTATAAGTGGAATACAATCGTTTGCTATTGTTTTCCAACGTTTTTCTCCCAAGTTTCGCTGTTTTTGTGCTGTTGGTGTGCCGATTTTGGTTAGGTTTGCTTGCGAACTCAAGTATTACCTTAGGGTTACTTGCGAACTCAAGTATTTCCTATCAAATTGGTATCAGAGCCTCTTTTTTGGGATCGTTGGGGGCTGATTTTTTGAAGATTTCGGCGATTTTTCTTGTTCCGGAAGAAGATCTTCGTGAATCGTGAAAAGAACAATGGCCGGAAAGAAGGTTGACGTATTGGAAGGCGAAGTCGGCCAACTGAAAGCCGATTTGGAGGAAAGGTTCTTCAATTTCCAGAATCAACTTACCTCCAACAATGAAAGGTTGGAGGGAAGGTTCACGGCAATGGAAGAAATGATGAAGAAATTACTGGAGATAAAGACCAATCCGACGACGTCGGAGGCCAGAGAGACTGCAGGCGACCATGGCGTGGGAGGGAATCCGAACCCGCTTAGGGGAAGGAGGAATCCGGAAGTGGAGATCCTTGAGGGGGAAGATGACATGCCACCTCTAGAGCCACTCTCTAGAGAGGAGATGAGCATGGGAAATGATCGAAGAGGTGCTGATTTTGGAGGAAGAAGGGAGGAATTTCAGCGTCGTGGTGAAGAATTCCAGCGTCGAGGCACTGATTTCGAAAGAGGCAGAGGGGACTATGACAACGGTTATGGATACCCTCGCAGAAGGGATGACCGGGACATGTGGGGAGCACCGCCTCTTCGAGGAATGGGAGGTTATGGAGGATACCGAGGTAACGGCGGGGATCCGAAGGTGAGAAAGTTGAAGATGCCCATTTTTGAGGGAGAAGATGGCCATGGTTGGATCTATAAGGTGGAGCGTTACTTCGCTGTCAACTGGTTGACAGATGACGAGAAGCTGACGGCGGCAGGATTGTGTCTGGAGGGGAAGGCGTTGGCCTGGTATCAATGGCGAGACAGGAGGGAGCCTATTCGGAGTTGGCGAGAGTTCAAAGATTGTTTATTAGAACGATTCCGAGCCGATGGGGGAGGAGACTTCTATGAGCAGTTCTTTGCTCTAACTCAGGAGGGGACTGTGGCTGACTATCGCGACAGATTCGAGTACTTGGCTAGCCGATTGGATCATATATCAGAATCGGCACTGGAGGGAAACTTCATGAAGGGGCTCAAACCAGAGATACGAACATCGGTCAGAGTATTGGAGCCAAGGAATCTCGGGAAGGCTATGGAGCTGGCACAATTGGTGGAAGATCAGAAGAGATCTGAAAGAGGAGCCCGAGGAAACTATTCAGGAGGGTCACATAGGATGACTACCACATTCTTGCCTTCAAAGGCGGCAGCACCGGTGAGTCAGAAAGAATGGCCAAAGGAGAGAACTGGAGGAGGGGGAAATGGGGGACAGTTCAAGAGGCTGACGGAGAAGGAGCTGCAGGAAAAGAGAGCAAAGGGGGGGTGTTTCCGTTGTGATGAGAAGTACATGCCGGGGCATAGATGCAATGACCGAACTCTTCAAGTTCTCCTAGTCTGTGAAGACGAGGAAGACGAGGAGGGAGGCGGGAGCCGAAATGAAGAGGAGGAGGATAAGCTTCATTTGGATGTAGCAGAAGTCTCTCTAAATTCAGTAGTGGGATTCACTTCGAGTCACACTATGAAGGTGAAAGGGGAGATCTCTAACAAGGGGGTTGTGGTGTTGATAGACAGTGGGGCAACTCACAATTTCATCTCCAACCAGATTGTCAAGGCACTGGGGATGGAGCTGATGGGCACCGGGAAGGTGGAGTTGGGACGAGGAGTTTGTCGAGGAGTAGTTTTGAAGATTCAGGGGATTCGTGTACAGGAAGACTTCCTTCCCCTGGAATTGGGCAGTACGGATGTCATCCTTGGGATGAAATGGCTGCAGACTTTGGGGGAAACCAAAGTAAATTGGGGAGCTCTGAGGATGGAACTAATGGTGGAGGGACAGAGGAAGACGATCCAAGGCGACTCGGGGCTATCCAGGGCAGGAGTATCCCTCAAATCCATGATCAGATCCATACAGGAGGTGGGAGGGGGATACTTAGTGGAGCTGCAACGCTTGGAGAGGGTTAGCGTGGGAGAAGAAGGAGACATTCCGCCCGTGGTGCAACCCCTCATACAGCAATACAGGGAGGTGTTCCAGCTACCCCAGGGCTTACCCCCACCTAGAGAGCAGGAGCATGCCATTCTTCTGAAAGAGGGAGTATCACCAATCAGTATTCGACCATACCGTTACCCCCAGATTCAGAAGGATGAAATTGAGAAGCTGATTAAGGAGATGCTAGAGGCAGGGATCGTCAGACCCAGTGTGAGTCCTTTCTCCAGTCCAGTCCTACTGGTCAAAAAGAAGGATGGGAGCTGGAGGTTTTGCGTGGACTACCGAGCACTGAACAGGGAGACAGTACCGGACAAATTTCCCATTCCTGTGATCGATGAGCTACTAGATGAGTTGCATGGGGCAGTGGTGTTTTCAAAGATGGATTTGAAATCGGGCTACCATCAAATTAGAATGAAGGAAGAAGACATCCAGAAAACGGCGTTCAGAACACACGAGGGGCACTATGAGTTCTTAGTGATGCCTTTTGGGCTCACTAACGCCCCCGCTACCTTTTAGTCCTTGATGAACCGGGTGTTCAGGCAACACTTGAGGAAGTTTGTGTTAGTTTTTTTTGATGACATTTTGGTGTACAGCCGGACCGAGGAGGAACATTTAGTGCATCTAACAGAGGTTTTGGGGATCCTACAGACACATCAGCTGAGGGCTAACTTGAAGAAATGCAGTTTCGCCCAATCAAGGGTGGAATATTTGGGACATATAGTGTCTCGAGAGGGAGTGGCAGCTGACCAGTCCAAAATTGAAGCAATGCAGAGATGGCCCATGCCTAAGAACATCAGGGGGTGAGAGGGTTCTTGGGATTGACGGGATACTATAGGAGGTTTGTAAACGGGTACAGTTCCATCGCGTGGCCATTAACGGAGCAACTGAAGAAAGACAACTTCTCCTGGGGTGATGCAGCGACCCAGGCCTTTGAAAGATTGAAGAAAGCCATGACCACTGTACCAGTTCTAGCACTCCCAGATTTTAGCCAAGTATTCGTGGTGGAGACTGATGCATCAGGATATGGTTTAGGGGCAGTATTGATGCAGAAGCACCGCCCGATAGCATACTTCAGTCAAGTGCTATCAGCTAGAGCAAGACTGAAGTCAGTATATGAAAGAGAACTGATGGCCATTGTTTTGGCAATACAAAAGTGGCGGCCGTATCTCCTGGGCAGACACTTCATCGTACGGACGGATCAGAGGAGCTTGAAGTATCTCTTAGAGCAAAGGATGGTAACCGAAGAGCATCAGAGGTGGCTATCCAAACTATTAGGCTATGATTTTGAGATTCAATATAAACCTGGGGTGGAGAATAAGGCAGCCGATGCACTATTCAGATGTATGGGGGAGTGTCAGGAGTTAGTAGTGTCGGCACCATTGATGGTAGACTGGGGGGCCATCAAAGAAGAAAGTTTGATGAACGAGGAGCTGAAGAAGATCAGAGCAGATCTGGAGAAAAACAAGAGTAGTCATCCGGGTTACTATTCTGAAGGGGGGAGACTTTTGTATCAGGGAAGGTTTGTGATGCCACGAACCTCCATACACATTCCCCACCTGTTGCAAGAATTTCATGGCAGCGCAGTTGGAGGACACTCAGGAGTTCAGAAGACATACAGGAGGCTGGCTGCGGAACTTTACTGGAAGGGGATGCATAAGGATGTGGAGGAGATGGTGGCAGGGTGTGAGGTATGCCAACGAAACAATTACATGGCTATGGCTCCCGGAGGGTTGCTCCAACCATTGACACTTCCAAACAGAGTTTGGGAGGAAGTGTCCATGGATTTCATCGACGGCTTACCTAGATCAGAAGGATTCACGGTCATCCTGGTGGTGGTGGATAGACTCAGCAAATATGCGCACTTCATCCTCTTACGACATCCTTACACAGCGGTGTCAGTGGCTGCTGCATTTATCAGGGAGGTGGTAAAACTGCATGGGATTCCTGAATCTATTGTGTCAGATCGAGATAAAGTGTTCCTCAGCCAGTTTTGGAGAGAGCTATTCAGGATGCAAGGCACTGTCCTAAAGAGAAGCACCGCCTATCATCCACAGACCGATGGGCAAACAGAGGTGGTGAACCGAAGTTTGGAGACCTATTTGAGGTGTTTTGTTTCAGAAACACCGCGCATGTGGGCAAAGTGGCTGCCTTGGGCTGAATATTGGTACAATACGTCGTACCATTCTGCCTCCCAGATGACCCCATTTAGAGTGCTGTATGGAAGGGATCCCCCACACTTAGTACACTATGGGAAAGGAAGTACACCGGTCTCTTCAGTTGAGCAGTATTTGGAGGAAAGGGACAAGGTGCTGGAAGAATTAAAGAAGCATTTAGTGATGGCTCAACAGATCATGAAGAAGCAGGCGGATTCACATAGGAGAGACATGCAATTTGAAGTAGGGGAGAAGGTTTTCCTAAAACTACGACCCTACAGGCAGAGAACAGTAGCGAGAAGAAGAAATGAGAAATTGGCGCCAAGGTACTTTGGCCCCTACGAAGTGTTGGATAAAGTCGGAGCAGTGGCCTATCGGTTGAAGTTGCCCCAATCAGCATCCATACATCCAGTTTTTCATGTATCTCAGTTGAGAAGAGCGATTGGAGAACATGCAGTTAGTACAGAACTACCAGTGACACTGACTGAGGAATTGGAAGTGATGTTAGAACCTCTTGAGCTAGCAGGAGTGAGATCAAATAAAGAGGGTAGCAAAGAAGTACTAATCAACTGGAGAGGTCTTCCCGATTTCGATGCTACATGGGAACCAATGGAGAGAATGAACGAGCAATTCCCTTCCTTCCACCTTGAGGACAAGGTGAGTTTTTAGGAGGGGAGTATTGATAGACCGACTGGACCGGTCCGGTCCAGACCGGTCCAGCTCTACTCCAGGCGGGCGAAACCAGCAACCGCGACGGGCGGAAGTCGCGCCAGCGGCCCGAGCGAGCATGGGAAGGAAGTTTAGGAGGGAAATTTTGAATCTTAGGGCTGTTTTAGTAATTCCAATTAGTCCTTTTTCTTTATTTAGGGGATTTGGGGAGAAAAGGGAACTACCTTGCATTTTTGAAAAGAGTGGTGTTCTAGGTTTTCTTGCTTGGGCTCTAGGCGTTGCCGGAGATTGTAGGAGAGTTGTTCTTCCTCTCGAATCGAAGAACATTGTATCTTGCTTTGGTTGTGATCGTCTATAAGAGGAATACAATCGTTTGCTATTGTTTTCCAACGTTTTTCTCCCAAGTTTCGCTGTTTTTGTGTTGTTGGTGTGCCGATTTTGGTTAGGTTTGCTTGCGAACTCAAGTATTACCTTAGGGTTACTTGCGAACTCAAGTATTTCCTATCACATACCTTCATGTCTTTCTGCAAACTTGATGTTAAAAATAATATTTTGGCATCCCATATCTTAAGTGAAAAACAGTTTTTGCAGATATTGTTTTATTTCAATTGTGGTCAAAATATCACTCCCATTAATAAGAATGTCATAAATTTTTACACTTGGAATTATTTTGCTAGTGGAAAAATATTGAATGAAGATAAGAGTGATTAGCATTACTACTCTACAATTCAACATCAACGAACCCCCCCCTCCCCCCATATCTTGCTTGGAGGTTGCTCTACATAAACAAAATTAGTGAGATCCCCATGGAAAAAGCATTGCTGCATACTTCTAATTAAGGTCAAGAAGTGCCTCTTGGTTGTCATGGGAGTAGAGATAACAGGCAAATCAATGAAGGAAGGGGTGAGATTATTAAAAAACATAAAAGGGTGTAATGGATAGTTCGTGTGGAGGCTTGGAGCTTACCTTTATAGAGGACAATAGGAATATGTAGATCTAAGGACCCAATAACAATTGGATAACCAGTCGTAGTAGTCAAGATGGCGGGAAGTGTTGAATGAGGTTGACTAGTATAAATAAATAATGGAGAGGCAAACATCAGGGTTAAATGATAGAAAGGGAGTATTGGTAGGTGATGATGTATGGGCAAAAATAAGATTTTCATATAAGGTAACATGAAAAAGATAGTATTCCAGTAGAAAGTTCATAACATTGATATCCTTTCTAAGTAGGATAATAATTCAAACAAATTCACACTTGGCGAAGGGAAGGAACTACACAATTAGACAGATGCTAATGTTTAGGTGAAAAATGAGTATCATGGGGATAAATAATGAAGAATGGAGTGTTATGATGCACCGACACAGGTACGGCGACACAGACACAAACACAGACACAGGACACGACTATCATTGAAAATATAGGACACGGCTATTATTAAAAATATAGGGCATGGGCATGGTGCGGACACGACATTATAAATTTTTAAATAGTGTGTAGAAATTAATATAACATCATATTAGAAATGACAATCAATAATAAATCAATATCATAATTACTTGTCTATCCTAACATCTTCAAGTTTGGCTCGAGTATAAACTTATAGTGTGCATACGGAGGACAATAAAGTTATCATTACATTGTCCATCAATCAAGTTAAATAAACTTGATATGGATTTTCTTGTTGAGAGACCATAAAATGCAACTTATGCTCTTAATATTGAACTTGATGTAGTAAGATTTGTGGAGATTTTATACTAGCTATTCAGAAATCCTATAGACTACTGCATGCAAGATGATAACAAAACTAACTAAAATCAAGATAAAGTTTTTAATGTTTTGCTATCATAGGTATGCAAAACACAGATTCTATTATGTATAAAAATCAGTAGTTAAGTTTGGGATAAATAATCAACAATAAATAATATACCATTAATTTAAAAAATAATAATAATGACTAACTTCAATAAATTGAATGGTTTTGTAAACCTTAATCCTAGAACTCAAAAGAGCTTCTAGCATTTGGGATCATATGTCATTCCTGGCTTAGATCATTATTTGCGGAGGGTTGAGGATGTCAGATACCATTCACTTAGAATAAATTAAGAACAATTGCCAGAACAATAAAGAAAACTATGAAATTGAAAAGATAAAATAAATAAAGAACACCCTATATCTTATAAGCCAACTTACAAAGCATACGCACAAACTTACTTTCGACAATGCAGACACAATCGAACGAGTCGGATGCCCTAGTCGCCTGTGGAAATGACGAATATGACTACTGTGGGCTCCGAAAATTCGGCCCCGGCCTCCGCATCGCTTTTCTTATTCGGCGAGGGAGTTTTAACGGACTAAGTTCCGGGACAAATTTTGGAAGGCAGATGGGTTTGTAGATAAGACACTACCCAGAGATTTCGCCCTCATTTTGTGAGGACTTTATGATCTGAGTTCTGGTTTCCTATAGGCGCAAGCCCCTATAGTTAATTACCCCTCCCGATAACGAGAGAGAACTTTCGATTAAGGCTAGTCGTCAATCAGATACGTATAGAGATACGTGTATCTGGCATGTAGTAGCAGCAATGGATTTGGATTTTGGTAGAAATTGGATTTGGAAATTGAGTTTGGATTTGAGAATTTAAAGGTTTTGATATTTAAATAGAAATTGCACCATCCTACACTTAAAGCAGATGGTGGGGGAATGGATGATGGGCCCGATCAAGATTCCATGGTTCCGTCGTCCCGGGCCATCGTGGTCCTTGGTCTACTTAGTCAGAGGAGGTAGTCGACCCAACCTGACAGAAGGATTCTTGTCGGCAGCCATGGGTTGCTTCTTTCAAGGGGACCTTGTAGACCTGGGTTGAATACTTGTCTAAGGGGACAAATTTGAATCCACCTTAGTTTACAGAGGGCTTTGTGCCCTATCGATCATATCCTATTGATTCATATCTCAAGGATTTGATGTCAGTAAGGAGCGTATTGGCTCTGGCCATAACCGATATATCGTGGTGCCATTTGGCGGCGAAACCACGCGGTTCAGAGGGCCCCGGGTCGTCGTAACCGTTTATCCTGCGGTGCCATTTGGCGGCTAACCGCCGGTTAGAGAACACGTACCACGTCCTTACTGGCAGGAGATTGTTTGAGAATGGATCATAGTGATATTTTCGACTAGGCATTTGGCTCTTTGTGAGCTAGAGTTTATTTGAATTTGTCCACCTCGACAAACTGTTGCGGAGGGTGGATGGAATTTGCTTTAAGTGTGGATAGTTGGATTTCATATTTTAAATATTTTTGGGATTTTTGAGAATTTTCTGGATTTTTCTGGGATTTTGGATGGAACTTTGGATTTTAGGGATTTTTGGATTTTTTGGATTTTTGTGAATATTTGGGTGGAGCTTTGGAATATTTGGGAACCCCTCCGGTTGAGATCTTCAATCAACGCGGCCATCATCGGGGTGTTTAGGGGTCATTTCCATTTGATTGAACCTTGTCGACCCTATCAACTTATCGATAGGGGATCGGGTTTCTCGTAGGCTTTGTGCCTTTTGTTTAGTGAATTCCTTTGATTTTAGGCTTTGAAGGCCTAAAAAGAATGTATTTAAACAAATACACCGTTCGATACAACCGTGTATTTTGTTAGGTAGTTCGAATCTTGTCGACTTCTATTGATCCGTATAGAAGGATCGGATTCAAACTTGAATTCACTTGTCAACCCGCGCAGCATCCCTAAGCGTCACGTGTGTACCAATAACACGCTCGTCGGGGCCCATGCGGGTTGAGATTGTATTTACCCCTTGTGTACCTATGTGTATACAAACTAAGGTGCACGTGCATGGGTACTTTGAAATAATTATAGACGCCTTATGTCTGCTTGTACGAATGTTGCAGATCCGGTGGCGTTGAGTTGTAGATCGTAGACGCCTTCTGTCTGCTTGTATATGTGTTGCAGATCCGGTGGCGATTTGGTCTTGATGTTGACCCCCTCCCCCTTTCTCAATCACCGGGGAAGGATTTTCTAGATTCTGGAGTCAAAGAATGCTAATTTGGGAAGAACTCCCTTTTAGGATCTTCAATGTGATAGACTTGTTATTTCCGGTATTTGTGGGTACCAGAGCTGTTTTCTTCTTGAGTATAGAACTAGGAAGAGAATTTAGAATACCAGGAAGTTTGATTCTAATTTGTTCAAACATATCATCTCTTCTGCCAGGGGGTGTCCTTTTTTCGTACATCGGGTTGCCTTTGTACCCGACATACTTGAAGATCTTGATCACCATTGTCGTAGGTGATATCTGTACTCGTGTCCACAGTGATTCGTTGTTCTTTCAATACACTGTTGTTATCCACAAGAATCCCTTTGCAGGGGACTGTCGTTGTAGGTAATATCCGTACTTGTGTCCACAGTGATTCGTTGTGCCTATGAGGTACTCACTGTTGTTATCCACAAGCTGGTTGTATCCATTTACGAGGATCCGTTGCGTCCGCCACGAGCTCCTGGAACTGTTTGTAGGAGACCCATTGTTTCCTACATCATGTCCACCTGTCACCAATCTCAGGTGGTTTAATGTCTGGATTTGTTTATAGAGGACAGGTCTTTGACTATCTAATAGTAGTGTTGCCTTCTCAATCAACAGGCATTGTAGGGATTGTCGTAGGAGTTCGTTGCATTCATCTTTTGTGTGCATCGAGATTTCATCTCCTACTTGCAACTTATTGTTAGCTTGGACGACTGTGCACTTAGATCTTGATTTGTTCATTCATCCAAAGCCCAATTCTATGTATTCCATTGAACCCAAGTCCAAGGTTCAACTCATGCTTGAATCTTGTGTGTTGTTCTTGAAAGTTCAAGTTCTTTATTGCTCATGTCAAATTTGGATCCAACTTGAGTTCAATTTGAGTTTGAGTTCTATGTTCGGGTCCCCTGATATTGCACAGTTCGAGTTTCAAGAATAAGTTCAAGTGCTTTCAAAGTCTTCTGGGATCTTTTGAGGTACAATTTCTTGTTCAAATGATTTGAATTGGGCTTCAGCTTGATTTTATTTCATTTGAATTTGGTTTTTAGAAATCATTTGAATTTTAGTTCTGATTTAGGTTCAAATCAACAAGTCCTCTGCTCATTTGGTTCAAGTTCCGTACATTTCTGTTCAAGTACATGTCTTCTACATTGTTGCTCAAGAAGGTCTTTGTATTATTCAAGTTTCTTGTGCATTTCAGTGAAAATTTCGGCAGCACCCCGGCATATCCCCCGTTTGGGGGAAAATTGGGGAGCTGGGCCTTCCCACCACGCTACTAGAGCGTGTATGGTAGGTGTCTGTAGACACCGCGGCCGTACAAAATTTCATCCCACCACGCTACAAGAGCGTGTATGGGGCCTTCAGTAGTATCCGTACCAGAACAGCAGTGACTCTCCCCACCACGCTACAAGAGCGTGTATAGGGCTCTCCCACCTCGTCGTATGCTTCGCACCGGGCTCCCTCCTACCGTGCTACAAGAGCGCGTATAGGTGGTTCTCCGGTCCGCTGCAAACGTCGAGAATGGGATTGGAGTTAGAAATTATACCTTACGTAGCAGTCGTCGGCGGTGTCGGTGTCGAGGTCGAGGTCGAGAACCATCCCCACCACGCTACAAGAGCGTGTATAGGGCTTACCCGCCTCGTCGTATGCTTCGCACCGGGCTTCCTCCTACCGTGCTACAAGAGCGCGTATAGGTGGTTCCCCGGTCCGCTGCAAACGTCGAGGATGAGATTGGAGTTAGAAATTTTATACCTTGAAGATCTGGCGGTGGAGGTAGTGTCGGCGGTGTCGGTGTCGAGGTCGAGGACCGTCCCCACCACGCTACAAGAGCGTGTATAGGGCTTACCCGCCTCGTCGTATGCTTCGCACCGGGCTCCCTCCTACCGTGCTACAAGAGCGCGTATAGGTGGTTCCCCGGTCCGCTGCAAACGTCGAGAACGGGATTGGAATTAGAAATTATACCTTGGAATCGTCGTGGAGTCGTCGACGACTGTCAGTGGAGGAAGGCACGGAAACCGAGGCAAGAAGGGATTCCATTTTTTTAACTAATTATAATTAATAATAATTAAAATAATTAATTATAATTAAATTTAATTAATTATAATTAATTATGATATATATCGATTAATTATAATTAAAAAAAATAATTAATTTATAATTAACTTAATTAATTATAATCAATTATAATTAATAATAATTAATTAAATTAGAATAACTAATTATAATTAAAATTAATTAATTATAACTAATTATTTTTATTAATTAATTATCATTTAAAAATAATTAACATATAATTAAATTAAGTAATTGTAATTAATTATAATAATATAATTAATTATAACTACTTATATTAATAATTATTATTATTATCATTATTAAAATAATAATAATAATAATAATAATAAAACAAAAACAGCCCTAAAGGCTGTTTGGTAACAGGGATTTGGCCGAAGAAGTGCGGGTAAGGGAGAAAGTTGCCTTCACAGAGAGCGAGCTCTACTCCCTGCTTCCGATCAAAATGCATAACTTCCGATCCGACGGGTTAGGGAACGTCGTTGGATGAAGCAGAGAAGCACGCGAAAGGATGAATGTTACCTTCACAGTCCGGCGAGCTCCCTTGTTGCTTCCGATTAAAAGGTAGTAACTTCCGATCCAACTGGCAGGGCAAGCCGTCAAAGGTGCGAAGTCGACCGGCCACGCGAGAGCAGAAGAAGTGATCGAAAGGGAGAAAGTTGCCTTCGCAGTCGGCGAGCTCCAGTGGCTTCTTCCGATCAAAATGTCGGAACCTCCGCTTCAACAGGAAGGAAATGTCGTCGAATTGGCGAAGTCGAAAAGCACAGAGGGAGGGAGAAATATCGGAGAGCAAGCGAATGAGGCGAATCCCTTCCTTCGTCTCTTTTTACGACTGCCAGAGAGATCGTGAGAGATGTGATGCGATCGCTAGATTTACGGGATTTCAGCGGCGACGTGCGGAGTTCGGCGCCGAACAGGTACGAGAGAAACATTTTTTTTCTTTTTTTTTTTGTTTTATACGGCGGCAGGTCAACAACTACCGATAAAGCTTCAATCAAGCGTACGACTCTCGTGCGTCCTCATCTTCTTGCATAAATGAAGTAGATTATGAACACCAAGTCACCAACCTTTCGCACGTTCAACTTTGCACGCTTTCAGAAAATAAACAAGACTACAAAGACGTAAGCTCCTTTGGCCTTGCTTGCTCGCATATTGGGCTCCCTCGGCCTCGCCCGCTCATGTAAACGAAGAAGACAATGCAAAATTCTCGCCTGCTCGCGAAAATGACTTCGAATACGAAATGATACATGATAACCTAGATTTAAATTAAAAAGATTTTAAATTTTTTTATTAAATATCATTGAAAATATTAGGACACACGTCTCTATTTAAATTTAAATATTATTTTAATCGGATACGTTTCAGCCATGTCTAACATGTGTCCCAGCAGTGTTGGGCGCGTGTCCGTGTCTGACACGACATATCTTCATAAATAGGTGTGTCGATGCAACATAGTTGGAATGTCTTCTTTTAAGAGAATTAGCGGAATCTTAATTTATTAAAGTGTGGTGAAAATTGCATTCCCAAAAATGACCAAACATGCATGTTAAGTATTAAGGATTGAGCAACATTAAGAAGATGATGATGTTGCATACACTTATACTCATTTTTGTCGAAATGTATACAGACAAGATAATTAATGTATAGTAACAATTTGGACACAAATAATGAAAAGATATTGCATAAATTCACGGGAATCATCTTTTTAACATGGATAGAAAATTATACTTTTATTTATTTATTGAATATTTTTTATGTTGAGAAGATCTCAAAGTGACACTTTAACATATAAACTGAAGTCATCTTGGTATAGTCATCAAGAATGGAGACAAAAGAATGAAAACCTTGAAGGGACATTGTCCACAATGTCAGTGTGGTAAAATTAAAAAAAAAAAAAGTGCTTTACTATGTGAATATGACAAGTGAGAGGGAACTCATTGATGTTTTGTCATATTTATAGGCATCATATTCAAATTTGAAAATAGAGCGTGATACTGGTGAAGCTCTGATGATAATTAGGCGGTGAATGATATAAATGGCATTGCCATTTATATGGGGAAAGTAAGGACAAGGCAAAAGTTGAAACAACATTGAGATAATAAATACTACCAACTTTCACTAGGGCATAGAAGTAACATTGAGATAATAAATACTACCAACATAGGATGTGGTGTTGTAGTAAGGAGTGGACTAGGCACGGAAGTATGCTGAGTCATGGATGGATGATTGAATTTCTTCTAGCAATATTGAGGAGGAGGATTGGCGTGACTGCAATTAGGGAAATGAAAAGGTTTGATGACCGCAACAATTACCACCCATATGACCACCACATTCACGATTCCCTTTACCACTCGAACTAGTTTTCCAAGTTGATTGCTTAGGAGTAGTAGGTTGGGGTTGAGGAGGATTTTTTTTGTGATGCAACAAACCTAAGATAGAGTGATGTGAAACGTAATGCATGGAAACAATAACTGCTTGGGGATTTTAATATAAGATTGGTAAAGCTTTGCTAGTTATAGAATTAATGCGTACCCAAATTAAGTTCTCGGAATTATCAAGTCGAAATTAAGTAAGGCATGTGGTTACAACTAGATTAATGAGACAATATCAAATTGACAACATAGAATTAGATAGTAATGTTATGGAGAGAAACAATAATCCACAATTAACAAATAGAACTTTTCACCTTGGGTCTCTCACTCACTCTCTTGTTGGTGACACTTTTAATGGAGGAAGATTGAGACCAACCGAGCGATGCCACTAGGAGACAAATGGCGCACAAAGTGTAGTCCGTTGGAGTTGTAGCCGGTGGCGGGTAGTCCATGGGATGACTAGAGAGCATCCAACGTCTTATCCTTTCTTCCTTGATCATCAAAAACGAAGCCAAGCAAGTATTATCAAATCTGAAATAATATCAGATTTCTGGATTTGGAGGGAGGAGTTGGGTGGAGAACTCAAGCCAATTCCATAGGAGTGCTCGGGTAGAAGAGAAGTCTTCAGAAAAATTTCAGATTTTCTGAAATTAGACTTGTGGTCCCCACTTGTTTCAGAAGTAGCGGAATCTTAATATATTGCCGTTTCCGCGCCGTACCCGTGTCCTATATTTTCAAAAAAAAGCCGTGTCCTGTATTCGTGTCGTGTCGTGTCCGTGTCACCGTGTCCGTGTCCATGCAACATAGTGGGGACCACAAGTCTAATTTCAGAATTTTACAAAATCTGAAATTAAAGTTTCAGTTTTAATAAAGGAGGAAGGTTCCTAAATTAAAACAACCAATTGGATTGAATTTGAATTTCAAATTCGAAATTCAATTTCAATTTATTTTGATTGCATGAATTAAGGAGGCAATTTAGGAAACATTTAATGGCTAATGAAACTCCCAAATTTCATATTTGAAATTCGAAAGAGGAGGGGGAGAAGGAGGGCCGGCGGGCTGAGGAGCGGGCCAAGGCCTGCTGGCCGGCGGGTTGAGGAGCTACATGCCGACGGCCTGGGCTGTGCAGGAGGGCCGGCGGTAGGGAGCAAGGGAGGAACGATCTTTAGGGAGAATTCGAGGGATCCAAGGAGCAAGAATCCAATTTCCCACAAGTGCTTCAACCGAATCTCCACGACGACGAATCGATCTAGAGAAATAAAGGAGAAAAATAGTATAGCAAGAAAGAACCTAGAACTCACAAAGAGATCTAGCTTCTCCTACGAACTCACAAAGAGATCTAGCTTCTCCTACGAACTCACTAAGAGATCGTGGAGGTTTGCACTCATAAAGAGAACAAGAAATTTCAAATTTTCATTCATCAAAACTAACTATTACATAGGAAAAGGGCCTTATAAATAGGCCTCAAAAAGACAAAGAAAACAAAAGACTACCCTTAGGCTACAATAGTGACCAAATACCCATAGGGGAAAAAACGGAAAAACATAAAATAAAAATAAACTACTACATAAAATGATGAAAATACAGATCATGATCGTGGCCGTCGATCTCCGGCGTCTCCTGAATGTACATGTGTCGAAATCGCTGACGATGTCCCCATCATAGAGTAGTTGCAATATTTGGGACACCAGAGTCAACCATCAATTGTGACTATGCACCATGTAAAGAAGGATGTAGGCCAAAGATAAACTTGGCTAGGAGAAATTCTTCATTTTATGTCTCAAATAGTGCAGTTAATAGTGAAGGGGCGGTGCTGAAGTTATTCATCTCATTTTTCTCTCCTTGTGCTATAATTCACTTGGTTCTACATGCATTGGTTGAAGAGTAAATCTTAGATTACTGAAGATGCAAGTGATATTATTATCCCGAAAATATGTAAATAATGAAAATGCCACATTTTTTTTGCAGAATCTTGAAACATGATGGTTGAAGTAACATAAGGCTAAAGACTAGTAGAAGGTAAGGGTAATATTGTTAGATTATTAACACTTGAAAATATTGAAAATTTTAGTGTGACAAGGAGGATGGGACATATATTTGAATGTTTGCTCGGGTTAGCGGGGGATATGCTAAAGAAACATTATAGAATAGGACCCTTTGGTGACAGTTTATTAGCAAGAGGCCTCAAGAAAATTAGTGTTTTATGAATTCTATTCAGCCAGTAAGCAAACAAAAAATCTATGGATATTTGAACCCGAATATCCGGGAAAAAGTAGAATATTTGATGGCACGCTTTTGGGAAGAATATAGAATAGTAGAGGATCCAGCATGCGGGACACAAGATTCATTAGATATTCACAAATTAGAGATGTTGTAATATACTCTTTTTCAAAACTTCTCATATCAGACCAACCCACTAAAATGCAAATAGGGATAAAAAATGTGGTCAATATTACGAAGAATAATGAAGGCATCAAGATGTTAAATCTTGTCATGAGAAATAGCAAGGAAGCTTAAGGCATTTGACTATAAAGGATAATTAGTACTAATAAATTTTATGTTGGTATTGATGGTGGAGGAGAGTTTCACGAGTTCACCTCATTAAGATATGATTGAGAAGCCATGACACCATTTGAGAGAGGGGAAATCTGAGGGTTATTTAAAAAAATTATACCATGGGAGCCAGGTGGCCTGAAGTCAGTGGCGGAGCCAGCATTTTTTATCTGTGAGGGCATAATTTTTTTTTATTTAAAAATACCCTCAAGCTTTTTCATTTGAGCTTGAAATTGACCTTATTGATTTAATTTTTTTTTATTTTGGTTGTTAATTATAAGAAGATAAATTTTATGATAAAGAAAAAAATTATTGTCATGCTCATCTAAATTAATTTTAACACAAATTTATTTGGATTATATACTGTCATGCTCATCTATTTTAACTATTCTTCTACCGTACAAATTAACATAGTCTAATAAAAAATACTAAGAAAATTAATAGTGAACTTCATAATTAGAGAGAGAGAAAGATAAAGTGTAAAATAAATAAAAAATATTTAAAATAGTCTCACCTCTCATGGGGGGGGGGGAGAGAGAGAGAGAGAGAGAGAGAGAGAGAGAGAGAGAGAGAGAGAGATGGTGGGTGGCAAGGAATAGCAGGGGTAGAGGCCATGGGGAAAAGAAAAAAAAAAGCAGTTGTGTGGAGACTGAAACAGGGAGGAATATATAAAGGAATTTTTTTTTTTTTGAGGTGGGGGGGCACGTGACCCCACAGCCCCCCTTAAATCCGCCCATGCCTGAAAGTCATCATACCCTTGGCGATTTAATGACGAGTGAGGTAGGGAGTAAGGCAACGTTGCAGACATGATAGCAAGGGGCAAGAGCTTGAGCAAAGAGGTTTTGATCAATGTATTTGGCATGCAAGTAAGCATGGGAACAAGTGATTTTAGCAAGGCTTCTTAATTGATCACAACAAAGCAGGAGTGGTAGCAATAGGGGAGTAGCAACGAGGAAATGTGTTTCATGTAGAAATTATGCGGCATTCAAGCGAAGTAGACTAAGGCAAGAATCTACTTGCTCTTATGCCATATTTGAGGAACAATTCTTCAATGTATTATTGACTTGTATATTGGCATATATGTTAAATGCAAAGGAAAAGAATAAAGAGGATATAAAAATAAATCTTCTTAATAAAATATTTTCTTGTATTTGCTTCCAATCTAGAAATTTCCTTCCATAATATGGTCAGAAAAATGGATATTACTGGACATTTGCTTCAGATTTTTTTCCACTGGAGTGCTTTAGCTATTACCAAGTGCATAGATCTATGGCGGCATGCGTTCTCTTATATGCTTGAGTGAACTCGCACTTCCCTTCTTGCACTTTTAGTTCTATTTCTAGTAGAAATTATACTACCTGGAACTTATTTATGTGAATTAATTTATTGGGTGCAAGATTAGTACATATATGTACATATTTTTATATTTTTTTACAAAGTAAATCATTTACCGAGCCCAATTGTCCCGAAAATAACAATAGAGTATTGTATTCCTTAAAGTCCATACTGGAATTTCTCTCTATGGGAAAATAAAATTATCATCTACTTGGGTGGTAATTTATTTAGGAAAAAAGCCCAAAACAGTCAAGTGGCACCCATACTTGAATTCCTCTCTATGGGAAAATAAAATTATCATCTACTTGGGTGGTAATTTATTTAGGAAAAAAGCCCAAAATAGTCAAGTGGCCAATTTAGTATCATAATATTACATTTCTCCAATTTAGCTCTTGATTATGCAGAATTGATTTTAAAATGGTCACCGAAGGACTAAGGCTTCGTTTGGGACGGCTTTCTTTCTGCTTCTTAAAACAGCTTCTTAGTACAATTTTTTTTTATACTAGAAAGTTGCTTTAAAAAGTAGAAAGAAAGCCATCCCAAACGAAGGCTAAATTGGGATCAACTTTGCATAGTCGAAGGCATAAGTGGGGATCAATTTTATATCAGAATTTTCATGTCTACTTGCACTTAACTTTAAACTTGCGCATTTGCCTTGTTACTAACAGACCCCTTTGGAGTCAAAATCTGTCGATGTTGCCGTCTTCTGTCTTTCTCTCATGGGAATCAACTACCACAGTTACTTGAAAGAAGCAAATAGGGTCCTCAAGCCATGGTTTGCAGCATAACCTATATATGTTCCTATATATCCAAATAGCTTTTCACTTGATTCCAATGCAAGCAAAAGCTGGTCTAAGATTATTGTGATGTTTAGTATTGTTTTTATGTCTATTTCTACAGCGGCTGGCTTTTGATAGCAGAAGTAAGAAGCAGGTTTGATCCAAACAATGGAGGTGCTGATCCAGATAAATTCTCTGAAGCTGTAAAGCAGCTTGGCTTCACATTGAGCTCCAAGGTTCATATTGCTCTTACAGTTTTCCGCTTCCTTTACTTACAGAGCTAAGCCACTGATACGTAACATATATACTCAGTTCTTTTTATATAATTCATGCAGGACTTCACAAACAAGATGTTTGTTCTCTTTTACTTCAAGAAAAGGGTAAAAACTGGAGAATAATTCATATGTGTTCTGATTTTTTTGGGTTCTGTAACTATCTCTGTAATGATTTTCTTCTACCATACTGCAGGAGGGGGCTGCATCGATGCGTAAGGCAATTGATTGGCCAGAATTGAAGCCATGCCTTTATAAGCGGCGTTGAGCACAGTGTTGCTTAGGCTTCATTTGGGACAGTATTTTTATTGCTTCTTAAAATAATTTTTTAGTACAAAAATTAAAATACTTATATTAGAAAGCTGTTTTAAAATCAATAAAAAAGCTGTCGCAAACAAAATCTTAATTTAGGATGACTTTTTTACTGCTTAAAACAGCTTTTAGTTTGAACTAGAAAGCTTTTTTAGGAACAGGAAAAAGCCATCCCAATCTAAGCTTGAAACAGTTAAGCAATTTTTTGTGTAATATTTTAATTTTTATTTATAATAATGTAGTATAAATTTTGAAGGGCTAAACAAAATTATTATATATTATTAAGTAAATTTTTTATCAAGTTTCTAAGAACTAATTACTAATTAATTTGAACACTAAATCTCTTATAAGTAATCAAAGACAAGAGCACTAATTACTTGAAGGCTCTAATTCTGTTCATGTTTTATTGTTTCATATAATTATTCTCTCATTTTTATTTTTTTGTTCGCTTTTATGGACCGTTTGTGTAAAAAAAAAAAAAAAAAGTTTTTTTGGTCACTTATTATTATCATAGACCTTAAAATTCTTAACAAATGTAACCGACTTCTGAGTTTTAACTGAAAACTCTATTCTAAGGGTTCGTTTGGGACGATTTTTTTATTGCTTTCTAAAACAAAGTTTTAATATAAATTTTTTTATTTTTGTACTAAAATTCCGTTTTAGAAAGCAATAAAAAAGCCATCCCAAATGAAGCCTAAATCTAATTAATAATCTCATGTTATTAGAATATATTGTATAAAGCAAAGTTGTTATTTTTAAATTTATGATTTAATTATTTTTTAAATTGCTCATAATTCTTTTTATTTAACACTTGCCTCATTTTTAATGATAAATAGATTTTTAATTATAAAAACAAGCATCTCTCTCAAAGAGATAAAATCATGATATATATGTATATATTATAATAATAATAAATATTATTATTAAGGTAATATATCTTAACAATAATTTTAAATTATAATATTAAAAAGAGAAAAAGTTGAAGATAAAAGAAATTATGTCATGAAGAATGATTTGAGAGCTTTTTTATTATTATTATTTATTTTTTGGAATATGTAGATCAATTAAGATATATTTATATATAACGGATGTGAGATTCGAATTTAAAATTGTTTTAATTGATAGGCAAAGTTTTTGGATGAGCTTAGTCTTAGGCTTCATTCGGGTTATTTTTTTCCTGTTTTTTAAAAGTAATTTTAAACATTAAATATTTATTTTTTTTAATTAGAAAATATGAAGTAGTAAAAAAGTTGTTACAAATGCAGTATTAGATTTTTTATCGAAATTTATTTTCATTTTAGTCGTGAATAGTCAGCTAGAAGCCTACGCCATCCTCCATGAAACTCTCTCATAAAAAAATACACATAAAAAATCTTCATGCAAAGCAAATCATCTCAAAATAATAAGAGATAATCTTGCACGGGTCCTTCCCTTTCACATCCTCGTGATCCTCGCCCTAAACTCATGTACGCCGCATAGGACCCTATCAATCCCGAGGAGAGAGAGAGAAGCACCACAAGAGAGAGAAAGAAGAGAGAGATAGAGAGACCCAGAAGCTCAGGCTGACTTCCCTCGGTCCTTCCTCTACATCCCGCCTCCATATCTGAGGAGCGTGCTTGTCTGTTAGAACAGAGAGGCCCGACAGCACCAGCTTTTCCCTTAAATATCCTTTCACTTCTCAGAAAACTCGTCATATATATTTCTATAATACCTCGCTATAAATTCCTCTCTCTCTCTCTCTATCTCTGCTCTAAAGCATGTAGAGGCATTAAAAGTACATAAAATCGCATGCAGTCAACATAATTCCCATCACTCTCAATTTCTCAATCACAATAAATTCATCCATCTCTATATTTATATTATGAGCTTATGTAAATATAATGATTTTACATATAAATTTAACCGTCAGTGTCATAGGAGATATGGATGTTGGGCTACGTTTGGCAAAAGACTATCTTGGAACAGAGTGCAACACAAAACCATAAGAAAAACCATGGGAATTTGATCCATTTCTGCATCTCACAATTGAGAAATTATTGTTCAGAAGTTATTTGATGGATTCAATCTTTTGCGATTTGTGTATTGATTTGCAGTGAAAGTCTGAAAATGATGAAATCAGCAGCGGTGGTGGTGGTGGCCACATCTGCGCTATTTATACAATTTACTGCAAGCTTGGTAGATCATTCGTTAATGGATGTTCCAATTATATGTGTTGCAAAGTTGTAGTGATTTAATTTTTATGTTTAATTCATATTCAACAATAACATCAAGTCTTTTATCCCACTACTTGAGATGGATCGGATCATTTCTAATATTTTCAAATCAAATCTTTTTAGGTCTACTGCTATCTTTCTTAACATAAGTAAAATCTAATTCCTCAATATTCTTAATCGGGTCATCAGAAGGCCTTCGTTTAACCAAATCATCTAAGACGATTATCTTTAATCTTATCTTCCACTGAAACTGCTCCAACCTTTTCACCTATATGAACGCACCACTTAACTTAGTTAAATTCATATGATATTAAAGACTTACAAAGCAACGCTATGAAGATCTATACAATCCATGAAAAAAAAAAACTTGTGCATCTTTCTTCTCTTTTGGAGTTGAGCTCCATTAAAAGGACCTGCAACTTATTTTAAGGAGCAAATTCAAATAAATTCGGGATTTTTTGTCATTAAAAGTACAAAGCTTGATTTAAATAAAATTAAATAGATCTCAAGAACAATTTCGTATTTAATTCCCCCTTAGAAATTCTAGGAGGAATAGTTCCATTCAGCATTACCTAACATTCACGTGTGGAACTTATGCTGAACAGTTTCCATTCAGTTTGCAAAGAGTATAAAAGAAACTTTAACGGTCTCCATTAAAATCAGAAACAAACTTAAATGAAACAAGGCCAAAAGATATCGCCCAAGAGAAACCTTACACGGTGCATGGAGAAGAAGAAGATGCTAAGAAACCCTAACAACGTACAGAAGCTATATATATCTATCTCTGAACCCAAAACAAACATCATTTAATATAAGCGCCGAGGACCCTATCAACGGCCTATATCAAGTCGCAGTGTGACTGATTCTTCCAGAGTGAAGCTTGCTTGGCAGCATTTCAAAAAACTCTGGATACTGTATGATATCCTCAAGCAATCCTTCCGAAACAGTCGGAAAATTCTCGCCGAAACCGAACCCGAAACCGATACTATCCGGCCCCGGCATTTCTTCCAACGACATCGGCTCAGTTTCTTTCATGGCGACGTCGATGGAAACGTCGACGACGTTATTCTGACGCTTGGGGTAGAACCCATGTATCACTTCCTGGAGCAAGCCGGAGCCCGGAGGCTCCGGCGAGAAGAAGTCGCAGCAATCGTCGTAGAACATGGCAGGAGCACTGCCGGCGACGGCTGGTGAAGAAGTTTCGGTGGTTGCGGAAGATAAGTTAGAGGTGGAAGAAGGGGTGATGAGGTTGCGGAAGAGAAGAGAGGCGTTAGGAGGAAGTGGAGAAGGTGTGGGGATGCTGACGTGGGGCCATGGAAAATCATGTGAGGTAAAAGGCGGCGGGGGCAGCGGCGGCGGCGGCTGTTGTGGCGTGGAGGCGGCGTGGGGAGGAGGGTAGTGGAAGTTCGTGCGGGCTTTGAGGCCACGCATGGCACGTGCCGCAATATCGTAGGCCCACGCGGCTTGCTCAGCCGTGTCAAAGGTGCCTAGCCACCGGCGTTCTTTAGACTGGGGGTCCCTAATCTCAGCGGCATAGCGCCCCCACGGCCGGCGGCGAACGCCGCGGTAACGAGCGGCGTCTTTGGGTGGCGGTGTGGCTGACGTGGCTGCGGGGCGTTTAAAGTGGGTGCGGTTGTTTTGGTCTTCCATTGGGTTAGGGTTTTGGGTGGGAGAAGAAGAGAAGGCTATGATGTAATATTTATAGAGAAGGAGAAGTAGAGGTGGCTTTGATTCATGCATTCATGCAAATATAACGAGCCAGAATTTATAACGGCTAATTAATCTTTCTCTCTCTCTCTCTCTCTTAATTATCTCTCTCTTGGTTCTCTCTCCAGCTGAAATGAATAGTAATTTCATTGGAAACCTACTACTATTTATTTCTCATCATGTTAAAGAATATAACAGTTGGAGCTTAGCCCATCATATTCGCAGGGCATCCATTATTTATTCATAAATGCAGATTACTTTTCGAAATCCCCCTTATTTTAACGTTTCACTAATTAATACTGTGACTATCTATATATTATATTATATAAATAAGGGGTAAATTAGTAAAAATGAATGCTTATTCTACTAAAGCATAAAAATTAAGGTGGGCGGATGCTCCACCTCACTAAATAAATATATATTTTCATGAATTAATTATGAGAAAAAAAAATATATGCCTCAATTCTTTTTGCACACTATATATAAAAAAAAAGCTAATTCAGCCCCTGTATGTAAAAATTTATAAATGAGTTTGCATAATGTGTCAATTTTATAATTTAATTGCAAATCTATTTTTGGAAATTACTAAATGAATTGCAAACCGAAAATAACAAAATAATTATGAGGATATGTGTTTTTTTAACAAAAAATCTCAATAATTGATTTTTTATCAAGAAAAGTCTTTTAAAATAATAATGAGGTTGTTTTTGTAGGGCTATGATTACTGAAGAGACGATTTCAGGCTTTCAGCCCTAAATAAATTTAGCGTACTAATGACACTATCATTTTAGCATTTGAATAACGCCCTCCATTAAGGAGCCGTCACATAAATTTTTATTTTTTAAGTCTAAGATGTGACACAATTTTTATATGTAACAACATGTTATATATATAAAAATTTACTAGTCAAATATAACTATAGTTATTGCCTTAAGAACAAAGCACTGAGAAAATTATCTCAATTAGATCCTCAATTTCCCAACATTTTCAAAAATTAAATTTTTTTTTATATTTTTAGTGTTATTTCATCAATTTGGAAACTTTAGTGTGAATGCACTTCAATTAATATACAAGAATAATGAAGCATACGGATCCCACCTTCACATTAAAAAGTTGCCCACATTAGTTAGTAGACAACTTTATATAATCCATGGCTTCACATTTCCAATCAAATGATAGATCATTACTCCTCTTTCCTTCAAAATCTCTTGCTATTTGACCTCCTTGAATTTAATTTCTAAGGAAAAACGTCAAAATCTTTAGATCATCGCAATTAAAAATTTTATGGAGCTGTGTTGTTCAATCATAATTATATGATTTTGTTGTTGATGGCGTTTTCATTTCCTTAAAAGCGTCAAATCAGAAGCTTATGCTGATAATCATGAACTCAATGTGTTCAACGCTACCTTTGATGCTTTTCAAATAAAGCTGTTGAGTAGATGGAAAAGATAAATAATGAGAGTTCTGATAATCATTTATGAACTACTTTATAAAGGTCAACCACAGTGTTCATCAATGGAAGGAATTCATATATTTTCTATTTTGTTAGAAATGGTTTGTTTACAAAAGGAGAAAGTGATTGACAGTAGTAATTGAAGTATGGAGAGTGGATAAGATGAAAGAGCAATTAAGAGATCAGATTAATATTTAGCTTGAAATGGTAATTAATCTAGCTGAACCAGTTGAGCTACGAGCTAAAGTTTAGAGCCAGTTTGATCTTCAAGGCAATTTTGATACAGACCTGCCTTCGAATAAGCTGGAAACATACTGTTATATATATTTTCAATATTTAGATAAAATTGTGAAAAAAAAAATATTAAAAAAAATTCTACTAAAGCTCTACACCATAAATATATGAAACATTACTTTATATTATATATATATATATATATATATATATATATATATATATATATATATATATATATATATATATATATATATATATATTGCAGCTAGAAAATTATGCTGATTGCATTAACGATTTTTTATTTTTCATGAAGAAACCTTGAAAAATATCGCTTGAGCAATCAGGATGTGTGATGTTGAAGGTGTTGATGCAAGTCAACACGAGCTTATGAAAGAAAAATGAAAAAAAAAAAAATCAATATTTATTGCCCTTTATAATTTGATAAAATCTCTTCAAATTCAGTGGGAGTCTATATATTTTCATTGCCATCTTTATTATAAAATTTACTAGAATATGTTGTGATGGTTTGTCACTTTCTCATGCACCAAACAAACACTCTTATATATAATACATCCTATTATTAAGAATATGAAAAGGTTTAGGATGTTTTTCTTACTAACTTTTAAAGCAGCTTTATAGTATCAAAATTTTAATTTTATGTTAAAAATTTATTTTAAGAAGCAGCAAGAAAGCAGTTCCAAATGAAATCTTAGGTTTTGTTTGGGACGGCTTTTTTACTGATTATTAAAGCAATTTTTTAGTATAAAAATAAATTTTTTATACTAAAAATGTATTTTAAAAAATAGTGAGATAGTCGTCTCAAACAAAGTCTTAAAGTAAATATTTCTGCCTTGAATATTTGGTTTATAAAAATTGATACAAGAGTCTATTGATTTCCATAGTGCAAAAGGATTTACAAGCACTTGGTCATTGAAATTGAAAGGCCTACCCATGAATGCAAATGTTGTAGAAGCATGATCTGATTGATGTTGGTGTGACATATCAAGAGGTATAGTTGTTGTGAAACTCTAGCTATTGATGGTTGTCATTTAATTTTAGTCTTGTAAGAAACAACTGTAACATATTTATGTAGGCCTTTAGTATATATAGTTGAGATGTAAAAGTGGTTGTAGCTAGTCAACAATATTATGATGATGGATGTTGCAAAAGTTATGTTTTGATGCAAGCATCATTAGAGATGAGAGATATTACAGGATGAATCTTAGGGTGTGTATGCTAAGAAAATGAAGTTATGATGGATTATGATGCATTATGTACATATGTATAGGAAGGGTTGCTGATATTGGTTAACGAGTCTAGTTTAGATTATTCAACATGAAATTTTAATTAGTTTGTGTAAAATATAATTATATTGATCAATCGGGTTGTATTGTTGCCACAAATCTCAACTCAATTTTTTCGTGCTAGCTTGGGGGGTGTGGGGTCCTCCCCCTGCTTGGGTTTGGGACCCAAAAAATTTTTACCTTACAATATGTCGGCGCTATGTACCCGAGTGCCCCAACACTGTATAGTTAACTTAGAGAAAAGATAGAGAATATAATGCTGCAGAGCTCAAGATATGTCATTACAATGCTAACTAACATGTAGACTGGAAATGAAGCGTTAAGTGCCGCGGCTTGCCAAACTAGCACTGCTGTGCTATGAGGCCACCTATATAGTTTTTCTTAAGGGTGATGTCCTTTAATGGTATATATTGTATCCCTTTGTTTTTTCTTGTATAATAATGATGTAAGTGCATGAGAAGAGGAGCAAAGAGAAAGTAAGAGAGAAGATAGATATGTATAAATTTTCCTTAATTTTCATTGTGGATTTCTTGGCGTGGTATGACTTTGTGATTTTTTAGGTTTCATATTTTTCCATCTTAAATCCAACTGTTGTTTATTTTTCCACTACATTTCCACTTTCTAACTTATTTCATTGCGTGATTTCCTTCCACTCCCCAATATGACAACAACAACATCATCATCATCATCAAGCCTTTGTCCCACAACGTGGGGTTGGCTGCATGAATCGTTTTTCTTCATTATTTCTTGTTAAAAATTAAATTCTCATTTAAATCTAATCAATAAAAATCATTTCTAATATTTTCTAACCTATTCTGTTTAGGTATTCCTCTATCTTTATTAATATAAGTCAAATATAATACCTCAATTTTTCTAACTGCATGGGTCATTAGAAGTCCTCAGTTTTATGAAAACAAAAAAAAAACTACCTTGAAAGTTACTCTTTTATTAAAACGGTAAAAAATCTCAACTCAAACTCAGTTTAATAAACTTAAATTCAATTACAGAGAGTTGTTTGATGGTCATCAGAAGGCCTCTGTGTTGCCTAATAAGTTGTCTGCTGGTATTTTTCAATCCCTCTCTAAAATTCCTATTCATTCGGGTGTTAACGACAACATTATGTGGGGTTCTGGGAAGGGGAATGAACACAACTCTTACATCAATTTCCTTTACATGAAAGATTCTATTCTTAATTGGTATTAATATGTATGGCACAAGCGTTTCTCTTTGAGAATTTTTGTTTTTTATTTTTTTTTTTATGGCTATTATTGGAGGCCTTAAGACGACGGATGTTTTGCTGGCTAGAGGTATTTTTGTGGATTATAACTGCTATCTTTGTCACATAGCTACTGAAAGCTCAAATCGCCTTTTTTTTCAAATGTGACTATTCTTTTTCTGTATCTCCATGCTCATCCCTACGATGAGTAGTCAGCTACTTCAGCCTAATATACTTCAAGCATTTGAATGCACTAGTAGTGTTACAACAAGGTTTAAGCACTTCTATAATCTTCTTATTTGTTGTTAGGTTTACCGCATTTGGAGGGAAATAAATGAGAGAAGATTTGACAATTCTTTTACTTCTTCTACTACTATTTGCCATAAGATTAAAATAGTTGTTTTCCCTAATGTATTGAGATGGAAATCTAGGAGCTATCTGTTGGATTTATTATAGTTTTGGTTGCTGATCTGCTAGCGTTGCTTCGGTGCTGGCATTGCTATTTTGTCCCGTATGGATTGGATGTTTCGTTTATACGGTCTAGGATGAACGAATTGCCCAATTTTCCCTTTGGATGGCAGTTCTGCTTACTACAACCAGGCTGGCAATTCCTGAGCCCTTTCGTTCTTCATGGCTATCTCCATCTGTAGCATTTTTGGTAGATTTTAATTGGAAGTTTTTATGTTTGTAGGGCTTATAGAACTTTTTAATATTTCATAGAGGCTTTTTAACTATCTTTTTGTATTGTGCTAAGCACATTTTTTATTTTTGATTCTTACACCTATAACTATTTTTCTTTAATGAAAATGGGCTATGCTCCTAATTTTCCCTAAAAAATAAATAAATAAATAGACACTAAAAGCAATTCATCTTCATGCATGTTAGATTATTATCAGCTCATTAGGTAATATGACCTCATACATACATACATACATGCCAACCAGAAAAATTAAATGAAGTGCTATCAAACATTAGCTTTTAAAAAAAATAATAATAAAAATAGAAGAATCTACACATTATAAGAGTGCATGATAATTCCCTCATTTAATCTTCAAAACAAATCTTCTTAATAAATTAGAGTCATGTAATCATATTTGAGCAAGTAATTTAATCCCATTAGAATAATTCATATGAAAAAAAGAAGAAGTTAATTTTGACCTCTGGGTGCATGTCTTTTTGATATTTAGATGATGGGACCGTGCATCATACATGCAAGGGACAAAAGGATTCTGTTGTCTCCCATTCCCGTTTCCCAATAGAACCAATGGCTGCTGCTTCTTAATTCCTTCTTCTCTCATTCCCATTCCATTCCATCCATCTTTCTCCTTCACCCATCCATCATATCATCATCTTTTCAACCCCACTACACAACAAACACAAGCAAACAAACTTCAACTCTCCTTCTCTCTCTTCCTCTCTCTCTTTCTCTCTCCTCGCATCCGCCATTTATGAGCTCAAGTCCTTTCGTTGTCTCTTCCCCACAACCAGGTCCGCGCGTGTAAGCTGTGCGCAGTCTTTGACTTCCACGCATGCAACTTATCAGTGTACAGTAAACCCTAGATATCTACCATAACACAAGTAAACCCTCGCTCCGTGATACACACATGAGCTGTGCTCAATTTATTTAAATATAAAAAAATATATATTTTTATAAACAAAAGAAGAAATTCTTTATTATTCTTAATAAAATTTTCTTTTTATTAAATAATACTTTTACTTTAAAGAAAAAGCTGTGATCGCGTTATGAATTTACGGTTCTTTATCAGAATCCTTTGATAAAACAATGGACATTATGAGCCTTAAAGAGCAGTAATTAAGCGCCTCATATTTAATAAGTAAAGGGAAGATAGAATAAAGCTTATGAAATAGATTAAGTAAAATCCATCGATAAACATATCAAAATCATGGTTTTATAATTTAATTTGGTCCAAATATCCTAATCCAATATTCTTACTTATGATGATGCTAACAGTGTGTCACTACCACTCGTAGAAAAGTATATTTTGGAGTCCAGCTAAGAAGGCTTCTCAGCTTCGTACTAATTACCCGGCGGCCATATTTGTCTCGGATTGAATGCCTTAGAGCTTTCTCTCTCCCTCTCTATTTGTATCTCTCTCTATCTCGAGGTGGTGGTTGGAGTTTTGATTGATTGGAAGCTTGGCTGTGTGTGAATGGCGTGTGGAACTGTAGATGATACTAATTCCCAATAAACTCCTTCCCTTCTTAATGGAGATATAAGGAGAGAGAGAATTTAAGAGAGAGAACTGAGGAAGGAATGTAGAAAGCCACAGGGAGAGAGAGAGAGAGGTTTACTGCTTTTCTTTTATGACTTCTGCATCACTATCATTTAGAACGATGATTGCACTGTGTGGGATCAGAAGTTGTTCCCTGCGTTATTTCTCTTCCTCTCTCTTAATTTCTAATTTCTATATCTTAATCAGAAAGGAGGAGAAGGAATGAAGAAAACGAAGCGGAATAGGAGGGGGAGCAGACTAATTGATATTAGACAGTGAAATTGATTTAAATATTTTCAGAAATTAAAATTGATTGATGGCTCCGATCTGATCGGGAAAAATAGTATAAATTTATTTAAGAGCCAAAAATTCAATGCGAATTGAATTTGAATTGAGCTATTGTTGAATTCAGTTGGATAAATATTAAATTAAATAGAAATATATCTTTATATTTATGAAAAGAATTTGATGAGCAAATCAGTCAAGTTTAAGCCATTCTCGACTCTTCTCATTATAAAAAAGTCAGCTAGAACCCTTAGAATTAAACTCGAGCTCAGCACAACTCACTTGCATCAATCTGTATAAAAATATTATTTTTTAAGAAAAATAAGAATAAAAAAACTATATAATATATTTTTTTAAATTATATGAGTTTTTTTTAAAACAGGGTATCCACCCGTTGTCACCCTCGAAAAGGAGCTTGGTGACTAATCCTTAGCTGACCTAGAAGAGACACTCATCCTATAAATCTCCTAGCCCATACTAGGTTGGGCCTCACTTAAGGAACAATTATTAGGTCAGGTGATCTGACGTACGTAGCTCTACGTTCGGACGTCATTAACATATTGTCACGTGGTCTTACTCAATACTGCGCGGCCCGACGACTTGACCCGAGATTGCTATGTTCGCGTATTGCTCGGTATTGCTATAGGCATTGCTCGGTATTGCTAGGTATTGCTCGGTATTGCTTGACAACAATGAAAAATATCGCTATGTGAAGACCAATACCGAGCAATACCAAGAAATACCAAAACTCGGTATTGCTCGGTATTACTCGCTATTGTTCGGTATTGGTCTTCACATAATGATATTTCTTGTTATTGTCGAGCAAAATCGACCAATACCGAGTAAATATCGAGCAATACCTAGCAACACACGAACATAGCAATTCTGTCTCTGTTCCGAGTCGGGGTTGTCGGGCCGCGCGGTAAATAGTGAGAACACGTGGGTGTCCGAACATAGAGCTACGTCAGGTGACCAGACCAAATAAAAGTTTCAACTTAAGAGACGCTATCGCTCGAGAGAAATTGAGAATGGATTGAGAGGTTTCCAACCGTATTCGCCCACCAATCAAGCCAAATATTAATGGATTATATGAGTTTTTATAAAAAAAAAAAAAACATATAATATGAAATCAAATATTATCAAATTAAACCACCATTTCAGACTTAAATTACAGCTCAAAATCAAATTGGATAACTTTTTAACCGATTTAAGTCCGAATCATAATAAATAACGGCCTCAATTACAAAGCAGCAAAATAACAAAGCTCTTTTGTTCGCTGCATGGGCTTTACCACTTTTGTATCATGCATTAAATTGATCTCTTCTTAGGGTTTGGAAACCAAGAATTTGTCACATGGACTTGTCCCTTATAGGTTTATTATAGGGCACTAGTCGATCGGGCTTTTGAAATCCAACGGTGGAGATCAAAGGGCCAATGCCCCCTTGCCTAATTTACCTCGCTGTAGCTGAATCGTATGTGTAGCTCTTGGTACATTAGACATTTATATTATTAATATTAATGTGGGGGGTCTTAGAGAAAAAAAAAAATTGTTATATATAATTGTCGTGTCAACAAGTACTGGAAGTGAGAAAAGAGAGTCTTAAGCGGGCTTTGGGCCGCGTAGGACGCTGTAGGGTAGTAGGGAAGGGTCTAAGGGATGGTGGGCCCGTGAGAGTGTCGTCGTAGACCGAATCTGTGGGTCTATGTCCTAACGGTTGTAGCGGTTCCGAAAACGGAACGTTTCGGTCTCCTGCCGATATTGTCAGACCGGTATAACGCTTTTTTTGTGCCTTGCAAGTCTTCTTTATCGTTATCTTTTTACCAGTTACTTTTTTACTTTATAAATAATAAGTAACTTCTTTTAGAGGTGTAAATGATCCAATCTAGTTTGGGTCATCTCTCATTTGAGTTTGGATTTAATTGATTAATTAAATTCGAGCTCAATTCTATGTGTTCGAATTGATTTTAAAGCATACATAAATTAAAAAGATTAAGAGTTTGGGATGTCTTTCTTGTTGCTTATTGAAGTAGTTTTTTAGTTCAATAATTAAAGTTTTTCTACAAAAAAGTCGCTTTAAGAAGCAACAAGAAAGCAGTCCCAAACGAAGCCTTAGTGAGATGCAATGTACCAAAATTTTTGCTAAAGATAACAACGAGAAGGATCTGAACAAAAACCACTTGTAAATGGAACTCCATCCTCCAACAGAAATGTTAGATAAAGATTGGGGGGTGCGCGTGCATGCCCAGCCTTGCCTAAATCGCATAAAACCTACTAAAATAAAATGATTTATGCAATTTGTATATGAGCACTACCACCAAACATGGAAATAATTTCAAAATTTCCAAATAATAGTTCAATCATGACAATCAAAATACTTGACTCAGAATGAACTTGAGTCGACTCATATCAAAAAAGTCCAATCCATTTTTTTTTTCGAGTGGGTCAGGACAAGTTAACGGGCCCTAGGCCCATTGCTAAGTCTGTTCAACAGTTCGTATCTGCGTTGAGCCAAATTTATGGTTGAGAGAACCTTAAACATATGACAAATAACTTTAGGTAACAATGTTATTCTGTTTGTAATATATCCTTTAGTATTGATTAGCATTCATCCTAAAACCAAAATAGATGTGTTCCCACATCCATCTAAGCAATAATGAGAATTTTATAACTATCAATATATTAAATTAATTTAAATATAATAAATATAGATCTTATTTTGATAGATTTTTAATCATAATAACTTTATACAAATTTTTACCTTAATGAATCTAATTAGGGAGCTAGAACAATTTGTATTGATATGGGCCCATGCCATAGCTAATTACTACTAATTCACCTCATTTCTCCTTATATGAACTAGATTTAGGCTTCGTTTGGGACGGCTTTTTTATTGCTTTCTAAAACGGAGTTTTAGTACAAAAATAAAAAATTTTGTACTAAAACTCCGTTTTAGAAAGCAGTAAAAAAGCCGTCCCAAACGAAGCCTTAGGCTTCGTTTGGAACCGACTTTCTCTCATCTTCTTAAAGCAGCTTTAAAATACAAAAAAATTAATTTGTTTACTAGAAAGCTCCTTTAGAAGTAATAAAAAAACCGTCCCAAACTAAGCCTTAATTAAAGGTTCATTTGAGGCCATTAATTTTTTTTATAAAAACTATTGGGAGAAAATCACCTTTTTTATGATTATATAAAAATAGTAAGAATATTGTCCCAAATATATCCTAAATTATAGTGACTAAAAAATAGCAGTTATGTACTCAGCCATTTTTGTCAAAAGGAAAGGAGGCCCACCATAGAAGCTCTCATTTTACCATGCTTATTATTGTTCCCTTAACTGTTTTCATACCACAATTAATAAACTGAGAAGAAAATAGTTCAAATATGATATGGCTAATAAAAATAATTTAATCATACAAAAAATTTGATACAATTTTTCAGATCTTAAAGATCAATTACTTAGCTCAATATTTCTTGAATCGATTTTAAGATCATTCAAATTATTATTTTAACAAATTCATAGCAGAGTACAATTTGATGATGCAAATCAAACGGGATCAAAATCGAATGTCTCCAAATCTAATGACTAAATAAAGCGCTCAAAAGGTTAGATCTAGCTATCATCATTATGCTTTGATACCTCACAGGAAAGTGGAAAAATATAAATAGACAGCATCTTCCTCAGTTCTTCTCCCCTCCATGATCTTCTCTTCCTTGTTCAACTTCTCTTCCCTAGTTCTTCTCCCCTCCATTCTCTTTCTTGTTCAACTTCTCTTCCCTAGTGATGATGTCCCCGGTAATAAACTAGCCATGGCTTCCATGGTGTGCTTCTGATGAATGAGAACTGAGATTAAATAAAGTTAGGTTTTATTTGGAACAATTTTTTTGTTGCTTCTTAAAACAACTTTTTAGTAGAAAGCTGATTTAAGAAGCAGAAAGTCATCCCAAACGAAGCCTTAGTTAGCCACCTCCTTTTAAAGTTAGGTGGCAAGCCTTTAACCCACTATGTCGAATCAGCTACATGAATCATTTTTTTTCAATGTGTCCTATTAAGAGTCAATTTCTCGAAATACATAGCAATAGCTACATAGCAAAGTCAGAGGGGAGGGAGAGAGGAAATAGCAATAGTGATATTTATAAAATGGTCCCAATAACCATATCCATCAAGTAACAAGGCTTACCAGTTATGCATCAATTCAATCATGAGAATCGTAGGCAACGAAAAGAAGAAACTTTCTACAATATAATTTTGATTTCATTTGGAACAACTTTCTTACTGTTTCTTAAAGCAAATTTTTTAATAAAAAACTTCTACAAAGCAACTTTAAGAAGTAGTAAAAAAAGCCGTCCCAAACAAAACCTTTGCCCCTAAAAAGAGCATGTTCTCGGATTATTTTACGATACACAAGAATAAAAGAAATATTGACGAGAAGTTGACAATAGGAGGGATAAAAAATAGAAAGCTACTTTGTATCAATTATACCATATATTTGAACGCTGAAATGGCAACAATTATCTCATAACCGTTGAATTCATACAGAACACAATTGAGAACCAAAATTGTAATGGCAAATCATATAAAACTAATTAATTTCTACATGGACAACAAACAAAGACTAGTAAAGGACAATCCAAATTTCAGTTCCTCCAAACAAATATGAAAGATCACAACCCTGAAATGAAAAGCAAACACGAGGAGATAAACTGTACATGCTAGGTAGCAGACGAATACTGAACCATGTATTGAAGGAAGGTTACCAGATTACAACTGTTGATCAAGACATGGATCCCTGTAAGACTTCTCTCCGGCTCCAAGATAATCTGCAACGGTCCCAGAAACTCCAGTCACAAAATTGTTTAGCCAAGAGGTGCTACGACTCAGCCAACCAGTCTGTTCTTGAGGGTTTTCTATCGTCTGGCTCTTCCTCTCTTCCTCTAATAGAATTTCGAGCCATCTCTTAGACATGTAAAGCTTTACAGCTTCTACTCCTTGGTTCGCTATCTCCATTGGTGGAATGACTAATGGGTTCTGGTTCAAGTTAAGCTTGGACAGCTTATCGAGGCGGCCAAATGAATCGGGCAGAGCATGAATTTGATTGTTGCTGATATCAAGTTCCATGAGATTAATAAGATCACCAAATGTGGGTGGGAGTTCCTTCAGGTCACTGAAGTTGCTGCTCAAGTCGAGAATTTCGAGATTTATCAACTTTCCTATAGCATATGGCAGTCCATGGAGCTCATTGAAGTGTGCGTCCAGAAGTCGCAAAGACCTCATCTCACAAAGAGATGTAGGGAGAGAACGGAGCTTGTTAAGAGAAATCCATAGCTTCTGCAGATTTACTAGTTCATAGCCAATGTTTGTTGGCAAATAGGCAAGCTCGTTGTAGCTTGCATTCAGCTCAACAAGAGATCTACATCAAGATGTGATTGCTGTCCTCAAAACGTCTCTTTGAAAAAAAAATAAAAAATTAACGAAAGAGTATTATAGTAAGAGGCAGCAATACCTGCAATGTGAGATGCTATCAGGAAAAGCCTTCAACTTATTATTGGACACATCGAGAATCTTCAGATTAAGCAGCAGCCCAATGGAATCAGGCAATGACACCAAAAGATTGGAGGAAAGATGAAGCTCCTGCAATTGTTCCAGCCCTGCTATTGCATCTGGTATGGTCTGTGTACAAAATCAACATCAGAATGAAACTAGCAGAATGGCAATGTGACGTGTACACCATCTATGTAACATGGGTGGCTGTTTAGTTAGGGAATGTGAAATGCTGGGATTTTGGTTCTCAGAAATATGTAAGAAGATTGATTTGAGATTATCGAGCCGTATATCCTATTTTCTGAAGTTATATCATGAAGGCTATAGAAACATCGGCATGAAGGATCATCAAACTTGTTGGCTATATTTGTATGCCAAGGAAATTAAAAAAAAAAATTGAAAATCTCAAACCAATGGTGGAGATTAATTAACAGTTAATGATATATTGGAATTTTACTTCTTTTTTTTTTTTTTTTGCTTCAATCCAAACAAAGCCTTACACAGGTAACAAGAACTAAGGATTACAAATTCCTACATTCTCATACAATAAGACAAATTATTTCAACTTCTACGCAACCAAATAACCCCAGCTTGAAAATTTTTTTTTTTTCTCTTTTCAAGTCAAGATTCTTTCTTACCTAATAAAAATAAGTGTACAGTTTAAGAAAAAAAATGAATTCCCAATCCTAAAGCTATTCTACTCTTTTGCACTTTCAAGTGAGCTTCCACTCGTCCATCTAGCCTTCAGGCCCTTCACTCGGAAGGTTTAAGTGAGGAAGGTATGCAGGAGAAAAAAAACAAGCACATTAAGATCAAGGAGAACTTGTAGAGTTTGATATTTGATGTGTTAAAAGGGAATTTTAAAACCAATAAGTGAATGACGGGAATTCATGACTTTTGTAGGCACGTTTGTGTAATACATCTGCCCACTTTTGCATGTAAAAAAAGGTCGATACATTACAAGAAACTGTCAAATTAGACTAAATATTTTGGAATGAAATAACACATTAATTTTATGTTCATTTGTTAAGAACCGATGACAAATTTAAAGAAAGTTTAGAAACTTTCGTTGACTTAGTTTAACATAAACAGAAGCTTATAATACTTTCATTATGTGGGCTCCGAAAAATTCCAATTTTGGGTTTGTGTGATCCCGGGGGAATTTTCAGAAGGCAGATTGGGTTTGTAGATAAGACACTACCCAGAGATTTCGCCCTCATTTGGTGAGGACTTTTTGATCTGAGTTCTGGTTTCCTATAGGCGCAAGCCCCTATAGTTAATTACCCCTCCTGATAACAAGAGAGAACTTTCGATTAAGGCTAGTCATAAAAGAGGTCAAATAGGTTATAAACCTATCGTATAATAGCAATAGTTTAGGGTTTTAACTCTTGAATTTGGATTTGAATTTTGAAATTGAAAATTTGGAATTTGGAATTTATCACCATAAACTTAAAACTGGTGGTGGGAGGAATGAAGACGAGCCCGATCAAGATCCCATGGTTCCGTCGTCCCAGGCTGTCATGATCCCTGGTCTACTTAGTCAGAGGAGGTAGTCGACCCAACCTGACAGAAGGCATCTTGTCGGCAGCCATGGGTTGCTTCGTCCAAGAATACCTTGTAGACCTGGGTTGATATTTGTCTAAGGGGATATATCTGAATCCACCTTAGCTAACAGAGGGCTTTATGCCTATCGAATATTCCCTATGATCCATCGCTCAAGGGTGTGACGCCTTTAGGGAACATACGGGCTTTGGCCGTGATCGTAATATAATGGTGCCATTTTGCGGCGAAACCACCCGATCAGAGGGCACGTGCCACGTCCCTATTGGCAAGAGACTGTTTGAGGATGAATCGTAGTGATACACCCAACATGCATTCGCTCTTTATGAGCTGAGGTTAATTTCAGATTTATCACCCCCGACAAATGGTTGCGGAAGGTGGATGATTTTTAGTTTTGAGTTTTTTAGATGATAGATTTTATTACAGAGATTTGATTGGATTTGAGATTTGAGATTTGACCCCTCCGGTTGAGATCTTCTATCAACACGGCCATCATCGGGGTGACATTGAGGCCACTTTTATTTTTGTAAGAATTTGGTAGGAATGGTATTTGAAAAATATTTGTGAATGGACCCCTCCGGTTGATATCTTCGTTCAACACGGCCATCATCGGGGTGACATTGAGGCCACTTTTATTTTTGTAAGAATTTGGTAGGAATAGCATTTGAAAAATATTTGTGAATGGACCCCTCCGGTTGAGATTTTCGATCAACACGGCCATCATCGGGGTGGTTTTAAAATTACTTGTATTTTTGTATGAATTTGGGAGGTATTTTGTTATTCAAGTCATGTCGACTCCAATCCTTTCGAGGAGGAGGATGAAACTTGAATATTAAACCCGCGCAGCATTCTCGAATCGTTGAATTTGAGATTTATATGCGACGATCGGAGCACATGCGGGTTGTAGCATTTAACCCTGCGCAGCATTCTCGATTATTAGTATTTATGCTTTTAACATGTTAACCGGAGCACATGCAGGGTGTATTTGATTTAAGGGATCGTATTTAATACATAAGGGGCGTTTTAAAATATTTAAATATGATCCATTTTATGCAAATAATTTCATTAGAAAATGGCCCGAGATTTTATTTAAGGGGCCTACGAACGCCTTCTGTCCGCTTGCACACATGTTGCGGATCCGGTGGCGTGGAAGCTTTCTAGACTTCAGTTATTGCATTTAATTTATTTTAACCCCTCGTCACTTAGCACAATTCGTAGAGGGTGTTTGCTCAATCCCCACTACTAGATCATGCTCGTAGAAGAATTATTTTGTTTGCTACAAATTCCTTTATTCTTTCCCGTAGGAGAGTGTGTCTTTGCTTGTAGGCTAGTTGTTGTGGGCACTACGAATTTCCTATTCATGCTCATAGGTGAATTGTAGCATAATTGAAATGGGCACTATAAATCCTTTGACCCCATTTATAGGTGAAATATAGTGTGTTGTATTTTGCCTTTGGATTGAAGGAAATGGCTTGAAGTACCAATCACTATAGATTTTGATAAATAGAACCCTTTTTGTCAAATAACGTGCATCATCTTTGAAATTAAAAGTCACATATGTAACTGATATAAGTGGATTATCAACTCATAAGAATGTTTGATGAATAACATTTTAGAGAGCATGTATTTGAGAGCTACCACTTATTGGAGAACAATTTTAAAGTTATGTGGGTGTTATTCTTGCTCAAAAAGTTATTGTGTTTAGGTTTGTTCAGTTGGAGAGTTGCTCAGTTGAAGATCTTTATGAGAAATTGTACTTAGACTGAATTATTGGAAGAATTTCATTTAGAAATTTAGTAGCATGACTTAAGTCAATCCCTTTATTGATTATTCATTTGTTAAAATTTTGGTTCCATTTGAGCTCGAGTCTTTTTCAAGTTCAAGTGTAAGTCTCACTCAAGTTTGGGTTTGAATTCAAATTTGACTATAATTCGAATTTAAGTCTAACATTCTTTGTTCAAATTTAATTTAAAATTGATTTTATATTTAAATTTCATTCAGATCAATTTTTCAATTTAAGTCCAAGTCCTTTAATGCTCACTGAAAATTTCGGCAGCCTCCCGGCGTCTCCTCCCCACCGAGGGAGAAATCGGGACGGCACTGCCGTAGTTCTTCCCGCCCGGATCAAAGATCGACGGCGCGAGGTCTTCAATTTTAAACCATCCTACCAGGATCAAAGATCGACTGCGTAGGGTCTTCATTTTTAAACCATCATACCCGGATCAAAGATCGACGGCGTATGGTCTTCGACATTTAAAATCATCATACCCGGATCAAAGATCGACGGCGTATGGTCTTCGACACCTGTTGAAAATCCCTTTTTTTATTTATTTTTTTTATTTTATTATATATATTATAATATTTTATATAATATACACATAATATATAATATATCATATATATAATATAATACTATAAACACATATATTATATGATATATCATATAATATATGATATATATACTATTATATTATATACATATTATATTATATATTATATATAATATATATATAAAACATAAAGAGAGAGGGAGAAAGATCGGGCTAGGGCAGAGCCCGATCGGAGATGGGGAGGCGGGATCGGAGGCACGCACGGCGGAGCTTTGGGAGCGGAGACGGCAGTCGGCTCGGCGGAGGCTTGTCTGGCCGGAGGTAAGGAGGTCCGGCGTCGGCGGTGGAGCGGCAGGCGGATCTGGTCGGTGAAGAAGGATGAGAGGTGGCTGGAGTTCGGTGGAAGCAGAGAACTCGCGGGATCGGCGTCGGAGCAAAGAGGTAAGTCTCAAACCTTTCTCTTTTTCTCTGGGCGTGAGTGTGCGTATCCTTCTAACCGTTCGAATGAGATGGATTTATGTCGTGAGTAAGTCGGTGAATGAGCCGATGCGACGTTTCGTTTGGGTATGTCGGTGAAACGAGCGATTGAGTCGTGCACTGACGTGGAGTCGGTCGGGTATGTCGGTGGGGAGCGGCTGTTACAGTCAACAAATGCCCCCCAACAAATATGATATGCGCTTTATAGCAGATCATGTTTGTTGTAAAATGGTTGACCCTACAGATCTCTAAAATTAGATTTTAGATTTCACATAGAGGGTCTTTTAGATATCCTTTTGATTTGTCAGGATTTAACATTTCTTCTGCCCTAGCTTTGTGCTTTTATGGGCTTGATGAAGAATCCATATTCGTGACCTAAATCCTTTAGAATGATATTAGGTCGGTGGCAAATATTCATCTGTCCAAAGCTTTTTGCATGATGGACTTTGATGATGACAATATTCCCTTTGTTCGGTATGTGGCTTTATAAGAACTGCGGGATAATTTCTTCGGTCCTAAGCTTTGTGCTTTGTCGGACATATTGAAGAAATGAAGCTCCTTCGATCTTAGCTTTGTGCTTGATAGATTTATTGAAGGATAATGCTTCCAAATTTGATAGGAATTTTTATTGTGGCTTGGTGGCTTTGAGTTGATTGAGATTTTTCTGAATTTTACCTCAATCCATTTGTTAGTTGAGAAAATTTTTTTTTTTTAATCTGAACTGCTTTGATTTGCTAAATTGGACAAATATCAAACTTGATAGTATTTGTCATCGGGCTAACAAAACAGGCGCTTTCTTACTACGGCCTCTTATAACGGCTTGTTGAGTAAGTAAAGCTATCATTGGCTCGGCCACATATAGGCTTGTTGAGACTGATATTATATCTGTTTGAGCACTGGACTTAAACTATGACAGTTTATACTTGTCGAATTTGATTTGTTGAAGTTGCAGATCAAAATTTCTTCTCAATCTGAACTTCGAGATTTTTGGCTAAATTTTTGCGATGATCGTATATTTGCTTGCTTGAAGGCACCAGCTTCTGCCCCATATATATGTTGTGATAGCTTCATGAATGATTTTAAATATTTATTTGAGGTTCGATATAACCCAAATAAATATTTAAAATGCCCCCTGTCTTGAAGGGAAATTTCATCCGTCACCAGATTTTTGACATTTTTAAACTTAAAAATGCCCCCTGTCTTGTGGGAGAATTTCTAAGACATCTTAGAATTATTATCTCCCTTTACAAGGGAATAGTCTTCAACATACTTCTTTAAGAATAATACTTCTTTAAATATCTCCCATTGATCGGGGGCATAGGTCGTTGACCTTCCAGATCGATGAGTTGATAGGCTCCTCCCTGGTACACCTTCTCGATGACAAAAGGACCTTCCCAATTTGGTTCAAATTTTCCACCAATCCTTCGGTGTGGGATAATTGGTCTTCTCAACACCAGGACCAATTCTCCTTTTTGAAATGCTCGATGGCGTACCATACGGTCAAAAGATTTCACCATCCTTGCTCGATAAATCTCTAAATTTTGTTGAGCCTGGAGTCGGACTTCATCCAACGCATCAAGCTCTTCCATTCGTAGGCGAGCATTTTGTTCTTCTGTGAGATCATACTGAACAGCTACCCGAAGTGACGGCAACTCAACTTCGAGTGGCAACACAGCTTCAGCTCCAAACACCAAAGCATAAGGAGTTGCTTTCGTTGGTGTTTTGTATGTTGTACGATATGCCCGTAATGCTTCTGCCAATTTAGTATGCCATTCTCTTTTATTTTTAGTAAGAATTTTCTTGAGCAGCTTTACGAGCGTTTTGTTGAAGGCTTCTGCTAATCCATTTGCCCTTGGATTATAGATTGATGAATATCGCCAATCAATTTTATGTTGCTCAATGAATTTATAAATCTTGGTACTTTTGAAAGCTGAACCATTGTCTGAGATTATGCGACGGGGTACACCAAATCTATAGACAACGTTATGAGTAAAGAAGTTTATCACATGATGAGTAGTGACTTCTTTGAATGGAACTGCTTCAGCCCATTTGGAAAAATAGTCTGTTGCCGCTAATATAAAGCGATGCCCAGCAGATGATGGTGGATCAATGGGCCCTATTACATCTGTCCCCCAACATTCGAATGGCCAGGATGCTATAGTGGGATGTAAAGGATTTGGAGGTTGATGTATAATATTGCCATGAATTTGGCATTCATGACATATATCTGCATGATTGGTGCAATCCTTTACCATTGATGGCCAGTAATAACCCATCCTTTTAACTTTGATGGCCATTTTAGGACCTGATTGATGTGCACCACATAATCCTTCATGAACTTCTGAAATAACCTTATCGGCTTCATCTTTTCCTAAGCATCGTAGCCACATTTGTTCGAATGATCTTCGATATAGCGTATTGTTGACAAACGCATAATGCAATGCTCTCTTCTTGATCTGTGTAGCTAATGATTTATCTTCAGGGAGTTTATTTTCTCTGAAATAGTTGATAAAAGGCTGTCTCCAGTCATTTTGCTCTTCAACTTCTAGGCATTCAAGCCAAGATTCAGATGCTCTACCAAATTTTCTTCCTGTAAACATCTGAGGTTTATCTTGTTGATTTTCATGAACAATTTGTTGGGGAGATTGAGGAATAACCGAAGTTGTGTCCTGCTGACTTGGATTTGTTGACCCCTCTACCTGCGGGGAACACAGAATTGCTGGTTCTAGTACTCGACGAGTGTTGACACTGATTAAAATCGGCTCATCATTCATGCTCGCCATTTCTTTAGCAAGTTTTGCTAAAGAATCTGCTTTACTATTATGAGCTCGAGATACTTGGATTAATGTAATATTTGCAATCTGCTTCATGAGCTCGAGGACTCGCCTATGATAGTGAATCAATCCGATTCTGCCAATCTTATAAATACCCATTACTTGATTTATAATGAGTTGAGAATCACCAAAAATTTTGAGATTTTGAATTTCCATTGAAATAGCGATCTCAAGACCCGCTATTAAAGCTTCATATTCTGCTTCATTGTTAGTTCTAGGTTCAGTTAAACCAAATGAGAATCTCATTATCCCTCCATTTGGCGCTATGAAAATGAGACCGATGTCGGCTCGAGCTTTGGGAAGGTTTGGGGGTCGGGCAGGTTTAATTGACGATGCACCATCAAAATACATTTCCCATATTTGTGATTTCTCCTCTTCTAGAACAACCAGAATTTGTTCATCAGGCAGATCATCATTGAGCGGCGAGTCTGCATGAACGGGATGTGCGGCCAGAAAATCTGCTAATACTTGCCCTTTTACTGCTTTCTGGGGGACATACGTGATATCAAACTGCAGAAGTATCACTGCCCATCTTGCTAGGCGACCTGTCAACGCTGGTCTTGTCATCAAGAACTTCAGCGGATCGATCTTTGATATTAGTGTAATTTTATGAGATAACATATAATGGCGGAGCTTTTGGACTGCAAAAATCAATGCCAGACATTGTTTCTCAATTGGGGAGTAACGAATTTCTGCCCCGATCAATCTTCGACTGATATAGTAGAGTGCATTTTCTTTGCCTTCTTCATTGTGCTGAGCTAGCAATGCTCCAAGGGACTCTTCCAATGCTGCGGTGTATAGGATTAGAGGCTTCCCTGGAATTGGTGCTGCAAGTATGGGTGGGCTCAGAAGATATCTCTTGATACTGTCAAAAGCTTCTTGGCATTCATCATCCCATTTAAAACGAACGTCTTTCTTCATCAGCTTTGCAAATGGTTGACATCTGCCTGATAAATTTGAGATGAACCGTCGTATAAATGCAAGTTGTCCTTGTAAAGAACGAAGTTGACGGAGACTTTTCGGAGGCGGCATTTCTATGATTGCTTTGACTTTGTTAGGATCCACCTCAATTCCTCGGTGCCGTACAACGTACCCAAGAAATTTTCCTGAAGAAACTCCGAAAGCACATTTGAGTGGATTCATTTTGAGATTGAATTTTCTAATTCTTTCAAACACAATTCTCAAATCTTGGAGGTGATCTTTTCGATCTATACTTTTCACAACAAGATCATCCACATAACATTCAACTTTTTGATGGATAAGCTCATCAAATATATGTGTCATGGCTCTTTGGTATGTAGCTCCCGCATTTTTCAAGCCAAAGGGCATGACTGTGTAGCAGAATATGCCGATAGGAGTCCTGAAAGATGTATGCTTTTCATCTTCAGGTGCCATTTTGATTTGATTATATCCCGACGATCCATCCATAAATGAGAACATATCATAATTGGATGTATTGTCAACCAACAGTTCTGATATTGGAAGTGGGAAGTCGTCTTTTGGACACGCCTTGTTAAGATCTCGAAAATCGATGCATATGCGAATTTGTCCATTTTTCTTTTTCACCGGGACAATGTTGGCGATCCAATCAGCATATTTTTCTTCTCGAATGAAACCTGCTTCGATGAGCTTCTTGGTTTCTGCAATCACTTGCTCCTCAATCTCCAACCTCATTCGCCTTGGAGCTTGCTTAACAGGTACTGCACCTGATTTGATTGCTAATTTGTGAACAGCTATATCAGGGGATAAGCCTGGCATTTCATCGTATGTCCAAGCAAAGCAATCCCTGAATTCACTGAGTAATGCTTTCATCTTTTCAACTTTATTCTTGGAGAGAAGAGCACTAATGAAGGTCGGGCGAGGGTCCTCATCAGTTCCCAAATTTATTTCCCTCAGCTCATCCATGGTAGCAGCCTGTCCTCCATCTTCAAGTTCTTCTGGTGCAGGTTTAGCTTCCACATCTTTCTCTTCACTTATATCCATATTTTCATCAATCAGATTTTTGTCATTTATCGCATAACATACATCTCGCTTAGTATGTTCTGCTTCAATAAATCCCAAGCCTTTTGTATCACGATTACCCATTTTTGATAATTCGTTACACCACATTCTTTGAAAGAAACGTGCTCGTCGTCGAGTGACCATATTATGAACTCCAGCTTTTTGTATCATTTGCTGAATTCTTTTGGGACAATATCTAGGCATCTCTGTAGGAATTATTTCTGTATCTTCATCGAAATTCCCAAGCTCTTTGATATTATCTTCTTGATACTCTCCAAATTTGTAGAATAAGCTTCCCGGTCCACTACTTCCACGTATGGGAGGTATATAAAATGTTTTAAGCTCTTCAACATTATGAACCTCACGGGATACGATTTCTCTAAAATATTGTGGAGGGATCAGTGTAACTATAAAAGTATTCTCCCTTGGCTTTTCTTTAATTAAGGGCTTGTGGATTTCAGAGATATCATCATCTTCCTCCGTGTCACTTCCCAGGTGGAGTACAACTTTATTTGATTTAGGTAATGTGTTAGCCCTTTTCAGAAAATTTGGTGACTTTCTTCTTGTCTCCTTTTCTTCAACTCCTTTGAATTGTTTTGTACTCATTATGGTAGATGCTTTACTTGCAGAAGATTTCATCGGCTTTACTTTAATTGGAATGAAGTATTTTGCATCATCATAAATTTTCACTTCGTGGACTGCGAAGGGTTGTATATCTCCAGAAATTCGAAACTCTTCCCCATCCTTTAGATATTTCATGCATTGGTGCATAGTTGATGGAACAAGACCATTCTCATGGAGCCATGGTCTACCCAAGAGTGCCTTGAAGGAAGTGTCTGCATCGATAATATGAAATTTGGCTTCTGTGTATAATTCTCCAAATTTCAGTGGAAGAAAAAACGAACCTACAGTTTTTTGTCCTTTCTCATTGAAGCCATGCACCATAAGTTTATCTGAACCTAGATGTTGAATATCTAGGGATAAAGACCTTAGTGTGCGCAAGCTCATGAGGTTTATTGAAGACCCAGGATCAATCAAAATTCGCCTTATTATGATGTCATCACTTTCTGCTGTGACATATAAAGGGCGATTATGTTCTGTAGTCCCCAACATGAGATCTTCTTCAGAGAATGTAATAACAGGTTCATTTCTGGCATGAAGAACTTCGCTCAAACATCTTTCTGCGAAATATGCTTCATATCTCTCTGGATTTTTGAGAGCCTGTATCAAAGTTTCTCGAAGATCTTTTGACATCAGAAGAGCTTCATAGATGCTGAGTTGTGCGGGGATCTTCCTCAAATGAGAAATGATATTATACTCTATCCCTTTATTCGTATCAAATTTCTTCTTATGATCTTTAGGGATAATTTCTTCGTTGACGACTATATCTTTTCCCTTATCTTTGCTTGATAACCCCTTTTTTAGTGGTGGTGGTGGCAACACTTTACCACTTCTTAATTGTACTTGAGCCACTTCATTTGATTCAACATCATCTGATGAAGTTTTTGTTGAATGTTCAGAGTCTTCATTTAGCTTCACACGCTCCATTCGTGAAGCTATTTGCTGATCTGTCTCATCTTCACTTGGAAAACACAGTTCTTCTTCTGAGTTATAATTTGTATGTAACACCATCAAACATGACTCAGATATCATTCTATCAATCATTTTGGTGGGAGATATTGCTATATGACCCCTATCATGATCTTTTACAAAATCTCTTTGGGCTACATTTGATGTCGTTGAGATGACTCGACATGTTTCTACATGGAGTTGATCTTCATTTTCTTGTTCATCATCTTCCATTTCTGATTGGTCTATTTGAAGCTTGGACATAAAATCCGCAAGTGTTATAGGCCGTCTCAATGGTTGATGATAATCCTCCAAATTATTGATGATCTTTTGAAGTTTTATTGTTTTCTTCTTCTGCTTGATGCGCTTATTTGAATTATTGGACTTCTTGGAGGATGTCTTATAGAACCTCTTCGTATTAGGACGTCTCCGAGTTAATGACCTGGAAGTGGATGCACCTGAATTTGGATTTCCTTTTAATTCAAGCACTGGTTCTGTAGAGGATTTCCATTTGATGCTAGGAACTCCTTCCAACTGTTTGATCATCTTCATTGTCTTATTGGATATTGCGGTCTGCCATTCATCTTTTTCTGGCATCATTTTTCCTTTCATTTTATCTCCTTCCTTAATCAGAGGTATAGAAGAAGACATAATCACCTTCACAGACTCCTTTTTTGGGTGAACTAAAACGCTATTTGATAGCGTGAATTCACCATTTTTGTACTTTCTTTCAAGCCAGTCTTTGAAGACGTAACAATCTTCAATAGGGTGACTGATAACTCGGTGATACGGGCAATAACTTGGATCATCTTTTTGATCAGCCTCTTCGGGTCTTTTACACTCTGGTAATTCAAGACCAGCATTAAGCGCTTGTTTGAACAGCTTTGCCACGCTTTCCCTTTTAAAAGAATATTCTCTATTCATTTTCTCTTTAAGGGATGTGATTCGATCACCAGTTATTGGCTTCGAACGTTCTCCTCCATTACGGAAAGTTTGAGACCTATCATTTCCTCCCAAAATTAATTTTGGCTGGGGTTTGGTGTACTGCTTCCCATTACCATCTTTAGGAGTAGATTGTTTTTCTTTCTCAATTCTTAAAGATGATGTGGAATAGATTTCATCTCTTATATTATCCACAACTTTATTCTTTCGGGGTCTATCTGAATGATATTCAGACTTAGACAAGTTCAACTTTTCAAACTTAGCTACGCTGTCTAGTAGCTCTTGATAAGTGCTGATGGAGGCCATGCATAAAAATGGTAGCATCTTATCATCGATGTTTCCCATTAGCAGTTGAACGGCATGCTCCTCTTCTAACTGTTGTTCGCATTTCATACTTATGTTGCGCCATCGGGTGATATACTTTGTCACCGACTCACCCCTTTTTCGTTTCTCTAAGGCAAGGTCAGCGATAGTAGTCTTCTCGGTGGCACTAGCGAACCTTTTCAAGAACATATTTTCTAATTCTGCAAATGTCTTGACAGAATCATTAGGAAGCTCGGTGTACCATTCAAAAGCAGTCGCAGCCAAACTACTAATGAATTGGCGGAAGAGTAGAGCATCAACACCCCCAGTATTTCCACAGGTCGCTTTAAATTGGGCTAGGTGTTGTTTTGGATTGCCGGTGCCATTAAAAGTGTTGAACTTAGGCACTAAGTAACCCTTAGGGTAAGGCAACTGATTGTACTCAGCTGGATACGGGCGACCCTTGCTCACAAATTTCTCAACATGTTCTGAGGCAATGACAGCTTTAATCTTTTCATTGATGATTGATTCTAGCTGCGGAGTCATCATCGGCTCAGAAGCACTTACAATATTTTGATGAACAGGTTGATTAGCCTCATTTCCTTCTTCATTCCTGGTTCGTATTCCATACACCTGGGGTATAGGAATACTACTTGATATCTGCTGATGAACTGGCTGGTTTGTTATCTGATGATCAATTGGTTGAGTAAGTGCAGGAGAAGTAGTGATGTTCTTTTGCATTAACTGTATCATCGCAGTCATCTGTGTCATCATTTCTGTCATCTTGCTATTAAGCTCTGATATCTCCTTATCCTTCTCTTTCATTTGAAGCTTTAAACGCTTTTGTGCTTGTGCTAGTGTCTCAGCAAGTACTTCTTCTTCCTGATCATCATTTTGTTCATCACCTGAAGGGACTTCTTCTTCTTCTAATTGCTCGTATTGAGCTTGATCTTCTTGAGAGGTTGTTTTAGAAGAAGTAGGTACTGCTTCATTGCGTCGTCTATAGCCACGTGTTTGATGTGGCTCATCACCATGTCCCACCATGTAGACTACCTCAACCTCCATGGTGTCTTTATCATCATCTTTTTCTTGTACAGAAATCTCATAGCGACGTTTCCAATAGATTTCTGGCTCTTCATGTGGTACATGAACTTCTTCGATTGGAGGAGTACGATCAAAGTTGACCTTCTTCTGAGAGGATGAAGTTGGCTGGTAATAGGATTCCTTGGAAGATTTTCCAAGGTGTCGACTATTGCGAATGTCAGTAATAGGCACCTTTTCCTTAGGTACCCATTGTTGACGATTTTTATGAAAGGCGGATCTCTGAAAGGCTGCACCAGATGTCACGCCCATATTAGTTCTTTTTTCATTTCTATCTTCTCTGTGAGGCTTTGGCCTCCAGATTTCTTTTTCTATCCACCGGGACCTTTCGGCGGCGGATCCCTGAACCCGAAGTTCAGGTGTCACACCCCGATGCTCACCGCGCGGAGTATATTTTCTTTCTCTTCTCTCCGCTGTAATTGACAGACGTTCTCTTGGCGGAGTTCTTCTAGTTTCAATTATCAAGGGCTGCTGATATCTTTTCTTCCTCAGACCTTTCTCTTTTACGGTCTTCAGGACTCGATAGACTCGAGCTGAAAGAGTCTCGGGCTCTTTCTTCCTTGGAGGGATTGGGGCTTCAGACCGTTGATCCCAGAAAGATTGCTTTAGCTCCCCAGTAGAGCTGTTTCTTTTAACCCATTTCAAATTTGCAAACCCATTCCGAGTTGGAATGGTAGCTTCAGGCTCTTGGGCTGATAGGTTGGAGGGATGAGTTGGCACCAGTTGCTGCTGAGCTCGGAGTTCGACATTCTTCTTCCTTATCTGCCTCCTTGTGAGCCTTCCTCCAGATGAGGAGACTTCAGCATCGTCCTTCCCAGGTGCAGATAACCCGGTCGGCAGAGTGGTACCCCTGGCAGGTATCACAGACATTCTTCCTCCAGTTATGACTCTTTCAGTGTCTAAGGCCTTATGTTGTGATAGCCTTTTGAATACCGAGGTCCTATTATGTTGAACTGCCTTTGCAGTAGCAGTTCTATCAGCTCCTGGTTGTTGCACGGAATAAGCACGTCGTGCATTAATATCAACAGAATTAGGCCTCGCAGGATGGCCTTGAACAGTCAAGCCGTGAATAGGTACGGCAGCAGCCTTTGCAGTAGCTGCAGAAAACTCTAAGCTGCCAAATCGGATGGTGGCTTCAGAGTCTCCAGTGTTGATAACGGCGTTAGCTAGTTGAATGCTAGCGCCTCGTCCCAGTTGGACGGTAAAGGGTGTATTCTGTAGTTCCATTCTGCACAAATGAAAGGAAAGGGTTAGTATTCATAAGTTGATACATCACCCACACTTTCAAAGTGCAGAGACTAGACAGAATAAAAATATACGTATAAAATCGTATTTGATTGCATATTTTTAAACCCTAAATTTAATGAACTTATTAGAATTTTAATAATTTTATTGCTATTATATTTTGTATATAACTAGCCAAAGATGGAAAGAGAAACCATCCCCAGTGGAGTCGCCAGAAATCTGTGGGCTCCGAAAAATTCCAATTTTGGGTTTGTGTGATCCCGGGGGAATTTTCAGAAGGCAGATTGGGTTTGTAGATAAGACACTACCCAGAGATTTCGCCCTCATTTGGTGAGGACTTTTTGATCTGAGTTCTGGTTTCCTATAGGCGCAAGCCCCTATAGTTAATTACCCCTCCTGATAACAAGAGAGAACTTTCGATTAAGGCTAGTCATAAAAGAGGTCAAATAGGTTATAAACCTATCGTATAATAGCAATAGTTTAGGGTTTTAACTCTTGAATTTGGATTTGAATTTTGAAATTGAAAATTTGGAATTTGGAATTTATCACCATAAACTTAAAACTGGTGGTGGGAGGAATGAAGACGAGCCCGATCAAGATCCCATGGTTCCGTCGTCCCAGGCTGTCATGATCCCTGGTCTACTTAGTCAGAGGAGGTAGTCGACCCAACCTGACAGAAGGCATCTTGTCGGCAGCCATGGGTTGCTTCGTCCAAGAATACCTTGTAGACCTGGGTTGATATTTGTCTAAGGGGATATATCTGAATCCACCTTAGCTAACAGAGGGCTTTATGCCTATCGAATATTCCCTATGATCCATCGCTCAAGGGTGTGACGCCTTTAGGGAACATACGGGCTTTGGCCGTGATCGTAATATAATGGTGCCATTTTGCGGCGAAACCACCCGATCAGAGGGCACGTGCCACGTCCCTATTGGCAAGAGACTGTTTGAGGATGAATCGTAGTGATACACCCAACATGCATTCGCTCTTTATGAGCTGAGGTTAATTTCAGATTTATCACCCCCGACAAATGGTTGCGGAAGGTGGATGATTTTTAGTTTTGAGTTTTTTAGATGATAGATTTTATTACAGAGATTTGATTGGATTTGAGATTTGAGATTTGACCCCTCCGGTTGAGATCTTCTATCAACACGGCCATCATCGGGGTGACATTGAGGCCACTTTTATTTTTGTAAGAATTTGGTAGGAATGGTATTTGAAAAATATTTGTGAATGGACCCCTCCGGTTGATATCTTCGTTCAACACGGCCATCATCGGGGTGACATTGAGGCCACTTTTATTTTTGTAAGAATTTGGTAGGAATAGCATTTGAAAAATATTTGTGAATGGACCCCTCCGGTTGAGATTTTCGATCAACACGGCCATCATCGGGGTGGTTTTAAAATTACTTGTATTTTTGTATGAATTTGGGAGGTATTTTGTTATTCAAGTCATGTCGACTCCAATCCTTTCGAGGAGGAGGATGAAACTTGAATATTAAACCCGCGCAGCATTCTCGAATCGTTGAATTTGAGATTTATATGCGACGATCGGAGCACATGCGGGTTGTAGCATTTAACCCTGCGCAGCATTCTCGATTATTAGTATTTATGCTTTTAACATGTTAACCGGAGCACATGCAGGGTGTATTTGATTTAAGGGATCGTATTTAATACATAAGGGGCGTTTTAAAATATTTAAATATGATCCATTTTATGCAAATAATTTCATTAGAAAATGGCCCGAGATTTTATTTAAGGGGCCTACGAACGCCTTCTGTCCGCTTGCACACATGTTGCGGATCCGATGGCGTGGAAGCTTTCTAGACTTCAGTTATTGCATTTAATTTATTTTAACCCCTCGTCACTTAGCACAATTCGTAGAGGGTGTTTGCTCAATCCCCACTACTAGATCATGCTCGTAGAAGAATTATTTTGTTTGCTACAAATTCCTTTATTCTTTCCCGTAGGAGAGTGTGTCTTTGCTTGTAGGCTAGTTGTTGTGGGCACTACGAATTTCCTATTCATGCTCATAGGTGAATTGTAGCATAATTGAAATGGGCACTATAAATCCTTTGACCCCATTTATAGGTGAAATATAGTGTGTTGTATTTTGCCTTTGGATTGAAGGAAATGGCTTGAAGTACCAATCACTATAGATTTTGATAAATAGAACCCTTTTTGTCAAATAACGTGCATCATCTTTGAAATTAAAAGTCACATATGTAACTGATATAAGTGGATTATCAACTCATAAGAATGTTTGATGAATAACATTTTAGAGAGCATGTATTTGAGAGCTACCACTTATTGGAGAACAATTTTAAAGTTATGTGGGTGTTATTCTTGCTCAAAAAGTTATTGTGTTTAGGTTTGTTCAGTTGGAGAGTTGCTCAGTTGAAGATCTTTATGAGAAATTGTACTTAGACTGAATTATTGGAAGAATTTCATTTAGAAATTTAGTAGCATGACTTAAGTCAATCCCTTTATTGATTATTCATTTGTTAAAATTTTGGTTCCATTTGAGCTCGAGTCTTTTTCAAGTTCAAGTGTAAGTCTCACTCAAGTTTGGGTTTGAATTCAAATTTGACTATAATTCGAATTTAAGTCTAACATTCTTTGTTCAAATTTAATTTAAAATTGATTTTATATTTAAATTTCATTCAGATCAATTTTTCAATTTAAGTCCAAGTCCTTTAATGCTCACTGAAAATTTCGGCAGCCTCCCGGCGTCTCCTCCCCACCGAGGGAGAAATCGGGACGGCACTGCCGTAGTTCTTCCCGCCCGGATCAAAGATCGACGGCGCGAGGTCTTCAATTTTAAACCATCCTACCAGGATCAAAGATCGACTGCGTAGGGTCTTCATTTTTAAACCATCATACCCGGATCAAAGATCGACGGCGTATGGTCTTCGACATTTAAAATCATCATACCCGGATCAAAGATCGACGGCGTATGGTCTTCGACACCTGTTGAAAATCCCTTTTTTTATTTATTTTTTTTATTTTATTATATATATTATAATATTTTATATAATATACACATAATATATAATATATCATATATATAATATAATACTATAAACACATATATTATATGATATATCATATAATATATGATATATATACTATTATATTATATACATATTATATTATATATTATATATAATATATATATAAAACATAAAGAGAGAGGGAGAAAGATCGGGCTAGGGCAGAGCCCGATCGGAGATGGGGAGGCGGGATCGGAGGCACGCACGGCGGAGCTTTGGGAGCGGAGACGGCAGTCGGCTCGGCGGAGGCTTGTCTGGCCGGAGGTAAGGAGGTCCGGCGTCGGCGGTGGAGCGGCAGGCGGATCTGGTCGGTGAAGAAGGATGAGAGGTGGCTGGAGTTCGGTGGAAGCAGAGAACTCGCGGGATCGGCGTCGGAGCAAAGAGGTAAGTCTCAAACCTTTCTCTTTTTCTCTGGGCGTGAGTGTGCGTATCCTTCTAACCGTTCGAATGAGATGGATTTATGTCGTGAGTAAGTCGGTGAATGAGCCGATGCGACGTTTCGTTTGGGTATGTCGGTGAAACGAGCGATTGAGTCGTGCACTGACGTGGAGTCGGTCGGGTATGTCGGTGGGGAGCGGCTGTTACAGTCAACACATTATATAGATGTAAGTTTATTGGTAACCACCTTTTGCATTGATTATCAGGTTGAATTATTGGAAATCATCGACCTCGTATGCTAAATCCATTGCAGCTTAGTTTGAATCTACAAATACCGAAGTGATTTGTAGTCCAAATGTATCAGTCTCCTTTCCTAGATGGTAAGCACACCAATATTTTACTGCTTGATGCAGTGCCGATAGTTTCTTATCATGTGAGGCTAGTTGTTGACTGTAACTGCTCATATCACCGACCAAAGCCCACCGACATACTCGATCGGACACGATGATTCGCCCACCGACTTACCCACCGCCTCACTCACGAAATAAAACAAACACTCCCTCTCATTCGGACGTCATACGCACACATACGCACAAACGTATAGAGAGATAGAGAAGGGATTTCCGAAACTTACCTTTCGTCGCTCTACCCCATCGAAGCCGAATCCCGTCGGCTCCTGCTCGCCGCGCCCTAGCCGACTCCGGCCGACGACGCCGGACCACCCTGCCTCCGGCCAGACAAGCCTCCGCCGTCGCCGCATCTCCGACGCCGACTCAAGCCCTTCCGCCGTGCGTGACTTCCGCCTCTGCCCTAGCCCGAGCCTTCTCCCTCTCTCTATTATATGTTATAATATATAATATATAATATATATTATGTATTATATATTATGTTATATATATATAGTATATATTATGATGTTATATTATAATATATATTATGTTATATTCATATAATATATAATATTATATTATATTATATATTATATTATAATATTATAATATATATTATATTATAATATATGTTTTATATAATAATATATTATTTTAAAAAAAAACATAATAACATTAAAAAAAAAAAGAGAGAGAAGAAGGATTTTCAATAGGTGTCGAAGACCCCGGCCGTCGTACCTTAGGTCCGACCGGGATGGTTTTAAAATTTGAAGACCCCGGCCGTCGCATCTTAGATCCGGCCGGGATGGTTCCAAATTGAAGACCTCACGCAGTCGATCTTAGATCCTGGTGAGATGGTTTGAAATCGAAGACCCTACGCCGTCGACCTTAGGTCCGGATAGGAAGAACTACGGCAGTGCCGTCCCGATTTCTCCCTCGGTGGGGAGGAGACGCCGGGAGGCTGCCGAAATTTTCATTGAACATCAGAGGACTTGGACTAAAAATTTGAAAATTGATTTAAATGAAATTCAAACATAAAATCAATTTTAAATCAAAATTTGATCAAAAAAATGTTTAACCTATACTCGGAAATGAACTCAAATATGAACTTGGTTTAAAACTGAATTGATATGTAATATCTACATAATGAGCTTTTAACCAGGATCTTGCACTCCAAGAAATAGTTAATATATTTTGAGCCATTGTCAAATCATAAAAGATATTATTTTCTATGGAAATTTAAATAGACTCTGTTGATGTTGAATTATTTTATCAAATATTCAAAATGTTTAATCAACATTAATTCAAAAGCTCTTAAATCATTAATTTTTCAAAATGTCGTCACATTGCAATATGTTTGAAACTAAATTATTGAAGGAAGATATACTCTCGAGTGATGAGTGATGAAACTTTAATAGACATATATCAATCGTCTTCAGCATCTTATTTGGTTTAAGACATTGAGATTCCTTCATATATAATCAAAGTTATCAAAAGACAATTAGCCTTTCAACTGACAAAGTGCATTTGGAATTCCCTAAGTGATAATATATATAATATTCCAATGTAATATGGCTTGAGACTTATGTCTTTTTCATATAAAACAAAGGTTATGATTATGGGTAGCATAAGTGTTGACGGTGCTACAAATTTAAAATCAAGGGAATCACAACATCTGTTGGAGGCTCATTGTAGATGTTTATATTAACTACAATGAATATCAGTCGAAGGTGACAATTTGATTAGGATATCAAACTTGTTCATTCATGAAAACTATCCATAAGATCTACATGATATTCTGCAATCAATAGTCTTTAAGAGATCTATATACGCCACCGGATCCGCAACATGTGTACAAGCGGACAGAAGGCGTTCATGGGTCCTTAAATGAAATCTCGGGCCATTTTCTAAACGAAATTACTTGCACAATGGATCATATTTAAATATTTTAAAATGCCCCATTATGTATTAAATATGATCTCTTTAAACTAAAATTCCTGCATGTGCTCCGGTCAATATGATAAAAGCACAAACTCAAATCATCGAGAATGCTGCGCAGGGTCAAATGCTACAACCCGCATGTGCTCCGATCATCAAATATAAATGTCAAATCCAACGATCCGAGAATGCTGCGCGGGTTAAATATTCAAGTTTCATCCTCCTCCTGTAAAGGACTGGAGTTGACACGACTTGAATAACAAAATGCATCCCAAAATCCTACGAAAATACAAGTGACCTTAATGCCACCCCGATGATGGCCGTGTTGAACGAAGATATCAACCGGAGGGGTCCATTCACAAATATTTTTCAAATATCATTCCTACCAAATTCTTACAAAAATACAAGTGACCTTAATGTCACCCCGATGATGGCCGTGTTGACAGAAAATCTCAACCGGAGGGGTCAAATCTATAGTCAAACAAAAGTCCAAATTCTTGAAATAAAATCTATCAACTGAAAACTCAAAACTAAAAATCATCCATCTCCCACAACCGTTTGTCGGGGGTGATAAATTTGAAATTAACCTCAGCTCACAAAGAGCGAATGTGTATCGGTGTATCACTAAGGTTCATCCTCAAATAGTCTCTTGCCAACAGGGACGTGGCACGTGCCCTCTGATTGGGTGGTTTTGCCGCAAAATGGCACCATTATATTACGATCACGGCCAAAGCCCGTATGTTCCCTAAAGGCGTCAAACTCTTGAGCGATGGATCATAGGGTATATCCAATAGGCATAAAGCCCTCTGTCAGCTAAGGTGGATTCAGATATATCCCCTTAGACAAATACCAACCCAGGTCTACAAGGTATTCTTGAACGAAGCAACCCATGGCTGCCGACAAGGTGCCTTCTGTCAGGTTGGGTCGACTACCTCCTCTGACTAAGTAGACCAGGGATCATGACGGCCCGGGACGACGGAACCATGGGATCTTGATCGGGCTCGTCTTCATTCCCCCCACCACCAGTTTTAAGTTTGTGGTGATAAACTCTAAATTTCAAACTTCTAAATTCAAAACCCTAAATTATTGCTATTATACGATAGGTTCATTACTTATGTGAACGCTTGAACGACTAGCCTTAATCGAAAGTTCTCTCTTGTTATCAGGAGGGGTAATTAACTATAGGGGCTTGCGCCTATAGGAAACCAGAACTCAGATCAAAAAGTCCTCACTAAATGAGGGCGAAATCTCTGGGTAGTGTCTTATCTACAAACCCAATCTGCCTTCTGAAAATTCCCCCGGGATCACACCCAAAATTGGAATTTTTCGGAGCCCACACTAGTTCCTGTGAGCACCTCGAAACATCTCGAAGTGGCATATAACGAGTCTTTTATCCTATATAAATACGACACCCATTGCATATCCACTGGCATCTACTTCCAGCTTAAGCAGTTTCTGCAAATTCAGGAAGGCTAGTACAAGTGCCTTGCTTATCATCTTATTAATCAAGAGAAATTTATCATATTGCTTTTGGTTCCATTTTAACTTGACATTGGCCTTGGTCGAAACATACAAATGACAGACAATCACTATAAAATGCCAAATCAATTACTTATAATCATTCTTGCAGGATCCTATGAAAGTCTTAAGTTAGTCATTATCTATGGTCTAAGCTACTCTTTGATTGCTTTCACCTCTGTTATATCAATTTGGATTTTTACATTAACCACATAAATCCAAGATGCATTAGATATTTTTTGGCAAATTCACACTTCTTTAGAAGAGATGGAATTAATGTTGTTGTAGTAGCTACAACACCTTCCTTGAATGCTCTATGTAGTCTTGTTACAACCTATTGAAGACTTAAAAATCATAAAAAAAAAAAGATGATAATGAGCGCATACAAGTATGATCGCAAAGCATCAGTCATCATCCTCATGAATTTAGTAGGGACATTACAGAGCTCAAATGGCAAAAATAAGTACAACTCCCATCTTATCTTGAAAATAATCTCCTATGCGTCAATCTTATTAATGCTTACCTAGTGATAACCAAATTTGAGATCTATCAGCTTCAATTGATCTAATAGGTTGTCAATGCATAACAATAAATAATGATTTTTAATCATTATTTTGTTGAAAAAGTGATAGTTGGTGTATTGTTTCCATGTGCCATCTATCATGAGGACCATCACAATGAATGGTCCACAAAAATTGCTAACCAGCAGCACCACTCTACAACATGTGTTTCGATCTCTTCATTCCCAAGTTTCAATAATTTAGAAGGTTTGGTACATTTCTATCACATTGCAAGAGGATGTACCTTGGTGTATGCTTTTTGCTGATGATATTCTTCTTGTTGATAAGACTAGAGAGGGAGTTGAAGGTAAACTTGAATTATGGAGGTCAACCTTAGAGTCTAAAGGTTTTCGCTTGAGTAGATCTAAAACGGAATATATGGAGTGTAATTTTAGTAGTTATAGACCTAGTGAGGGGATTGTGACTTTGGGCGATCAAGTCATTAATAAGAGTACACGTTTTAGATATCTAGGATCTATTGTTCAGAGTGATGGTGAAATAGATGGGGATATTATCAGCATAATTCAAGTTGGATGGTTGAAGTGGAGGAATGCATCGAGCTTGCTATGTGATAGAAATGTACCCCTCAAACTTAAGGGAAAATTCTATAAGATAATAGTGAGGCCTGCAATGCTTTATGGTGCCGAATGTTGGCCATTAAAAGAGAAGCATAATACTAAGTTAAGTGTGGCAGAGATTAGGATGCTCAGGTGGATGAGTGGCTTTACCCTTAGAGATAGGATACGAAATGAGCATATACCTGAAAAGGTTGGAGTAGCTCCAGTAGAAGATAAGATTAGAGAGAGTCGCCTTAGATGGTTTGGTCACATAAAACGGCGGCCTTCCAATGACCCGGTTAGGAGAGTAGAGGTATTAGATTTGACTTATGTTAAGAAAGGTAGGGGTAGACCTAAAAAGACTTGGTTAGAAAATATTAGGAATGACCTTTCTTTATTAGATTTAAACGAGAATTTGACTTTTAATAGGACACAATGGAGAAAAATGATTCATGTAGCCGACCCCACGTAGTGGGATAAAGGTTTGATGTTGTTGTTGTTGTTGGTACTGGCATGTCCCAAATGATTTGGGCATCATGTTCAATGGGTTGCTTTGGTGGAAAACCATTTATCTCCAACAAGAATGGTTAAAACTTCTCCAACAGCCATAGATGTTAAACTTCAACCTTGCTCAACCACAAAAAGAGGAAGACTCCTTTCTTCCTCCATAATAGGCCTATCCTTAGTCATCTGGAATTAGCCTGATAAGCAGAAGCAAAAAAAGGATTCAAACAACATTTATAAGCTTACATGTTTGGCTTATTATCACAACATTTCTTGATGATACTCTATAGTGATTCTTTAGGAAGCACTTCTCCGTACCCTGAGTAATCTAGAATTAGCAGGGGTGACGATACATAATTGCATACCTATCAAGCATATACGGAATACCAAAGACGAACTAACTAATGTCATGTGGAACCATCTCACACAACATCTCATCGATTAGTACTTAGTGATTGCAAACTTCCACCATTGGTGATCAATCTGATACACCAGGGGGGCGGGGGCCCCAAAGAAAGGGAAGTTGTTTAGAAAGGTTCAAAATCAATGAGGATTGAGGGACTATTTAGGAAGGTTCTTAATTAGGGGAGCTATTTAGTAAGGTTCTTAATCAAGGGGGAATTATTTAGGAAGGCTTCTAATTAAGGGGAACTATTTAGAAAGGTTCATAATCAAGGGAAAATTATTTATGAAAGTTTCCTAATTGTGTTAATGTTGTTTAGGAAAGTTATTATTATTTAAGAATGTTTCCTAATTGTATTTATGCTATTTAGAAAGAGTTTAATGGTTTAGGAAAGTTTCCTAATTATGTTTATGTTGTTTATGAATGTTTTAATTGTGTTTATTGTGTGTTAGGGCTATTTAAGGGGGAGTTTGGTCTAGGGTTCGAAACTTAAGTTTTGATAACGTTTATTCTAGGGTTTGTTATGAGTATCCTAGTAGCGTCTAGGATTTGTGGAAGAGCTTATCTATCTCTCGAATAGTGGATCACTTGTATTTTTCATTATTGCTAAAAAGACAATCCAAAAATCAGTCCTAATATTTGATTCTTGCAATTTTCTTCCTATCTACTTGTTTTTTTCATCCAAGACGCATCACAATCATTAGCTAGAACCTCTAATAAATCCACACCAAGGGGTAAGGATTTGAATGGGGAGTATTTTCCAAACCCAACTATATACCAACATGGTAGAGATTAAATATTTCTTGTTGTCGATGTCAATGATGGCACTGATCACCTCTTTTTTTACTGATATCTTTATGATGAACAGCTCCCTTCATGTATCAACACTATGCAACTACCCTATAAAATGTATCCTTTTATACTGACATCAAAGATAGAGATGGACATCTAGTCCACTAGACTCCACACAATGTTGTACACCACAACATCAATAAACTTATTTTTCTTATCCTTCCTTCACTTTTTAGGTAAGAGTTAATGGCGCACTTTCCAGTTTTAATTTTAAGAGTGCAAATTGGAAGTGTGATTCCTTCAATGGTACAAGTGTGACAACTCGATTCCAAGAGAAGTCATCTCCTTGTATTTTTATTTACCTGGTCCACGTCTTCTACATAATTTAGCACTGGCTAGTTTTGTACTCTTGATTTCAATCAAAAAATGATGCATCAAAAATCTAAATTTGTTAGAGTTAATTCATTTGCTCGCTACTTTTAATTAATTCCAACTTTCTTGATGAGATTGCATGTTTATGAATTATGATCATTTCATCATCAAATGACTTAAAAATCTAGTATCGTTTGCCTCCTTTAAAAAAGTTGAACTGTTTAAGTAATTGTTTATTGGTGCTCTATGAATTCATTATTTTTCTTTTGCAAATAAGCATCTACTCATCGTATTAATTACATTAGGAACCCAACCATGAGTCATTCTACCTTACTAGTCAGACAAATGTGCAGAAAAAAATTCAAGGAACATAAACGCTTCGGTTTAATTCACAAGTCATTCTACTTGGAGACAGATTGCCCAAGAATAAGGTAGGTTAGGGCTAACTAAAAAAGCCATGTGACTATCAATTTGGCTCCATACTCATTCAAAGTTAAAGTTGAACTCAATAATAAGCTCAAACTTGACTTCTTGATGCAATAAAAAACATGAAAATTTTGAAATTTCATAAAATAAATCTCTTTGAAGATAAGACCAACCTAAATTAACATTAACCAGCACTGCATCTAAACTTTCTATGGGTGTGCCTTAATAGTTGAACTATCAGTTTCTGAATAGTATAGTGCAAAATAGCGTGATATATATGCATAGAGAGAGAGATGTTTATTGTTGTCCCATAAACTCATTTTCATGTTTTAATTGCTCCAATTTAACTGACACTTCAATAAGAATTGATTTTCCTTTTTTTTTTCCTTCACCAACAAAGACTCCATTTTTTCAGGCTATCTCTTCTCTACCCAAGAATTCAACAACATTCAGACATTTAATCTATACGAAAACCCTTGAATCTACACTTGTTTTCAACTCCATGAATAATTGTATTACTTGGCTGCCCTTTTCCCATCCAATAGAACCTGCAATCTGCATAACTAGATTGTTCCCCATCGCCCTTTTTTCTTGCATAAACTTGATACTTCAAGGGTTATAACTCGCATTTTCTCATCATGTGAGTTGTTTGTTTCGAGGAAATTTTACTTAACCATTAATGATGAATAGTAGCATGAGGCAACAGCTCTTTTGCATGCCCCACTAAATTGGCTTAATAAATCATAACAACACAATGGCTAGATGGATTCATATAGCAATATGCAACAAAAGAAAATAGAGATGAAATTTTGGCATACAACATATGCTCTTGAAGGATTTGCTAAATAGCATGCAAGTGTTGAGTGTGCTTCTTAAAAATAAAGAACAACTAGTAAGTAATATCGATTTGCATTGTGAGCCATAGCTTTCTATAAACCTTCTTGCAAAGGCTAATATAGGAGCAAAACAAGTTAAAACCCTCATCATGACTCATCTCTCCATCATCCTTCTTGTTCACCGGATCTCCTCAAAGTACTTATCCTTGTAAAAACAAAATTTCCGCTTCATATTCCCTTTACATTCTTCCATTTTTATTAGCTAGGATGGGAATCAGCTAGATCGAGATGAGGACAGTTCACACAACCTAGTTCCAAGCCAATCTAAGTAATTAAGCAAGTCATCAGCTTCCAATTGTTTTATCACGATCGCCAACATCCCAACACACATTGCAATGTGGATCTATCACCACATGCATAAATGTCAAGGTTAACACTACATCTGCTCCATATTTTCATCCACTCATCAAAATTACCAGGTATAGAATGACTTCCTATTAATTTAAGAGAAGTTTCATGTCCATCCAATATTTGACTTCACCAAAAAAAATAAAACCCTAAATTTGGAAAGATTGGTTAGTCAAAGCTGTTCTACAGACAATTACCAATGCTGACATGGTGCACATTTCTCCATCAAATTTGCTTGCGTCAACAAGTTACTAATTGGTATTCCTGAACTAACCCCAAACCCAACTTATAAATAAAAGTTGCCGGCCTCTTCTTTTACATTATGAATTGCTCATTTATTCATTTCCCGATGATAAATTTCGTCCTACAGCCTTTATAGCCTAAAACCAGCTTAGTTGAGCATTGAAATGGCCTCCTAGAACTGTTGGTGAATGCATTATAAATTAATTTCGATTATGTGAGTACAGGATACCGGTTCAGCCACAAAGAGATCTCAGCAACTCGAACAGTGAACAGAAAGTTACAAAGTGCGACAATCAACACACAAAAAAATCATAGATGTAAAGCTCATGATGGAAACTGACTCTGTTATTTTAATTCATGGTTTGTCTTGATTACTTCTAACAGCATTAAGTCAAGACTGGATACAGGATTTTTACCAATCAATCCTGAAAAAAAAGCATGGATTGGGCCATCATCATGCAATTAATAAAGCAAGCATTATTGCTACATAGTTTTTTTTTCCAAGAATTTTTTGAGCTCTTATAAAAGCAAACAAAAGATTGATCAGGATCCTGAACCACTCGTGAAAGATATCAACTGCAAAACCAAGACGACATATGGAATCACACAGTTGACAAATACTGCCTACCTCTAACTGGTTGTTGGAGACGTCGATAAAAACCAATCCGTGCATCCTTCCAAAGGCCTCAGGAAGAAACCTAAGCCGTTGACCCGAGAGCTCCACCCTATCCATGCACTTAACCGACGCTTCTTGCAAGATCGCAACAACATTCTCGTTCAATTGTTCGTCCTCTTCCTCGTCCTCCTGCCTCACTAGATTACTACTATTAGAAGACGAAACGTATATTTTCTCAAGCCTCTCCTCAGCCTCCTTCAGCAACTTCTCATAAGCCCCGTGCATCTCGTCGAGCTTGAGGACGGCAATGTAAGGCAACTTCTGCGCGTCGGCCTTGACCCGGCATTCCTTCTCCCTCTCTACGAGATCAGAGCCGGCAGGCACGATATCTTCCAGCTGGCGGGTGAGTGCAGCGTCAATATCGGCGATATGGGAGCGCGCACCGTCGAGGGTTTCGTGATCGGGGCGTTCCCCGAGGGCTTGGAGAATGGAACGGGTCTGAGCGACGTCGGAGACGGCGCGGACCATGGAAGCAAGCAGATCGGGATGCCGGAGATGGGGCATCCGCTCAACCAACTCCATCTCGAAGGGATGAAGTGAAGTTGGGGAGGACGACGACGGATTGGGGGCCTCTATGTCGTGTTCGGGGAATTGGCCGGCGGTGGAGGGTAGATGTGACATGACATAAGAGAGGATGGGGAAGCGCTTAGGGTTTGGATCCATAGCGGAAAGAGAGCAGAGAATGAGCGATCTAGGAATCTCGGGAGAGAAGGGGAAGGAAGAGAAGTTTGCCGCCACGTACTTGCAGGCTCAAACCGGCAGAGCCTCGAATGCGTGTGAGTTTAGACGGTGACAGCGGGAAGACGGGAAGTAGCGAACAAATGGGTACGGGGTATGAAGCCCAGAAAAATGGTATCCAGGAGTGCAAATGAGTGAAGTCTATTCACGAGCTTACTCAAATTTGGCTCCACAACAAGTCCATAGCCAAGTTTATCAAATTTCTATCTCAAATTCGAACAAATTTTTTAGCTCGATACATGATCGAGCCAGAGTTAGATCAAAATCATACTCGACTCAGCAGCCCGTCGAGCAGCTTGAATACCTAGTCCGCAAAGCAAAATAGCCGGTTAAATCATACTTGTGGGACCACGGGACTAGCAAGTTAAAGTAATCTAGGGTTATGCACGAAAAGAAAAAGTTAGTAACGAACAACGAGCGAAAGCGGAAGCAGAACTCTTATTCTCATTTATTCATTCCAACAACTAGTTTGTGCCGAGGAAGTTCACCAAACGTTTGTTCCAGGCTTCCAATGAGGGTGAGGAATGCCACAGACCCCTAAACTTTACTCATTTTGATCAATCAGTTGCCATCTCCCGTAGTGTAACAAGCTGAACTTCCTACGGTATTTTTTATTGTTATTCTTGTCTCTCATGCTATATTCATTATATATTCCCCAAAAAATCACCGTACGTCTACTTTTTTTCCAAATCTTTCAACAGCGGCATCAAAACCTACAGCTCTAATTTCAAAGAGAAGATTTGCACGTTCTAAGATAAACTAGTCAGTTTCTTGATATTATGTTTTTAGCATATTTATTTCACTCTTTTTTACAAGTTGAAACACCATAGGATTTTGAATATCAACTCATTTGTACTCTTTTTTACATGAATAGAATGATTTGCAACTTTTTTTTTCCTGCTCTTTCTTCATGCTCTTTTTCTTGTGTTGTTTGGTTCATAAAGTTTTAGGCTAATTCATGATTAGGGTTTGAGTGTTTGTTCTCTAATAATCTAGACTAAGTGATGCAAATGTCAAAGTTTATATTTGCCAAAGACAAAAAAAAAATGCATGCTTAGATAAGTAGATTGATAATTAATATGTTGGTCATCAGCCCTCTTTCAAACTGATTTGTTTACAGTGCACAATACACGCTAGAATTTTCTGAAGTTGTTCAACAATTGTAGATATCTATAAGAAATCTTATTATGGATTGCCCAAAATGTCTCAATTCAACATATAACATGCTTATTGTCACACTCAAATTGAGGGAAGCTTTATTTTCTTATGTGGAAAGAGAGGTTGTTTATAGTAGTTGTCCTACATAGGAGTGAGATAACATATGAAAGGTGTGTGATGTTTTGGATTTTTTAATGTGAAAAAAATATCATTTCAGGATCAGAATATCCCACATCAAAATTGTTCCTTTCACAGATATGTACAATAAAAGAGGCATTAGATTATGGGGCACGTTCTTAGGATAATTTTATTATAAAAATGTTAATAAAAATGAAGGTTAAATTTGATAAATATTGGGTTGAGTATAATCTTTTAATGGCCTTTGGTGCTATCATTGACCTAAGAATAAAATTTGTTGTCACAGAATTTGCATTTCCAATGATCTATTAAAGGGATGAAAACATACAACATATCTTCTATGTTTGCATCTTATTGTTTAAGTTGTATGAAGAAGATGCAGCTTGTTTTGAAGAAGAAATAGAATGTGCAATTGACGGATTCAGAGCAAGAAGATGAAGTGTTGTAGGTATAAGAAATAGTTCAAAAAGTATTCAACAAGCTGAGGAGAATAAGTATAATGGTTCGCTAGATTTTGCAGCATATATTTTAGCGGAAAAAAACATGAAACCTGTGAAATTTAATTTAGATAAATATCTTAAATATGATTTAGAAATTTATCCTGCAGGACACCCCTCTGATGTTGTTGCATGGTTGAAGAGCAACCAAATGAAATATTGCATTTTATCAAGGATGATTGTTGATATCCTGGCAATTTCAATTAGTATAACATCATCTAAATCTACATTTAGTGCATGAGAGGGGGTTGTTAATACCTGCAGTTTGAAATTGGGTATTGAGACTGTTCAAACTCTCATATGTGGCTCAAATTATGTTTGTTCACACTACAACCTAAAAGGAAGGATGAAGGTAATGATTTATTATAATTTTTATTTTCAAAGTTTCTCATTTTGTAATGCTAATGATAACATTGGATGTAAATTACTTGGAGGAAGAGGAGGACGATGAAGAGATGGAGATAAGACTACCTTCAGGTTAGAAGCATTTTTGAACGTAGAAGATCCCTCTACACAATCTCTTTATTAACATTTACAGTCGTAATTATGAATTTTATTTTTGCCATTTGCAGATTTACTATTTGAATGTATTTGTGACTAAACTTTTATCTATTATAATTATTTACTACAGATTTCATTAGTCCGTCTATAATTAATTAATAAATTAACTATATATTTTTGGTCTAGACAGTCTAATTCGAACATTCTTGGGGTTCTCGGAAATATTATTCGACGTTCTGGACTCAATTTGGTCAATTTCAAAGCTCAACAGAGCTTCTATAATCAATTTCAAGTATTTTTTTTTTTTTTAAAGTTTTGAGGTGTTATTTTTCCAACATTTCTTGCTCCAATCGACATATTTTTTGTTCAGAAAGTTAGATTCAGATGTTTTTGGAGCCTCCAAAACTATTTTGTTAATGTTCAAGATTTAATTTTTATACTTCTGGAGCACAAAAGAGCCTTCATGATCAATTTTGAGCTATTTGGAAATTTTGGATTTTTTTTAAATATTTTTTTCTCCGATGAATGCTCCAACCTCGCAAAATATTAAAATTATATATTCTAACTCTGCAAGCTACGACATCCGAAAATAGGAGGCAATTGATACATCACCAAGAATTATCTCGACCAGGCCCGAATCTCGAGGCATATCCAAGTTTAAAACCTTTAAAATTAAATGTGAGACCATATGAACTCTGATTTCAACAAATATATAGATAAATTGAACATATTGAGGAGAAACCGAACAATATCAAAATCGGTTCATTCTGAAACCAAATGGTTCCAAATCAAGTCTGAAGCATATTTGGAAGGTTCAAAGCATTAATTGGATGACCAACCGATATCAAAATCTGGCATACTTATACTCAAATTGAGTAGCTCAACAAGACGAATCCAACAAACCAAGATTGCTTAATTTCAATGTCATTAAGGCACTTAAATATTTTAAAAAAAAAATATGATTGGGGAATCAATATGAGTCCTCTGAAGGAACACTCCAAACATACTTTAGATATTCTCCATATTTATAGGGAATATCACTCATGAAAATCAATAAATATATCTCACTCTTAAAAAATAATAAAAAAAGACCCCACTCTCTAGATGAGAGGAACCTTTGACTACATATTCGAGAAAGCTTTGAGGCTTCAAGACTTCCCACACTACCACTGACGAGCCTTTGCCAACTGTTGTCGGACCAACGCCTAGTCGTTGACCGCTGCCGGACTTCCATCCAATCGCCACCAGACTTTCACTCGACCACCGAACTTCCGCCCAACCATCGTTATGTAAGATCTCGTTTCCTTACTGTTCCTATCTGAATTGGATTTTTCTCCCAGAATCGGCCAGGACGAAGTTGAGATCGTCCAGGCCGATCAATGCATTCAAACAGCTGATTTCTGGAGCTATTTCTGGACAGGATCGTCCAGGACGATATTGAGATCGTCCAGGACGATCGGCACTGTTCACAATACCGTCTTGATCATCGCCCTGGGAATGGTCCAGGACGATCAGAATTGGTCTGATCGTCCCGGGACGATCGGGCGATCGGCCAGGCCGATCTGAGTATGATATAAGGAAATGAGCTCGTTTTGAGGAGAGAGAAATTCATTTTTATAAAATCAGATATTTTGAGGAGAGAGAAAGAGAAAGGGAAAAAGAGGAAAAGCTGGTTTTCGGAGACCGCGGAGCGCTTTTCGTCCGACGCTACTGTTGGAGAAAGTGTAGATCTCGTGGTAAGGACTCCGAACCCTATTTCTGTTTTCAGAGATATTGTGTTTTGATCGAGTTGTGCACTGTTTTGTGTTTTCGTAGTCTACTTTTGGACATGATTTTGATTTGACACAACTTTCACCGCACAACTTTTAGTATGTTATAGATATGACTATTGTACACGATTTAATTGTATTCTACGAAGATTTTATCGGTCGGAATTGATTCTACGTGATTTTAATCGAATAGAAAATTATCAAGACATGATTTGATTTGGATTCTTTACATTGATAGTCTTGTATTGATGCCGTGGATATTTGTTGGTAATTTGGAGAAATTCGGAATTTGTATCTTTTTGCAGGATTTTTGTGTAAATTTAACCGACTACCGTTACTCTGCCCGATTTTCGTATGATTTCTGATTTTCCCGGAATTGATAGATTGACTTGTTATGTGTATGACTATCGATATAATTGTTCTAGATTTCTTTAATACTGCTTATCGCATCGATTACTGCATTGAATTGATTGTTACTGAAAGACAAGTGGGAACCTGGTTGAACGTTGGTTGGAGATAGAACTTGACCTGTACAGGATGGTGGGCCGACGGGCTTTCCTTTAAATCATAGACCATAGATCATTGATATAACGATTGGGAGTTATAAGGAGTTTTATATGCCGACGGGCGAAAAGAGTGACGACTCTTCTTGATCGAAACCAACGTGCGGATATCTACAACAGCAATATGGATTTCTACAACAACACCATTGATAATGACTAGTGTTTGTGCTTGTCGAGTAAGACCATTGTATGGATTTCCTGATATGCATTGATTTATTGATTATCCATTGATTTATTGATTTGATTGGATTTACTGTATCGTACGATTTTATTTATTTCATCGATTGATACTACTGAGCATTGATATGGACATTGATATGGACATGGATAGATATAGATATTGCATTGATAGCATGGATATGGACATCGTATAGATTCATTGATATTACTGCCTATAGATTTTATAGATTCGCCATCGCTACTGTTTCTGCACTGTATTGACTGCTTTATAGATTCATTGTTTCGTATTGCTTTTCTCGATTGATTTCATTGAATAGATTGTATTGATTCAACAGCATCGATTTGATTGACGGATATTGATTGATTGAGTCGATTTATCGATTTGCCTGCCGCTGCATTGACTGGTTTTATTGACTATTGATTTCCAGATTGCATTGACTCATTGACCATTGACTGATACAGATTTGATAGATTGCCATGCATATTGATAGCATCGCCGTGCTTTGATTTCAGTTATAGGTATTAGGTGACCTGCTGGGCTTTGTAAAGCTCATTATATGTGGTTGATATTTTCAGGTCAGGGCTTGGGAGCAGGAGATAGGAATTGATCCAGATCTTCAGGTTTTTGTTTTTTGGTCGATTGATGATTCTTTTGTACTCAGGACAGGATAGTTTCTTTACTTGTATTGATAGTGTAGTTTCTGAGTTTTGTACATGATGTTTTGAGATATGAATCGACTGATATATTGATGTTTAAATTTTATAGATGTTTGTTAGATTGTTAATTGAAGGTTTTAGATAACTCTGGTAAATTGTTGGAGTAATTGATTGACATTCTTTCCAAGTTTGATCTTGGGGCCGTCACACGTTAGACCACTATCTAATAGCCGACCGTCGACCACAGTCGGATTTCTGCCTAACCATCATTGGACCACTACCCAGCCGTTGGTCGTTGCCGGACTCTCACCTGTCTGCCAGACATTTGCCTGGATGCCATCGGACTTTCGCACAACCGTCGTGGGACTTCCACCTGATCTTCGTCGAATTTCTGCCTCACTATCGTCGGACCTTCGCCCAACCCTCCAAATTATTGTAATTCTACTGCCTCTAAGACAAGGGGCGGATCACATTTGTAATTTATTCAAATTTGGTTGAATCTTTTCACCTGAGCAAGGCCCCATAATTTTTCCCTCTTTGTGGTTTCCAGGTAAAATTTTTGGTGTCTCTTATGACTCTCTCACCCCTCTCTTTATCTGTATGTGTGTCGGATCCTAGTTTAAAGTCAAGACATTGAACTATTTATTTCTCTACCGTCTCAAATGTTCCATTATGCAACAATCATAAAAATATATTGAAATAAACAAAATAGAAATATTTGATGTGATGAATAAACAATAAGAGCTTGTGATGTAAGTCATATAAATTATGACTCTTCCTGTAATTTATATGTTTTAATTTTTCAATAGCTCATAGTTTTCTTTATGGCATAAGTCCTACAAATAGCTTGGCAATTTTATATGAAAAGATAATCAAGTTTGACGATGCTTATGCCTAGAATTAGGGGTAAGTGTTTGCCTAATGCTAAGTTTGTTTAGCTCCTACTGAGCTTGAGCTCGACTCTAGATAGTTTACTAAGCTCGAGCTCGACTCGAGCTCATTTACTAAGCTTGAGCTTAGCTAGATTGCTCAAGCTTGTTTGGAAATCTTGAGATTGACATGATTGCTGAACTTGTTTTCTTAATTTTATATTAAAACTTTCAAATTTTGTTAGATTTTTTTAATATCAAATTAATTTAAAAATATAAAAATAAATTATATAATACTAATTTAAATCAAATTTTAAAAATATTTTATGTTAATTAAATGGCTCAACGAGCTTTTGAATCGAGCCAGAGATCGAACTAGAGCTCGTTTAATATACTAACTCAAGTATAAACTCGAACTCGAACTCGAACTCGAACTCGTAGCTCAATTAGCTAAACTCGTGAGCTCATTAAAGAGCGGAGCTCTATTTGACTTGACTTATTTTACATTCTATAAATTAAAGGTAATTTTTACATATTTTCTTATGCTTCAATCACCTTGGTGATCTCACTTTGTATTGATATGTATATATAAATAGATGTATTTTATTTTAAATAAATTAAAACTAATATTTTATTATTATTTAAAATTGTAATATTATATGATAAATATTAAAATATATATTTATATAATATTATATATGTATGTAAATGAGTAAATCTCCTAAATTATTATCTCTTAATAAAAAATAACTCCCTTCCAAATCTATCCGCTGAGCTATCCTCCAAGTCTCGGTGCATTAGGGAAGAACAGCTTCGCGGAGCAATCGCTGCATTGCGTTCCCTGCGCCATCCCTCTTCTAATTACCCAACCCAAATGCTTTTCAGACATCCGCCCCCTTACCTCCTCCGCCGCCCTGATTTTGGGGTTAGGGTTCTGCTTACCTTATCGTAGGATTTCAACTTTTACGTTACATCTGTACTCTTCAATGGCGCCACCAACGTCGGCGACGTCGCCTCCTCCATCATCGGCGTTCTTCGCCATCTGCATACTTCACTCGGCGGTGGCGACGACGTGCGGAGCTCTGATGATGTTCTACCTGAACGAAATTTCGGTGTTTGGGCACGGGCCGGAGACCGCAAGGAAACTCCAGGGTTCTACTCCTCACGACCAGCTCCTAATCCAGATCTCGGATTCTTTCGCGGGATTGCTATTATTCGCCATAGGATTCCTCCTCTTCATGGTCTCCTTCGTCAAAGATCGTGATTTTCAGAATTTCTTTGCGAAAGGATGCATCCTTCTCCATGTCTTCATGGCCCTTTGGCGCATCTGCTTTGAGCGGCACCTCGAGGACCTGGCCCGCGACTGGCCGCGCCAGTTAGTTGGCGACGTCGTGCTCAGCCTATCCTGGTTGTTTTTCCTCGTTTATTCCTGGAGGGAGAAGTACGACTGACTGGATTTATCGACTGTTCTACCCCGTGTAAACGGGAGCTTACGGCTGGTTATGTGGTCAACTCTCTGTTACATATCTGCGAGGAAGATGATGATGATGGAAAAGGCGGTTGAGTTGCTGTGAGAAGTGTTCTTCGCTTCTGGATTCTGATGTTTTGTTGGATCTCTTTGGTAAAAATCCATGTTTGATTTATTCCGAATGGCTACTGAAGGAGGGGACATTTTTTCTCATATACAGCTTGTATTCTCTGTTCCTTTCTAAGATGAATTTCTTGTGCCTAGTCTTGATAAGAATTTGAAAGATTATTTTCTGTAAATCTTTTTTTGCATCAGTTCAAATTTTGTTGTTGTGTTTGTGGCGTTGACTGCCATGTTTTTGTTGTTTTCTCGTTTGTTTTGGCATCTGTTGTTTCTCCCTAAATTATATTGGGAAATTCTTATTAGAAAACCTCCATGATTTCCTTTTCTCTTTGCAGCTTCTACCAGCATAATGAACCTAGGCTGAGGTTGTTTGGAGAGAGTGAAAAACTTTAATTTCTTCCCTCAATTACTTGTTCAAAAATAGAAAATTCCACTATTGTTATGGAATTAGACTCGTGATTTTTTAATTTTTAGTTTACAAGACATCTTTTTTCTACAGAATTGACAAGAATTTAGTGCTAAATAATTATATGCAGGATTCCTTTTAAAGAAGGATTAGAATTTTAATTTAAGAAAAAGAAAACCCTGCTTTTGAAACAAAGAGAATCAATTGCAGACCTCGCATCCCAAAATAAGTAAGGATATTATGGATATATCCTTTGTGATGCTCTCTGATGCCTGCATCATTCGTGCCATATATTGCTTTTTTTTTCTTAATTGATAAGATCTGCAATTGCTCTCTTGATTCTTTTATTCATTCTATTGAGTTTCCAAGTTCACCAACTATTCAAATTGTGTTCCTGAAGCTTTCATTGCTCGCTCCTTGTCATGTTTTCTGACATAGGCTGTAAAAATTTTATTGCTTTGTATTCCCATATGTTTTATATAGGTAAATTGTGATTTTCCATATGATAAAGAGTACAATTTACCCATGTTTTTTTTTATTTAAAACTTACATCTTTAGCTTAAGATTTTCCAAATTTTGATCTCATGCATTCATTTTACAATAATGTTGGAATCCATTGGTACTACAACAACAACATCAAGCCTTTGTCCCATTACGTGCGGTCGGCTACATGAATCCTTTTTCGCCATTGTGTTATGTTAAAAGTAAAATTCTTATTCAAATCTAATGAAGAAAGATTATTTCTAATATTTTCTAACCAAATTTTTTTAGGTCTACCTTCAACTTTCTTAACATAAGTTAAATCTAATACCTCAACTTTCTTAATCAGATCATCGGAAGGCCTCCTTTTTCGCCATTGGAATGCATTGGTACTAATACTAATTAATTCTTTCAATCCTTTTCTGGTTTCTTTACATAAGTTTTACTTACAAAAACCGTAACATGACCTTAAAATTTAATAGAATGCCTTGAACAACAACACATCTCTGTTGATTTCTTACAGGGAATTTGTAGGCTATTTTGGAGCTTTATTCTGATTTATGGAAAATAGTTAGTTGCAGAGACTCGTTTCCTTGAGAAATTAGACCAATCAGTAAGCATGAGGGTTGCTCACTTGAGAATACATACTTCTTTGTGACGGCAAATTATTCTGTGCAAACATTGAACACCGTCCAGAATCCAATGAAAATGTGCCACGTCACCCCTCACTCGGTACCGTGGCTCCGTGAGCTTGGTACTGGATGACGTGACTGTTTCTGATTCGCCTCTGGACGATAAGTTATGTCCGGTGTCCGCACAAAATAATCTCTCCTTTGTGACGGCACTTGCTACAAAGAAGTATGTTAAATTGTCAGTGCATCATTAGGACGTTTTAATATATTTAATTATTTGTTCACTCTACATGGGCCACCATAATGATAAACTTGGAGAAATACATAATTTTCTAGTGATCTTCAAGGGACCTATCTTCCAGCTTGATCTTTTTAGTAGAGTAGTTGAATTGTGGGGTATGATCTGTCAAATTCTTAATCATAAGCTTTATTTTATAGAAAATTTGCTTTAGCTAGCATCACTATTAGCTTATATGAATCTCATGAATCAGCTTCTTGTTGAGAATATGAATGAGAGGCAATGAATAGGTTGTTTAATTGCTACTCTCATCATCATCGCTTGCCTTATCCCATCAATTTGAGGTTGGCTTTACATCAAGATAAATTTTACGATGGTTATCGACTATCTAATATAGTTCATCAATTTTCTTATCTAGGATTTAGGACTTAACAATAGCAGTATTGTAATTGTGCTTTCCTTTAATTGTAATTTTCTCGACCCTCCAGTTTATAGCCTTGTTTTTAAGCCTAAAACTCCTGCAAAAATCCGAGGAAAATATTTTGCTGAGGATGTCTCTAGCAAAAAATTCTCTTAGGAAACACATAAATATATATGCCATTAGAAAAAAAAAATCTCGGACAGAGAAGGATTAAACCTTCTTTATTTGATTACCTTTTTTAAATAAAAACAACAAAGAAAATAAATTAAATTTATCAATCTAACCTCGCTGGATCAATATTTATTTTAATTTCCTTCCATTTTTACCGAGTAGGTGCCTTCTTATATTGGGTAATAATTGAGTTGCAGATATTTTCTAATCAGTTACTTCCTTTTCCTTGCCAATCTAATCTAATGCGCTGGCTTTGCCGAGTGAGCACTATTAAAATGATCTGTCAAAATATCTGCAACACCCACGGATGTTTAGTTTAGTTGATGTACGAGTATAATTAGGAACTTATTAACCCGTGTTTGATTCCTTTTAAGCGTCAGCGTTTCTTAAGTGGGGTCTCAATAATTGCGGGCCAGGAGTTTATGTAGGAGTGGGTGTCTCTTTTAGGTCAGCCGAGGGATTAGTTACGCCGTCAAGTCTCACAAGCTGAGGTGGCAACAGGCAGATACCTCCGTTCCAAAAAAAAAAAAAAAATTATCTGCAACACCCATCGTTGCTTAGTTTGGTTGATGAGTGAGTACGGTTGGGACCCCCCAACATGTGCTTGATTCCCGTCGAGCGGCAACGCTTGTTAAGTGGAGCCCAATCAAGTGCGGACCAGAAGGTTTCTGGAATGTGTGACTCTTCTAGATCAGTCGAAAATTAATCAAGCTGCCATATGCCCTTTCGGAGGTCACAACAGATGTATACCCGTTCAAAAAAAAATATCTGCAACTAAACAAGATCTGATATCAAATACTACCATTGATAGAGGATGCGGATAGGGTTTGATGGTGACAATAGCTTCTTAGCTGGTTCAATAAACTTTTCTGTAGCAAATATGGCCCCTGTTGTAATTGTCATACAGATATCTATATAAAAGTACAAAGATAAGATGAGGGCAGCAAAAATATGGATAAAACAATAGAGGAGAAACCACAGGCCTACAACTGCTGCTTATTTCTACGCCACTTGGTTACCTAACAAACAAAGATTTTTATTAGATAATGATGGGTGAAAAAAACTCAGTGAAAATGTTTTATTATCTGAAACTTAGCTGCCTAATAAATTTTGCAGACAATAAATAGAACAAAACTGTTATTGATTGATGACATTTTCAGGACTGCTATTTTGTATTTTTATGTACTTAATTTCTGTTTAATTAGGAATGATCTTTCTTTGTTAGCTTTAAACGAGAATTTGACTTTTAAGTTTTAATAGGACACAATGGAGAAAAATGATTCATGTAGCCGACCCCACGTAGTGGGATAAAGACTTGTTGTTGTTGTTGTATGTACTTAATTTCTGTTTTATGGGCTAATTGACCAACTTAAAAATAAAAAATCATTAAAATTTGTGTTTGTGCACTCATAAAAGTTTAGATAAAGGTTTCGTTTGGGATAATTTTTTTACTGCTTTCTAAAATATATATATTTTAAAGTTTTTTAGTACGATTTGTGTCAACCATTGATATAATTAAAGTCAAAATTTTCTAACGTACGATGAGCGTAAAAGATGCCAAGAATGAGAACTCAAAGTCATGGGGCATGCTAATGAAGGAAAAGATCTCTCCAAATTGAGTAATAAGATTTCTTGATTACTAGACAGGGTCATTTGAAGGATTGCTTTGCAAGAATGATCAAGATAATTTTTAAGCAAGATTTATGAACTATCAATGTGCTAAAACAGCTTGAGAGAAAGGACTTCTAATTCTCTTAACCACTAAAGACAATCAAGTTCAAGGGATCTTGCATTTACCACAATAATTGATGGAACCATGTCTATGAAGAAGTGTATTTTTGATCCACCACTTCCTCGTCCTGTTGTGAAACTTCAACCTTAACATTCGAATTCGTTCTCTATTGAAATTACAGAGACTTAGGCTCCATTAAAGTTCAAAATTCCTCATCTCAATTTATATAAAGTGAAGTTGGACCCCATTATCCATGACTTGGAGCATGCTACTTATCACTTTAATATCAAGAACATGCCACACTCCAGGATCTATATTCGAAGAATTATATTTATCTTTTATTTGAATCATCAACTAGAGCTTGTAAATGAACAACAGAAAGAAACATGCATGTTATTTGGAGTTTTATATCAAAGAATGTTTACCATTTCTTGAAATTATTTATAACTACATAATGAGCACATAGTCTAGCAAGTAATTAAAAATTTACAACTAAAATCAATGTAAAATTAAAGAGGACAATATGATATACATCATATAAACAAATATATATATATCAATATCTATATTGATCATAAATTTATTCTTCTATAGTTTTTCACATCTCAATCCATTACATTATCAGTCACAGTAATAGTCAACAGTACTAATGTTAGTAACTATATTAGAACCATGATCAATAATTTTAAATAGTTTTAATGCCATTAAAAAGTATTAGTGTTAGTCACAATAACAATACAATGTTCGTAGTAGTATTGGTATCATTATTCAAATATTCAATAAGATTATCGTAAGAGTATTTTGTTCATATACTTATGACTATCAATCAATCACCCCTTATAATTCTCAAGCCTATGACATGTCAAAGTGCAAGTAATAACTTTTCTAGGATCCATGAAGCCAGTCTAGAAACAATTGAAACTAGCCATTTGAGATATCAAAATTTCAATAACAGCTAGATCATTAATCATGACATCAAAATCATTACTTTTCCCATGAAAGGTGATAGCATGATTTGAAAAACTATGATGTCGCCATCTCTGCAATATCCAACTATCACTCCCCTTTGAATTTCTCTTTTAGAAGATAAATGAGATTCATAATAAAAGATAGTTCTAATAACTAATGCAAATGAATATAGGACCACAAGCCTATGACATGTCAAAGTACTGTGTATTTCATAAAGAATATGAAAATGACAAAGAATTGCCATCAACTTCATTATATGGTTAAAATATTGATTCATGTAATAAAATCGAAAGAATTCTCCTTTGCAAAGCTTAGATAATGAATCAAGAAGGAACTCATGAATGAACAACGAAAGGATCTTGAGACATGTGATTTATATAGCAAGAGTGGTGTTATCATATCTTAGAGTTGAAGTTGAAGCATCATAACAAATAAGCCTCAAGCAAATTTAATAAGAAGACATATGTGCTACTATAACATTACTATCTTCTTTAGTGGAGTTAGTGGTGATTTTATTGACGATGACTATCCCATAAATAAAAATTGATACGATGATGTGATTGTCATTAGGATCTTTATAGCTATCTATCAAATCTATATCATCCTTATAAACACAAACTTTAATAAATATTATATGTAAAACTTTCACTGACCATATGAATATCAATGCTTCTAGGTTGGATCCAGGACATGATCGCTTTATAATTTTATTGATGATTATTTAGGGAGAAGTTTGTCATAGTTGATACTTTGATGACTTATAATGTGATATTCAATCATCCACTTGTTAATCCTTCAAGGCAATAGTCTCAACCTACAATGTTACCATAAAATTCACTATAGGGGCATCGACATTGTTTGGGAGAAATTATTGTGAAATTGAGTGTCCTACGTTAAGGTCATGGGAAGCATTCATGAGAAGGTTTTGCATAGCTAAAGACCTCCAAGGTAATCGAGGAAGTTTTCATGTTTAAAGATGAGCAAACTAACTCCTTGTAGTTTAACATATCCTTTAATCCAAAGCATAGTGATGAATGTGAGTGTCAAAAGAACCTAGAGATAATGGGCGACTGCACCAAATCTCAAACACCTTGACAAAGTTAGAAATGGATCATTTGAGTAAAAATTAGAAGACACCAATGAGAGATGACGAGCATAAATCAACAATATTACTTTAGGATATATGATGGCGAACGTGGAGATTAGAACATAGATGGATGTCATTCAAATAACGTCTAGCATTGTAAGTTGACAATCATTTGTGCTGTTCAGATGGTAGCATCAAAAGAAGAATATCATTGGTCGATGGAAAATTTTGAACAACTTCTAATGCCTCATGCATTTAAGAGCACTAGACAATCATATAGAGGTTGTAGAAGCAACCATGGCTTTATCCTCCTCAATCTCTAATTTGAGGAGGAGAAATATGGCCCTAGTTCATAATTATAATATAATATTTATCATTCTTATCAATAATGGATGCAGCTAGCAAATCATATGATATTAATTTATTATTCTTTCTTTAGCAATCCATCTCCTTTTGATGAATTGCAATCGGATGATTATAATCAACACAGGAATTCTTCAAAAAAATTCAACTTAAATTTTAAGTCCTAAGAAAACAATTAAAATGTGAGTGTCAAATGAAGACTTAATCTTTCTTATTGAGATACAACGTCCTTCACAAAAATATTTTGTCATCGTAAAGTAATTAAAAATCTAAAAAAAAATTAACTCTTAACTTGTAGATTATTATTTGTCGACGCCAAATTTGTCTGGAGGCGAATGAGGCAGCGTCGTGTTATGCAATGCACTGTGCATTGGTGATGTGGAGCCTCCTCGTTCGCCTCTGGACGAGTTCGGAGTCTGCACATACTAATTTTTCCTTAACTTGAGCCAAGTAATTAAGCCTCAATTCAAACATATCTAAGATATTTTGATCAATATTTTATTGGGATAATTATTTATTTATTTATTTATTCCGATATAAATATAATATGTAAATATTTAATTAATTATCATATTGTATTCCTTTTTAAAATAAATTTTAATGAGAAGTGATTGATGATCTTTTCCTTGGGTCAATCCACTTGTTGTTTTGATGGTTTGACGAACAAGATCGAGCAGCCAACCAGCGGTTAATGATGAAACTATATTTGACAAATGAAAGGTATCATCTAAAAGCTCTCGATGCCACCAGCAAATAGTGTTGACACATAAAGAAATTATTAGTTGTGCTGAGGGCTGGAATATACGCGGCGATAGAGTTGTAATTTTACGTCTTAGCGTTGCACGGATATCTAGCTCACACACAGAGAACACATAATTTTTTACGTGGAAAATCCTGGAAAGAGGAAAAACCACGGGGCCTAGCCCAGGTGAAAAGAATTCACTAGAATTTGAGTTGAATACAATGGGCTGACTCATCCTTGAGGGCGATCAGATTACAAATGTCAACCGTATGGTGTTAGAATAATTAAATATATTAATTATGCGAGACGTCGCAATAATTATTTAAGAATATATATTTAATTATATAAACCATTATGTGGCCCATATATTTGAATTATTGCAATTTAATTATTTATGTTTAAAACCTATTGGTCAAGAAAAGATAATTTGATCATTCGTTTATGGACCGTTTGATCAAATAACTCCTATGAGCGGTTATTATAAAATAACTTCTTTGAGTTATTATAAAATAACTCCTATGAGTTATTGTAAAATAACTCATATGAGCGTTTATTGTAAAATAACTCCTATGAGTTATTTTATGAGTTATTGTAAAATAACTCTCATGAGGGGTTATTATGACAAATCCGTAGGAAATAACTATTGGTCCTCTCTCTCTCTCATAAGGAGGAGTTATCTTGCTCCATAGACGATTAACTCATGATAGAAGAAAGTGAAGGGAGAAGGGAGAGAAACCATAGTTCGAAATTCGACGAATTCAAAATGAATCAAGGTATGTTTTTCTTCCGATTAAAGATTGTGAAAATCATCTTGTTTTAAGATCTTGAGTATTTAAAAAATTATGTAGATTAAGTTTTTCGTTTTGATTTCTTTTACATAAATTATGATGTGAGTTCTTGAAAGAGTTATAGAACTCCATTAAGTCTTACATGTGGTATCAGAGCATGGTTGAAAACTAGTGATTTTCCGTTTAAGTTTTTCTTTAATTCCTTCGATGATTCTTTCTAATGAAATCGAATTCATATTATTTGTTATCGATTTCAATTATTGAATCATAATTTTGTCTTGATTAATTCATGGCAAATTAATTATGTTTCTATTTTGCTTTTGGAAATAATTTATGTTATTTATTTCATTATGAATGGATTTGTCATATTAAAGTTAACGACGTAAATCCATATTTCATTTAAAGAGATTTTGTTCGTATATGTAATTATATACATTAAGTATTTTCCTTATGTATTTCATTTATTTGAAATAATCATCATCATAATTATTTAATTTGATATTTGTATCAAGCATAGTTTGTTAATCACCAAAGTGGTCAAACTAGAAAGTTTTCATAAATATCAATTAGATAATATTTAATTACTCGTGAGTATGCGATGCTATTAACAGAATGACATAATGTTATATAAAAATTTTATCACGAGTAATTAACATTCAAATTGCTACAAAATATTTAAGAATCGCCCAAAGGTTGATTAGTCATTTTGTACTATTGGATATAAATGTGATAAATTATCATACTTAATTAAATATATTTAGTATATCCAAAGATAACAAATATATTTAATTGGAGTATGTATAATTATCAATTATGAGGATTTTATTTTAAGCATCAATTATGATTATCATTGTATATTGTAGTATCACCCAAAGGAGAACTTCAATATGCATTTTATTGATTAATGAAATGTTATCTGAATCTATTTTATGTTTTAAATTTAATTTTTAAATCATCGATATGTGAGAGTCTTGTATTTTATTTTGCAGCATCTAATTCTGTAATTCTTCATTCGCAAGCTTCATCTATTATAAAGTTCAATGGGCTTAATTATTCTGAATGGAGTGAACAAATCCAGTTTAATTTAGGTGTTTTGGATCTGGATTTTGCACTACTTAATGATAAGCCTACTGCTCTTACTGATATAAGCAGTGCTGAAGAAAGATCTTTTCATGAAGCTTGGGAAAGATCAAATGGATTAAGCCTAATGTTTATGCGGATTACTATAGCAGACATTATTAAGCCAACACTTCCAATAACAGATAATGCTAAAGAATTTATGAAGTCTGTGGATAATATTTCTCAATCTGAGTCTGCTGATAAGTCACGTGCTGGAACTTTAATGGGTATGTTAACCACCATGAAATTTGATGGTTCTCGTACCATTTATGAGCACATTACTGAAATGACTAATATAGCAGCAAGATTGAATACTATGGGAATGAAAGTGAGTGAAAGCTTCCTTGTACAGTTTATTATAAACTCATTGCCTCCTGAATATGGTCCATTCCAAATTAATTATAATACTATTAAAGATAAATGGAATGTGACCGAATTACAGAGTATGCTTATTCAGGAAGAATCAAGGCTTAAGAAACAAGGAATTCACTCAATTAATCTCATAGATCAACCAGATTTTAAAAGAAAATCAGGAAAGAAAAATCCAAAGGGCAATAAAGGACACCTAAAGCTTAATGTGTCATCTGTCCAAATCCAAAAGAAGGAACCAAAGAATGATAGATGTCATTTCTGTCACAAGCGTGGACACTATCAGAAAGATTGCCTGAAACGTAAGGCTTGGTTTGAAAAGAAAGGTAAGCCTAGTGCTTTTGTATGTTTCGAATCAAATTTGGCTGAGGTTCCTTATAATACTTGGTGGATTGATTCTGGTTGCACCACTCATGTTTCAATTGTGATGCAGGGATTTCTTACGACCCAAACCATAAAGCCAAATGAAAAGTTTGTCTTCATGGGAAATAGAGTCAAAGCTCAAGTTGAAGCCATTGGAACATATCGTTTGATTTTAGATACTGAACATCATTTAGATCTTTTTCAAACTCTTTATGTACCTTCTGTTTCTAGAAATTTAATTTCTTTATCGAAACTTGATACAGCTGGTTTTTGTTTTAAGTTTGGAAGTGGATGTTTCAGTTTATTTAAGAGTAATCAACTTATTGGTTCTGGTATGCTTTGTGATGGTTTATATAAATTAAAACTTGATAATTTATTTGCTGAGACTTTATTAACCTTGCATCATAATGTTGGAACAAAACGTGGTTTAATGAATGAAAATTCTGCTTACTTGTGGCATAAACGTTTGGGTCATATATCCAAAGAAAGAATACAAAGATTAGTGAGGAATGAAATCCTTCCTGATTTGGATTTCACTGATCTTGGTATTTGTGTGGATTGTATTAAAGGAAAATTTACTAAACACACAATTAAGAAGGCAGCCACAAGAAGCACACAGCTTCTTGAAATCATACACACTGATATATGTGGACCTTTTGATGTGCCTTCATTTAGTGGTCAAAAATATTTTATTACCTTTATTGATGATTTTTCACGTTATGGTTATATCTATTTATTGCATGAAAAATCTCAATCAGTAGACGTTCTTGAGGTGTTTATTAATGAGGTTGAGAGGCAATTAGATAGAAAAGTAAAAATCATAAGGTCTGATAGAGGTGGTGAATTTTATGGAAGGTTTGATGAATCTGGACAATGTCCTGGTCCATTTGCTAAATTTCTTGAAAGGCGTGGTATTTGTGCTCAATACACAATGCCTGGCACACCACAACAAAATGGTGTTGCAGAAAGACGCAATCGTACTTTAATGGATATGGTTAGATGTATGTTAAGTTATTCTTCCTTACCCTTATCTTTGTGGATGCATGCTTTAAAAACCGCTATGTATTTGTTAAACAGGGTTCCTAGTAAGGCAGTTTCAAATACCCCTTTTGAACTGTGGACAGGAAGAAAACCTAGTTTAAAGCACTTGCATGTTTGGGGTTGCCCAGCGGAAATAAAAATTTATAATCCACATGAAAGAAAACTGGATTCAAGAACAACCAGTGGTTTTTTCATTGGTTATCCAGAAAAATCTAAAGGGTATAGATTTTATTGTCCTAATCATAGTACGAAAATTGTTGAAACTGGAAATGCTAGGTTCATTGAAAATGATGAAATTAGTGGGAGTATAGAACTTCGTAATATAGATGTTAAAGAAGTTGGGGCGAAAATTCCTTTGCCCATGACTTCTAATAAAGTTGTTATTCCTACTGTTGTTGAAAAGTTTGACAATATACATGATGAGCAAATGAATGATTATACATCCCAAAATAAAATTGTCATCAATGAACCTATAATTGATGAACCACAAGAAGTAGCATTAAGAAGATCTACTAGAGTTAAAAGATCTGCTATTTCGAATGATTATATGGTTTATCTTCAAGAGTCAGATTTTGACTTTGGAATTGATGATGATCCAGTTTCATTTTCACAAGCCATAGAAAGTATAAATTCTAATAAGTGGTTAGATGCCATGAAAGAAGAGTTAAAATCAATGAATCATAATAAAGTCTGGGACATCGTTGAATTGCCTGAAGGTTCTAAAAGAGTTGGGTGTAAGTGGGTCTTTAAGACCAAACGCGACTCAAAAGGCAATATTGAACGATATAAGGCTAGATTTGTTGCCAAAGGTTTTACTCAGAAAGATGGTGTTGACTACAAAGAGACCTTTGCTCCAGTTTCTAAGAAGGACTCATTAAGAATTATTATGGCGATAGTAGCTCATTATGATTTAGAGTTACATCAAATGGATGTGAAAACAGTCTTTCTTAATGGTGATTTAGAGGAAGAAGTTTATATGGATCAGCCTGAAGGGTTTTCAGTTGAAGGAAAGGAACACATGGTGTGTAAACTTAAGAAATCAATATACGGACTTAAACAAGCTTCCCGACAATGGTATCTCAAGTTTAATAATACCATCATTTCTTTTGGATTTAAAGAAATTACTGTTGACCGATGTATATATCTAAAGGTCAGTGGGAGCAAGTTTATAATTTTGATTTTGTATGTTGATGATATTTTACTTGCTACTAATGATCTTGGTTTATTATATGAAACTAAGAAATTTCTCTCAAATAACTTTGAAATGAAAGATATGGGTGAGGCATCCTATGTGATAGGAATTGAAATATTTCGTGATAGATCACAAGGAATATTAGGATTGTCTCAGAAAGCATATATTAATAAAGTTCTTGAGAGATTAAGATGGAAAATTGTTCAGCAAGTATTGTTCCAATTCAGAAAGGAGATAAATTGAGCCTTATGCAATGCCCAAAGAATGAATTGGAACATAAAGAAATGGAACAAATTCCTTATGCATCTATTGTTGGAAGTTTAATGTATGCTCAGACTTGTACTAGACCAGATATAAGTTTTGCTGTTGGAATGTTGGGTAGATATCAAAGTAATCCAGGGCTTGATCATTGGAAAGCTGCAAAGAAAGTTTTACGATATCTACAAGGAACAAAGGAATACATGCTCACTTTTAGAAGATCTGATCACCTTGAGGTGATTGGATATTCAGATTCAGATTTTGCTGAATGTTTGGATTCTAGAAAATCCACATTTGGATATGTGTTTCTCTTAAGTGGAGCAATATCTTGGAAGAGTGCGAAGCAGTCCATCATTGCTGCATCCACAATGGAAGCTGGCATGTTTTGAGGCCACAATTCAAGGATTATGGCTGCGGAATTTTATTTCAGGACTTGGAGTTGTTGACAGTATTGCCAAGCCGCTGAAAATTTATTGTGATAATTCCGCAGCAGTCTTCTTTTCTAAAAACGACAAGTATTCAAAGGGTGCTAAACATATGGAATTAAAATACTTTGCCGTTAAAGAAGAAGTTCAGAAACAAAGAGTATCATTTGAGCACATTAGCACCAATTTTATGATTGCGGATCCATTAACTAAAGGGTTGCCACCGAAGACATTTCATGAACATGTTGTTAGGATGGGCATTACTGAAAATCCTTATTAAAATTATGTTTATTTGCTCTTTATAATCTTTTGATGCTTTGAGCTCTTTTATGTTGTTTCTGATAATTAGTATATCCTGTTTATTATGATGTGTACACATAAATGTTTATGTGAATATTGACAGGATTTGTCTTTGTAAAGACATTATTGCTGGACCATTATGTGTATCTTATTATGCTTCATATTAAGTATAAGATTAGTATCGTGATACATGGAAGGAAATGCATCGATCTAATGGTGTATGACCGCCATGATTCGTATTAATTTTGTACTTAACAATGAATTTATGATTTGACCAATTTAAGAAAAAGGATTTATATATTGCGCTTATGTTAATTAAATTATTAATTGAATAATTTCATATGGGCCAAGTGGGAGAATGTTAGAATAATTAAATATATTAATTATGCGAGACGTCGCAATAATTATTTAAGAATATATATTTAATTATATAAACCATTATGTGGCCCATATATTTGAATTATTGCAATTTAATTATTTATGTTTAAAACCTATTGGTCAAGAAAAGATAATTTGATCATTCGTATATGGACCGTTTGATCAAATAACTCCTATGAGCGGTTATTATAAAATAACTCCTTTGAGTTATTATAAAATAACTCCTATGAGTTATTGTAAAATAACTCATATGAGCGTTTATTGTAAAATAACTCCTATGAGTTATTTTATGAGTTATTGTAAAATAACTCTCATGAGGGGTTATTATGACAAATCCGTAGGAAATAACTATTGGTCCTCTCTCTCTCTCATAAGGAGGAGTTATCTTGCTCCATAGACGATTAACTCATGATAGAAGAAAGTGAAGGGAGAAGGGAGAGAAACCATAGTTCGAAATTCGACGAATTCAAAATGAATCAAGGTATGTTTTTCTTCCGATTAAAGATTGTGAAAATCATCTTGTTTTAAGATCTTGAGTATTTAAAAAATTATGTAGATTAAGTTTTTTGTTTTGATTTCTTTTACATAAATTATGATGCGAGTTCTTGAAAGAGTTATAGAACTCCATTAAGTCTTACATATGGTTGAAGTCTTGTGTTAAATTCGGCGTCACTTTAAAGTTGGGGCGTCAGTTAGTAGTCCATGAGTGACTTAACAAAATTCAAGCGTTAGTTGATGATCTGGCGGAGTTTAGGGCCTCAAGTGTTGGTATGGCGGAGTTCAGGCTCTTAGGCGGTGGTCCAGCGAAGGTGAGGGCCTTAGGCGGTGGTCCGGCGAAGGTGAGGGCCTCAAGTGGTGGTCGATCGAAGGCGAGGGCCTCAGGTGGTGGTCCAGTGAAGGTGAGGGCCTCAAGTGGTGGTCCGGCGAAGGTGAGGGCCTCAAGTGGTGGTCCGAGGAAGGCGAGGGCCTTAGGTGGTGGTCCGACGAAGGCGAGGGCCTCAAGTGGTGGTTCGGTAAAACTCCGGCGGCTGTCCGGCAAAACTCTGGCGGTGGTCGAGGAGTTTATTCCTTCTCTTCATTCTCTTCTCTTTTTCTCTTCTTGTTTGGATCCCTTTTCAAGAGAAATGAGGGGTATATTTATAGATTTCTGGAGTGGCATGACCCGTAAATAGGTGAGAGATCAAGGATAAATGGGGAGTGGTTAGATGGATGACCGATGTTGAATCTCTTTATCATGGACCGTTTGACGGACATTTGAACATCTTATTGACGTCGGAATTCATTGATCTTGGCCTCGTTGGATTTTTCTCGTCGAGCCGCTCGATTCGATTACAAGCAAGTTATGTTTCGAAACCATTTGGCAATCCAAATTGTGGTTTGAACCTTCCAACAACGCTTCTAACCCTTGATTTGGACTCGTTTGGGCTCAGATTGGGATGAATTTGGTGTTGTTTGGTTTGTATTCTCGAGACGCTCAGTTTGACTATAAGTTTGCTGAATCGGAGTTCGGATGGTCCCAATTTTAATTTCGGAAGTTTCCAACTTGATTTTGCTTCGAGATTCGTGCCAGATCAAGATACTTTTTTTTATGACATATCAAGTTGGATCTCTCTAAATAAGATTTGAAATGAATGTTATATTTTAATATAAATAAAGAATTGGGATCCATTAAATGCACAGTTGATGTCAATTTATTATTATTTTTTTGAGTAATCCATCTCCTCTTGATGATTCACAATAGGATGATTATAATCAACACAAGGAATTCTTAAAAAAATGTCAACTTAAATTTTAAGTCCTAAAAAAAAATTAAATTTTTTGCATACTCCTAAATAACTTTAGGTTTCATATCAAAATTCATCATAATTTTTTGAAGTAAAGAGTTGTTAGAGCTCCTACATTTTTTAAATGAAGTAAAATGTGTTATTAAAAAAAAATCGCTTTCAAACTTTATTTCAAAGTAGATTCTTATTCAAAAGCAAAACTTGTGATTTATTTGGGATAATTTTTTTGCTATTTTTTAAAACAGTTTTCTATTATAAAAATTTCTAGTTTGAAAATTTTTTATACTAAAAAAATTGTTTTAGAAAGCACAAAAAAATTGGTCCCAAATGAAGCCTTAGGCTTCGTTTGGGACGGTTTTTTTACTGCTTTCTAAAACGGAGTTTTAATACAAAAATAAAAAAAATTGTACTAAAATTCCGTTTTAGAAAGCAAAAAAAAAGCCGTCCCAAACAAAGCCTTAGGCTTCGTTTGGGGCGGCTTTCTTGTTGCTTCTTAAAGCAGCTTTCTAGTTCAATAATTAAAATTTTTATACTAAAAAGCTGCTTTAAGAAGCAACAAAAAAACCGTCCCAAACGAAGCCTTAATCTTTCTTATTGAGATAAGATGCCCTTCACAAAAATCGTTTGTCATTGTAAAGTAATTAAAAATCTCAATAAAAATAACTCTAAATTTGAGCTAAATTATGTCGGCCCAATACAAATAATATCTCATAGGAGAAAAATTAAGTTCAGATATTTTTATCAATAATTTTTTGGGATAATATTTTTATTTTATTTATTTCAATATAAATTTAATATGTAAATATTTAATTAATTATCATATTATATTCCTTTAAAAATAAATTTTAATGAGACTGTTTTTAGCTGGAAAACTTCTAATAATAGGATAAATATTTAATGGTACTAAGCCATTGATTGAGGCCCAATTGTGCCGACAAAGGTCTATTTTTGGACAATATGGGCCCTTCCGTTACAAATATGTGAAATATCTGAACTCCAAGCCAAGATTGCAACAGAGGGCGGCCTTTGTTTCCCATAGCCTTACGTCATATTTGTTTTGGTGTATTAGAAAGAAAATATAACATAGAGTTTTTTTTTTTATTTAAAATAAAATGAACACAACATATTTTAATAAAATTTTATATAATATAATAAATACATTCTTTAGTATATTTGATATAAATATTAATGATAATATATTCAAATGCGGTGACTTGTCTTCTCATTTCAATCGCATTATTCATGAAATCATGACCACAAGCTTGCCCTAAGGGCCCAATATCTTCGATCTAGACAAGCGCTAACGACTCTAACTCCACACCACTGTCCTTATGCTAAATGAATAAGATGCACTCGAAAACCTCGACCACACACTAGAAATCTCAACCTCATGCCACCATCTCTAGGACAAATGCATGACTGCTGCAATCAATGATGTTGTCCTCATGCCATCGATGGCACTATCTCCTCCTTCGTTAAGCCATTGTCCTCATCTTATCTAGCGTTGTCAAAAAATCACCCGAACCGTCAACCCGATTAGAAAATTTAAGCCATTGTCCTCATCTTATCTATCTTTGGATCCGGCGTTCCGACCAGTTTATTAAACGGGTTATGTTTGAGTTGACCCATTAATCCGATTTTGACTTAAAATGGCTTCTTATGTTTTTTTTTTCTTAATTTTTTTTAATTTGTTTATATGATTGTCTTATTTTTAATTAATTGATATAAAATTTGTTGCTAAAAATTATAATTTAATTAAAATAGGTTATCGGATAGGATTCAGGCCATTCATTTGGGTCACTAGTGGGTCAGGTTTGAGTTGCATTTTTTACCCGTTTATTAAAAGGATCATATTCAGGTTGACCAAGTGCAGGTCGAGTCAATTTTGAGTTGGACCCAAATCCAACCCGTTTTGACACCCCTAATATCCTAAATAAAAGTCAAAATGATATATTTCTCATTTTTCAATCAATCAAGAACAATAATAATAATTTTATAACCATATGTTATAATCATATAAATAATGTTAAAACTCAAAGCACAGTCAGTATAACTTGCATTACATTTTAAATATCTATATTTATCATTGATACTTGCAATCAAATAGCCCTTAAATAAATAGTATTTTTAATGGAGGCGTTTGCTCCCACTATCTGCAAATAAAAAATAAAAATAAAAATAAGAAATCGACTCATTTTTTGTGTATATTTTATATAAAAAATTAAAAATAATTTGAATATTTTTAAAGATAAATAAATTCGATAAAACAATATAATTTGATAAATTTATTTATTTTTTAAATTTCAAGCAATCATAGTAACTCCTTTGGCTGTGAAAGCAAGTAAGATAAATAAAAGGGTAAGGAGGAATCAACAGATCATATATAAAATATAGATTAGGTATTATTTATTAAAATTAAACAAATTTTACAATTGGTAATTAAACTTAAATTTAATAAATAAATAATCTGATACGGTCTATGCATTCAATAAAAAACAAATATACGAGAAAGGGTCATTGAATGGAGAGATTATTACGTGTGGAGTAAGGATGGGAGGACTGTCCAAATTTTATGAGTGTGCACAATAAAAGTACAGTATTACCGTGCACATTGAGCTTTTACTGCGCACACTCATAAAATCATAGAGTAAAGGATCTAACATATAACCTCGGAAAGGTCTCATATCCTTGTTGTATTCTTTCGACCTCTCTCACACTTAATGTCATCGAGTAGTGCTCTGACATACAACCTCAGATAAGTTATACATCCTTAGTGGATTCTCGCAACCTCTTTTATAGAGGTCAGCATCATCGAGCATTGTTCTGAGTGAACAAAACTCTCTCTATAAAGATTCTATGAAAGCAAGTGGCTGATAAAAGCATCACTCATTTGAAGATTTTTTGTATGCTAAAAAGCCTCAAAAAAGTACATTATGCATGTCTCAAAATTGTATAAACAATTTAATTTCCTCTGAAGGATAAATTTTTAACTTTTTATACAATATCATTGGAGTTTCATTACAAAATTGTACATCAAGTTCAAGTGTACATTTATTCTCAAGCTGATCGAAATCAAAAGTACTGTGACGTTATTCGTACAAGCTACTGTCATCAAGCAATACATAACTTCAAAACAGTCAAAAATCCTTATTGAATTTAAGTGACTTTTTTTCTACTACACACAAGCATCTCATACAACTTCTCATTCAAAGAAAGATTACAATTTTGTCTTCATCAGGCCTCAACTCAATTGACACTATTAGTGTGTCTCTAGAATGCTGACAGTGTAAACCACTTCATAAATGATATCCGATGTCCGTACATTTTAATATGAATACATATTTAAATAGCAAAATGCAACTGGAGTCCCGCCATCATCGGCCCTTCGTCTGATATTTGCCGGATGTCCTTCACTTCATATCGACCATCGTTGACTTCTCGCTCGATTGCTACTTGCAACGCACTCTCAAACTTTCTCCTTCAGCTCTAAATTGGCCATTGACTGCCAACGGACTTCAACTCGACTATCCATTGCCAACAGACTTCCACTCAAATGGCGTTGAAATTCTCCCTGTCCACTCGTCACTTATAGTTCTCTTCCCGGACACTATTGCCGCCAGATCTTCTCAAATCACCCTCACATACAAGCAACAATTATCTTCTTCTGTTAAGAATCATCTTTTAAGAAGATTGCTTCTCATCGCAACTCATTCTATATAAGAGATGGGCACTGAAGCTCGATATGAGAATGTCGCCTATGTGGAATGCCTCCAAAGAAGAAGACTCGAGGAGAAGAAAATGAACGGCTACAAAAATTTTAAACTTCTACACACAGAGATGGGCCCTAAATTTTAATAGGGGATGATGCCTACAAAAAATAGGGGAATGCCTCAACTATTAGAAAATTAGAACGATGAAGGAGAAAGAAAAAAAAACAGCTGCAAAAAGTCTAAGTTCTACACAAGAAGAGGGGCGCTGAGGTTAAGTAGGGAAAGTCACCTACATAAAATAGCGGAATGCCTCGACTGTAAGAAGATCGATAAAAAAGAAGAAAGTGGAAGGAGAAAGAATTTTTCTTTCCACGCTAAAGAGGGGCGCTGAATTAAGTAGGGAAAGTCACCTACGAAAAATAATAGAAAGCCTCTAAAGCACGAAGAAAAATCGGGGAAAAGAAGGAAAATTCCAACTTCTATATAAGAGGAGGAATGCTGAGTCAAGTAGGGAAATTCACCTACTAAAAAACAACGAAAAGCCTCAACTGTCAGAAAGACAAAAGGAGAAGAGAAGAAGATTCAAGTTTCCCCCTGGCCCTGGGGGGCTATTTATAACATTTTTTAGAGGAAGAGATAAATTCTAGAAGTTTCTGAAATTTTCAGAATATTTCATAATTTTCTAATTTTTTGCAATATTTTGGATTTTTTTTCTAATTTTTTACAAATTAAAAAAAAAAAATTTAAGTCGGCGGTTTCATAACCACCAGCAACCGCGGGCCCGAATTGGCGCCCGGTAGCCAACGGTCGCACGGCACCGCGAAGGCGCGACAAGCGGGCGGGCCAAGTGGGTCGACGCAGCGGACAGAAGCAAGCCGCGGGCGGGCTAGCAGCGCACCGTGCAAAATGTACCAGGCGGGCCGTATGCGCGGTTCTGTTACCCCCGGTGGGGGCGACGGTGGCCGGCTGGCCGGTTCGGCTGCCTACATGATTTTGGGTCTAATTTTTGACCCGAAAAGGCCAAATAGGACGTTTTTGGGGTCCCCAACACAATTTTTTAATGTTCCGAACTTAATTTTGGCCCTTTTAAAATTATTTGAGACTCCTACATGTAAGATTGGATTTCAAATCATATGGAAAATTCTTCAAAGTTTGTGATGCATATTTTTGGACTCCTGGAGCTTCGACATCTGAAAATAGGGGGGGGCAACTTATATGTCATCAAAAAATTATCTTAATCGGGCACGAATCTCGAGGCAAAATCAAGCTGGAAACTTCAAAATTTAAATTCAGGCTCACCTGAACTCTGATTGCAGTGAACTTATGGTCAAATTGAGCGACTCAGAAATACAAACTCAACGACACCAAAATCGACTCAATCTGAGCCCAAATGAGTCCAAATCAAGCACCTGAAGTGCATTTGGAAAGTTCAAACCATAATTTGTGTTACCAAACGGTTTTCAAATATAACGTTCTTATAGTCGAATCAAGCGGCTCAACGAGACAAATCCAACGAGCCCAAGTTCATCAAATTCTGACATCATTAAGGCCTCAAATGCCTGATGAACGGTCCACGATCAAAGGATTCAATATCGACTGTCCATCCGATCACTCCCTATTTACCCCTGATCTCTCACCTATTTACAAGCCATGCCACTCCATAATATCTATAAATAGACCCTTCATTTCTCATGAAAGGGGGCCCAAGCAAGAAGCAATAGAAGAAGAAGAGAAGGATATGAGGGAAGAAACTCCTCCTCGACCACCGCCAGAGTTCCGCCTGACGCCGAAACTCCGTCCAAGTGACTCCGGAATTCCGTCCGACCTCCAAGTGACGCCGGAATTCCGTACGACCTCCAATTGACATCGGAGTTTCACCCTGTCACGACCCGACCCGACGGGGACGGATCCCGCCCGAGCCGGATCGCGACGAGAGACCTTCTTATCCAGGATCTGGCTTTGAATTAGGTTACTGAACTGATCTTCCAAATACTTAACTCAACAGACACACACATAACAACAGAGCTACTAAAATCATCAAATGCTGCGGAACAAAACATCTATCTTTTCATTTCCTCAAAAATAATCATCTACAGAACAGTACATGGCTTTTAAACAGAAAGAAAGACAGAACAGAAAAGCCATGACTGTACAAAAATCAAAAAGTACAAAAGTACCTATACTGATCAGACTCTGAACTCTAGTCCTGAACTTCCTTGCCCTTCCCAGAACCTGAAAACCACCAGAAATCAAGGGTGAGCTCAACAGCTCAGCAAAGCAACAAACCACCAATCTAAATTCTCAGAAACCAAAACCAAACTCATCAGACAGAAATCAGATCAGAAATCGGAACAGAGTCGGAAATCAGAACTTATACGGACAGATATCAAAGCAGAAACAGAATCGTACAGATCAGATCACATCACAATACCAATCAGAACAGAATAAATCAACAGAATCAGAATCATACAGAAATCAGAATCAGATAATAGCGGATATCAGATATTTAATTAATAGCTAAACTAAACTGAACAGAATCACTACGGATTCTGACCCTTATGTCTCCCTTGTGCTCACGGCACCAGAAATTCGCTGAATAATTAATAGCTAAGCTAAATGTGCTCACGGCACCTGAATAATAGAATTCACGGATCCGGAATATAACAGATATTTCTCCAACTTGAGCTCATCTAATTTTTCCCAGACACTAACTGAATCTCATAGGATCCAGGCCCCTTATAGCTCCCTTTTTATAGCTTATACACACAGCATTTCAATTCAGAAAAAATCCGGAGAAATCAGAAATTACCCAAAAATCGGGCAGCACAACGGCATTATACAGAATTTACACAAAATTTCCTGCAAAGAAAATTTACCGAATTCGCACAGAATATAGATAATCATATTCCAGAACATTTATTCTACTGCACAGAGCATTTACAATTTCACAGAAAATTGTAGTCTACGAAAAACATCGCCGAATCAAAAATACCCGAACAAAAATCTTCGGAAAATAACCAAAATGTGCACACTCGGCACGTCAACAACATACAGAAACTTACGTGGTAAAAACTGAACCAATCAAAAGATACGGACGAAAAACCGTAACGAAAACGAAATCCGGACAGAAAATACCGCCAACCACGACGGAACTGAAAATTGAGAAAGACGGAATGTGCCTTACCTCGAGCACAGCAATTTCCTCAACAGTCACTTCGATCGAAAATGGCTCCGCGTCTTCCCGAAATCAACTTTTCCAAAACTTCTTTTTCTCTCTCCTCAGAACAGTAATCAGATATTTTAATTTTTGATTTTCTCTCTCTTCAAATCGGCTGAAACCCTTAAGTAATTCTCATATCGGCCCGGCCGATCGCCAGATCGTCCTGGACGATCAGACCAAACAAGATCATCCTGGCCGATACTCCAGGGCGATTGCACGGCCGATCCTTATGAACAGTTACATCGTCCTGGACGATATCCAGATCGTCCCGGGACGATCCGACCAAATGGATCGTCCTGGACAGCTCACAGGGCGATGATCCGGCCGATACTTGTGAACAGTGCAATCGGCCTGGCCGATGTCCTCGATCGGCCTGGACGATGCCTACAGGAAATCACCTGGAACACTTCTGGGTAAATTCTGGAACTCTTTTTCCACTGATCGTCCCAGGACGATCCCAGATCGTCCTGGACGATTCTGGAGCAGATCGTGATATTACAATCTCCCCAACTCAGAAAAATGTCGTCCTCGACATTATCCAATCCAAACTCAGTCAAAACAAGTACGGGTACGACCGTCTCATATCAGACTCTTTTTCCCAAGTTGCTTCTCGTGCAGTCCGGTGCTTCCACTGGACTTTAACCATCAGAATCTCTTTATTTCTTAACTTTCGGACGTCGTATGCCAAAATAAGCTCTGGCTCTTCCTTGTACGCCAGATTCTCCTGAATCTCAACCTCGTCAGTAGATATCTTCTTCCCAGAGTCTGAAACCCACTTCCTCAGAGTGGATACGTGAAACACATTATGCACATCAGGCATAGAATCAGAAAGCAATAGACGATAAGCAGCTTTTCCAATTCTTTCCAAAATCTCAAACGGTCCAACATACCTTGGACTAAGCTTGCTTACCTGACCAAATCTGCTCACACATTTCATCGGGCTGACTTTGACATACACAAAGTCACCAACCTGAAACTCAACAAATATGTGCTTCTGATTGTAATACTTCTGCTGACGGTCTTGAGCAGCTTTCAATCTTTCTCTTATCAAACTGATCTTCTGAGCAGTTTCATCAGCAAAAGTGGCACCCAAAGCCTGTCTATCTCCGACCTCCGTCAGAGTCAAAGGAGTACGGCACTTCCTGTCATACAGAGTCTCGTACGGTGCCATACCGATACTGGACTGAAAACTGTTGTTATAAGCAAACTCAATTAGCGGAATATGATCTTCCCAGCTTCCGCTAAAGTCCAGAACACAAAGTCTCAACAGATCTTCCAATACCTGGATAGTCCTCTCAGACTGCCCATCGGTCTGAGGATGAAAGGCTGTACTGAAATGTAATTTCGTACCCAAGCCTTGCTGAATGCCTTTCCAAAGTCTGGAAGTAAAACGTCCATCTCGATCAGAAACAATCACGCGAGGCACACCGTGCAATCTGACTATTTCCTTCACATAAATCTGTGCCAAGCGTTCAACTGAATCTGTTTGTCTGATCGGAAGAAAATGGGCTGACTTCGTCAATCGATCCACAACTACCCAAATAGCATCGTGCCCTTGTCGTGATCGAGGAAAACCCATCGCAAAATCCATCGTTACCTCCTCCCATTTCCACTCAGGGATAGGCAACGACTGCAACAGTCCACCTGGTCGCTTATGCTCTGCCTTCACCAACTGACAGGCTTCGCATCTCGACACAAACTCCGCCACATCCTTCTTCATCCCAGGCCACCAGAACAAAAGCTTCATATCAGCGTACATCTTACCACTGCCTGGATGAACAGTGTAGCCAGAATAATGAGATTCATACAGAATCTCCCGCCTCAAATCTCCAAACACAGGTACCCACAACCTGTTCTTACAGAAAATAGCACCAGAATCAGAAATTCAAAATTCAGGAGTCTTACCAGATCCAATCTGAGCTATCAACTTCGAATAATCAGAATCTGACTTTTGGGTTTCTTGAATCCGTGCTTCCAAAGAAGACTGAATACTCATCTGAGTCAATTCCAAATCACTGGAGGAAATCACCTCCAACTGCAATCTCTCCAAATCACGAATCAGAAAGTCATCACAGGTAAGCTGAATACCTGATAATCCAGAAGACTTCCTGCTCAAAGCATCTGCTACCACATTCGCCTTCCCAGGTTGATACTGAATAGTCAGGTCATAGTCCTTGATCAACTCGAGCCACCTTCTCTGCCTCAAATTCAGATCCTTCTGAGTAAAAATATACTTCAGGCTCTTATGATCAGTAAAAATCTCACATCTGACGCCATACAGGTAATGACGCCAAATCTTCAAAGCGAAAACTACTGCAGCTAACTCCAAATCATGCGTCGGGTAATTCTTCTCATGTGGTTTTAACTGTCTCGAAGCATAAGCAATTACCTGACCATGCTGCATCAGGACACATCCCAATCCTTTCAGTGAAGCATCACTGAACACCTGAAAACCTTCCGTACCTGACGGAAGTGCTAACACTGGAGCTGAAGTCAAACAATCCTTCAGTCTCTGAAAACTAGCTTCACACTCCGGTGTCCAAACAAAAGGAACCAACTTCTGAGTCAGTCTCGTCAGAGGAGTCGAAATCTGTGAAAATCCTTTCACAAATTTCCTGTAATACCCGGCCATGCCCAAGAAACTACGTACCTCAAATACCGTAGTCGGCCTTGGCCAATCAGCAACTGCCTGAATCTTCTGGGGATCTACAGAAATGCCTTCTCCGCTAATCACATGCCCCAGAAAAGAAATACTCTTCAGCCAAAATTCACACTTGGAGAACTTGGCAAACAGCTGATTCCTCCTCAAATTCTCCAACACAATCCTCAAATGTCTGGCATGATCATCCTCAAATGCAGAATATACCAAAATATCGTCGATGAAGACGATCACAAACTGATCCAAATACTCCCTGAACACCCGGTTCATCAGATCCATGAAAATAGCGGGCGCATTGGTTACCCCAAAAGGCATAACCAAAAACTCATAGTGCCCGTACCGAGTACTGAAAGCAGTCTTCACCACATCAGATTCCTTTACCTTCACCTGATAATATCCGGATCGCAAGTCAATCTTCGAAAATACCGAAGATCCGGAAAGCTGATCAAACAAGTCGTCAATCCGAGGCAAAGGATACTTGTTCTTGATCGTGGCCTTGTTCAAATCTTTGTAATCAATACACATACGGAGTGTACCGTCCTTCTTCTTCACAAACAGAACAGGTGCTCCCCAGGGTGAAACACTAGGGCGTACAAAACTTCTGTCAACCAACTCTTGAAGCTGAACTTTCAACTCAGAAAGTTCTTTCGGTGCCATCCTGTACGGAGCTTTCGATATCGGAGCGGTACCCGGAAAAACATCGATAGAGAACTCCACATCTCTATCCGGAGGTAAACCAACCAACTCCTCAGAAAAAACATCAGCAAACTCCCGTACCACAGGGATCTCAGAAACAGAACCAACCTCCAGGTTCAGATCCCGCACCGAAGCCAAAAATATTGGGCATCCTTTCTTCCACATTCTGCTCACCTCCAACGTAGAAATCAGACTGGAGAGAACACCTCGTAATCCCTGAAATACAACTCTCTCTCCAGCCACAAGCAAACTCACTTGCTTCTTCAGACAGTCAATCTGAGCCTCATACTGACTCAACCAATCCATTCCCAGAATCACATCATACGAAGAAATCGGCAATCGAATCAAACTCAATTTCCACTTCTTGCCAGAAATCTCAATCTCACACAAACAAAACTGTCGAGCAATCAAAGGATTCCCAGCCGGTAAAATCACAGACAAAGAAACTGGTAAAACCATCGAATCCAAATGTAAAATCTCAAAACAGTGCTCGGACAGAAAAGAATGACTCGCTCCAGAGTCAAACAAAACACGACAGGGCTGATCAGAAATGTAAACCGTACCTGTCACAACATCCGGAGCATCTCGAGCCTCCTGCTGACTCAAGCTGTAGACTCGTGGCTGAACTGGAACAGGAGCTGAAGCAACAGAACTCTGCTCCCTCTAAATCGTAGGTGGTCTCCGTGGTGCAGAACTAGAACCACCACCTCTACCAGTAAACCCCTCAGGGCGTGGAGGAACAGTCCTCGGTCTTCCTGCTGCTGAACCAACAGGTCTGACTAAGCCCTCAGATCGCTGCTCAAATCCCATCTGTGGACATTCTGCAATCCTATGTCCCGGCTGACCACATCTGAAACAAAGACCAGCTATCCTGTAGCACTGGCCATGGTGTCGCCGTCCACAACTCTGGCACACAGGTGCAATACTGACAGATCCAGAACTAGTCGTACTGGTAGCAGTACCAGACGATCCTCCGCTCCTCCTGGAATCTCCAGATCCAGAAACAAATCTCTTCTTCCCAGAGGAACCACTGCCAGAATTCTCACCTCCAAACCTCTTCCTACTCGCAGTCCACCGCTGCTGAGTAGCCGTCATGTCATTCTCAATCAAACGAGCTCGCTCCACAAGCTCAGAGAAATCAGTGATCCTGAATGGTATCAAAGGCTGCCTCAAAGTGTCTCGTAATCCTCTCAGAAACCTGTAGCACCTCTCAGCAGAAGTGCTAACCAGCTGCGGAGCGTATCTGGCTAATGCAATAAACTCAGCCTCGTACTGCATCACCGTCTTGCTCCCCTGAATCAGCCTCAGAAAACTCTCCTGCATCTGCTGTCGTGCAGAAGGGGGAACAAACCAGTCTCGGAATACTTCAGTGAACTCTTCCCAAGTGATCAAAGAGTTCAGTCTACCCTGAAATCTGGCTGCCTGCTGGCCATCCCACCAGTGCTCAGCCTCTCCGTCCAACAGAAAAATAGCTAACGGAACCTTCCTGTCTGCAGGACACTGCATCCCGTCAAAAGTCTTTTCCAATCTCCTCAGCCACTCCTCGGCTGCTCTGGGCTCAACAGCGCCCTCAAATCTCGGAGGCTTCAACCTCAAAAATAACTGCAGGTGTCGATCAATGTCCTCAGATCTAACAGTAGAAGCTCTGCTCTGAGTCTCGCTCATCATCTGAGCAACAAGTGACGCAAACTGTGAAAGCGTGTCAGCACCGACCACTGGGGCTGTACTCCCCATTGGTGCTGCCTGATCGGCACTCTGACCATCTGTCATGTCTGGGTCTGGCTGATCCATACAGAAAAATCCAGAAAATCCGGAAAACTATCACAAAAACAACACAAAAACAACACAATAAAAAGCCAAACGACCCAAAACTACCCCCAGACAGACTCACTGATCACTTCCTAGAGCTCTGTTTTACAATCCAACATGTTTCCAAAACCAGTGCTCTGATACCACAAAAGCTTGTCACGACCCGACCCGACGGGGACGGATCCCGCCCGAGCCGGATCGCGACGAGAGACCTTCTTATCCAGGATCTGGCTTTGGATTAGGTTACTGAACTGATCTTCCAAATACTTAACTCAACAGACACACACATAACAATAGAGCTACTAAAATCATCAAATGCAGCGGAACAAAACATCTATCTTTTCATTTCCTCAAAAATAATCATCTACAGAACAGTACATGGCTTTTAAACAGAAAGAAAGACAGAACAGAAAAGCCATGACTGTACAAAAATCAAAAAAGTACAAAAGTACCTATACTGATCAGACTCTGAACTCTAGTCCTGAACTTCCTTGCCCTTCCCAGAACCTGAAAACCACCAGAAAGCAAGGGTGAGCTCAACAGCTCAGCAAAGCAACAAACCACCAATCTAAATTCTCAGAAACCAAAACCAAACTCATCAGACAGAAATCAGATCAGAAATCGGAATAGAGTCGGAAATCAGAACTTATACGGACAGATATCAAAGCAGAAACAGAATCGTACAGATCAGATCACATCACAATACCAATCAGAACAGAATAAATCAACAGAATCAGAATCATACAGAAATCAGAATCAGATAATAGCGGATATCAGATATTTAATTAATAGCTAAACTAAACTGAACAGAATCACTATGGATTCTGACCCTTATGTCTCCCTTGTGCTCACGGCACCAGAAATTCGCTGAATAATTAATAGCTAAGCTAAATGTGCTCACGGCACCTGAATAATAGAATTCACGGATCCGAAATATAACAGATATTTCTCCAACTTGAGCTCATCTAATTTTCCCCAGACACTAACTGAATCTCATAGGATCCAGGCCCCTTATAGCTCCCTTTTTATAGCTTATACACATAGCATTTCAATTCAGAAGAAATCCGGAGAAATCAGAAATTACCCAAAAATCGGGCAGCACAACGGCAGTATACAGAATTTACACAAAATTTCCTGCAAAGAAAATTTACCGAATTCGCACAGAATATAGATAATCATATTCCAGAACATTTATTCTACTGCACAGAGCATTTACAATTTCACAGAAAATTGTAGTCTACGAAAAACATCGCCGAATCAAAAATACCCGGACAAAAATCTTCGGAAAATAACCAAAATGTGCACACTCGGCACGTCAACAACATACAGAAACTTACGCGGTAAAAACTGAACCAATCAAAAGATACGGACGAAAAACCGTAACGAAAACGAAATCCGGACATAAAATACCGCCAACCGCGACGGAACTGAAAATTGAGAAAGACGGAATGTGCCTTACCTCGAGCACAGCAATTTCCTCAACAGTCACTTCGATCGAAAATGGCTCCGCGTCTTCCCGAAATCAACTTTTCCAAAACTTCTTTTTCTCTCTCCTCAGAACAGTAATCAGATATTTTAATTTTTGATTTTCTCTCTCTTCAAATCGGCTGAAACCCTTAAGTAATCCTCATATCGTCCCGGCCGATCGCCAGATCGTCCTGGACGATCAGACCAAACAAGATCATCCTGGCCGATACTCCAGGGCGATTGCACGGCCGATCCTTATGAACAGTTACATCGTCCTTGACGATATCCAAATCGTCCCGGGACGATCCGACCAAATGGATCGTCCTGGACAGCTCACAGGGCGATGATCCGGCCGATACTTGTGAACAGTGCAATCGGCCTGGCCGATGTCCTCGATCGGCCTGGACGATGCCTACAGGAAATCACCTAGAACACTTCTGGGTAAATTCTGGAACTCTTTTTCCACTGATCGTCCCAGGACGATCCCAGATCGTCCTGGACGATTCTGGAGCAGATCGTGATATTACACACCCGAACTCCTAGTGTCGTCGGAGTTCTGCCCGAATACCATCTAACGCTGGAGTTCTCCTCGGCCTCCAACTGATGTTGGACTTTATCCGACGTTAGACCTTCACTTGTCACCAAGTTTCTACCCGATGCCGGATTTTTGCCTATTGTCAGACTTTCACTAGACATCTATTTGATGCTGAATTTATGTCCATTACTGGACGTCTACCTGATGTCATCATTCTTACCTTTGTCACCCGCCAACTATAGTCCTTCCGACTTATGTCGCCCGCCGACTACAGTCCTTCACACCAAGCAAACACATCAGCAGTGATTCTTTGTATTCAAATCATGTAATGGACTCTATAAGATGTACATCAAGCTAAGGTCTTCCCCTAAGTAAGGGCCTCATTTGTAATCAACTGCTATACTAGTGGATTCATTCAAACTGGGCTAGGCCCCGTGATTTTCCCCCCTTTTTAGGGGTTTTCCACGTAAAAATGTTTGTGTCTCATAAATGCTAGACCCTCCCTCTTATATGATTGCATGCCAGATTTTCGTACAACGCTAAGACACTAAACTTTATATTTCTCTACCGCCACGAATACTCCAAGATGCAACAATTCTTATGCATAATATGTAAATAAAATAAAATATTAAATCATATTTGAGCATATCCATCCATTGTAGGATTTTTATTCATATGTTATATGATTTTTTCTTTTCTTTTTTTTTTGGTTGGGAGACAATGAAATTATAATTTTTTTTTATGATTGGTATGACTTAATGTGGCCTAATCATAATATAATTATTAATAATTAGTAAGGATAGTGTGTCCAAATAGAGGGCGATAATGAGAATATATGTTTTCAATTGATCGTCGACACCACTTTATTTAGAATTTTTTTTAACCCACATAGAAGCCTACTTGTTAATTGGGTAAAAAAATTACATGTCCTTAATGAAATAAAAGCTTCCTAAAAATGCAATATTTGAAATAAAACCTAAGAGTCATTGTTCCAAACTATTACAAAAAAACAAACAAAATAAAAAAAGAAAACCAAAGCTAACCAAAAGAACAACTAAAGGAAACAGAGCCAAAACGCAAAAGCTCCAATAGAAGCTCCATGCCACATCAACCAAAAAGAAGTCAAGGCAAACACAGCCAAAGCTCTGCCATAAGCTCCAGGCTACAATTACATGCTTGTAAGGAAGATGAAGCTAACAAACAGAAATAATGGCTAACCGGCTAGTCATAGAGAGAACACCCCAACTGGCTCCAAACCCAAACCCCCCAGCTGAAGCCAACCATCTAACACCCCATAGCCTTTCCACCAACAAGAATACCTTAACCGAGCAAACAACCAAAAAGCCAATACAACAAAACAAAGCCCTACACCCAAGAAACTGCACCAACCAAGAGAAAAAAAAACCACCAAGAAGTAAGCCAACAACACAAGACAAAATTACTTCTTCTTAGCTTTTCTCCTACGATGTTTAACACCACCATGTGAAAAGATTTTTTCAACAATGCGACCCACATTCAAGCTATACATCTCTTAAATTTCATCCACATGCTCATCCAAATCTTCCCCAACACCCCCGCAAGCCGATGAGAATGACTCGTCCAACCAATAGGATTGATCCATACAATTGCTTATCATTTTCAAAATCAATTGAGCTTCCAAAACATCGTTAGAAATAAGAGAAATAAGAATATCAATTAATGGCACATTCCCATTCGCAGGCACAATATTAGGCGCCAAAGCTTGTTCAAAATCAACCAAGGGTGATTCATGAGAAGCAATAACCATATCACTGGATGGATCATTCAACACCACCATATTAACATCACACACTCCTATGTTCATCACATCCAAATTATCATGACAAAAAGCAAGAACAAATTACATAGGATCCTTCTCAACAGCAATAGCAATTGGTAAAACAATAAGTATAAACTCATCATCTGGCATTAGAGCCAAATTTCCATCAACCTCCTTAGTGATATACATACAAGCCTCTTGAACGAAACACTCCAAATCCATAATATTCTCCGAAACATGAACAACAACAGGAAGAACCACATGGGCATCCAAAACTACCAATTTGGACTCAACTGAATGCCCCACATCACCACCAATCAAAGGATAACTCAAAGGCTCATCAACCAAATGACCCACAACAGGAAGATCAACATTTACATGCAAAGGTAAATCAACAGAAACCTTTCCAAGCACATTTTCATGCACTTTATTAGAAACCGTGCTAGCAATATTAACAATAATGGAAGTATTATCAAGATGATGATGTAAAATGATACATTCCAGTTTCGAGTGCCCTAATGATTTAGAATGAGAACAATAAGACAGAAAATCTTCCATAGCTACAGGCTGATTGTAACCCAAGTTTTCGGGACCAACCCACACCCTATCCTGATTGTGTTTGGTGACATCTAACTCAACTAGAACACGCGCGATAAGAGCAAGTAGAAGTGACATTATCAATTTTTAGAGGCCGACCAAACATAAAACCTAGACCGTGAAGGATTAGAGGAGAAAAGAGGCGAGGCCTAAGGTTGGGAAACGAAATCCAAATCAAAATAATGGGGGAATCAACTTCAATATCAAAAGTTGGAGTCCATTTGAACAATTTTATACAACAATTGTTCACAAAGTAACAACGATGAACAAATACTCTATAATAATCGAAATCACTAACATGTTTAATCAACATGTGCTTCGGGTTGAGAACAAAAAATGAGAAATCAATATTAAGCTTGTGGTTAAAGAAAATTTTCCTGATTAAAACAAGGGAGGTTCTTTGACCTGAAAATTTTCCAACCAAAGCGAACTCAAATGGGGACAACAAGCGCAAGAATTTTCTCTTCCGAAATCCACATTGACGATAACCCACAGTGAGAGGAGATTTTGATTCAGAGAAGCTCGAAGATAGAGAAACACCAGATAAAGCATCTCTAAAAGAATGAGAAGAGTTCTTCCCATTCAAAAAATCAGGATCATTCAAACAGCTAACCACCATCAACCCACAAAGCCAGTCGAAAGAAACCAAGCGAGAAAAAAACCTAAACATCATAGAAAACCACTGAGGGACGGAAAAGGGGACTTCCCTGAAGCTGAATCAACTGCCAGAGGTCACGAGCAGGGCGACGCAGAGGAGAGTTGCTAGGACAGGAAAACCCCTTGTAGAGCAAAACATCTTTGTCAAGAACTTTTTTTTTGTCTAGAACATATTAATTCTTTACCTTAGTCTTAATTAGGGTTCAATAAGTCATTATTTAGAATCATTGTATTAAATCAAGATAATGACCAAATAGGTCTTCAAACTCTTTATGAATGATCAAAATAATCTCCGAGTCTCATGATTTTTAAATAAGCATACAAATCATCCCCTGCATGTACGGACTAACTTGATCCCTATGTAAATAGTCAATAGGCCAAATTAATATTTTTATATACTCGAAAACTATTTTGATCCTTCAGAAAAAAATTAGAAGACCGATTCGCAACTTTTCTAGCATTTTATCTTGAGAAACACTAATAGAAAATGTGGACAATAAACCCGAGAATAATACAAAAATCAACTCAGAAAATTGATTTTCTCTCTTATCCTATATGATCAAATTTATGGCCTACGTATGGCTCCATTCAACGTGTGGTTAGTTGTCACACACACACATTTACTTATCGCAACCACATAAATAATATAAATAAATCATATTGCTACATATTTGTGATCTCATATCAGCCATATAGTTCTTTACTCTTTAGGTCTTTGTAATATTCTTTGTTGTCACTCATCAAATCACCACTGTGCTCCCATTCAATGGAATTTTTATTAGATCCGGGAACCTGACGTAGCTCTACATCCGAGCAATATCTAGCAATACCTAGCAATACACGAACATAGCAATATTAGGCGTCAAAGCTTGTTCAAAATCAACCAAGGGTGATTCATGAGAAGCAATAACCATATCACTGGATGGATCATTCAACACCACCATATTAACATCACACACTTCTATGTTCATCACATCCAAATTATCATGACAAAAAGCAAGAACAAATTACATAGGATCCTTCTCAACAACAATAGCAATTGGTATAACAGTAAGTATAAACTCATCATCTGGCATTAGAGCCAAATTGCCATCAACCTCCTTAGTGATATACGTACAAGCCTCTTGAACGAAACACTCCAAATTCATAATATTCTCCGAAACATGAACAACAGCAGGAAAAACCACATGGGCATCCAAAACTACCAATTTGGACTCAACTGAATGCCCAACATCACCACCAATCAAAGGATAACTCAAAGGCTCATCAACCAAATGACCCGCAGCAAGAAGATCAACATTTACATGCGAAGGTAAATCAACAGAAACCTTGCCAAGCACATTTTCGTGCACTTTATTAGAAACCATGCAAGCAATATTAACAATAATGGAAGTATTATCAAGATGATGATGTAAAATGCTACATTCCAGTTTCGAGTACCCTAATGATTTAGAATGAGAACAATAAGACAGAAAATCTTCCATAGCTACAGGCTGATTGTAACCCAAGTTTTTGGGACCAACCCACACCCTATGCGGATAGTGTTTGGTGACATCTAACTCAACTAGAACATGCGCGATAAAGGGTCGAGAGCAAGTAGAAGTGACATTATCAATTTTTAGAGGCCGACCAAACATAAAACCAATACCGTGAAGGATTAGAGGAGAAAAGAGGCGAGGCCTAAGGTTGGGAAACGAAATCCAAATCAAAATAATGGGGGAATCAACTTCAATATCAAAAGTTGGAGTCCATTTGAACAATTTTATAAAACAATTGTTCACAAAGTAACAACGATGAACAAATACTCTATAATAATCGAAATCACTAACATGTTTAATCAACATGTGCTTCGGGTTGAGAACAAAAAATGAGAAATCAATATTAAGCTTGTGGTTAAAGAAAATTTTCCTGATTAAAGCAAGGGAGGGTCTTTGACGTCCTGAAAATTTTCCAACCAAAGCGAACTCAAATGGGGACAGCAAGCGCAAGAATTTTCTCTTCCGAAATCCACATTGACGATAACCCACAGTGAGAGGAGATTTTGATTCAGAGAAGCTCGAAGATAGAGAAACACCAGATAAAGCATCTCTAAAAGAATGAGAAGAGTTCTTCCCATTCAAAAAATCAGGGTCATTCAAACAGCTAACCACCATCAACCCACAAAGCCAGTCGAAAGAAACCAAGCGAGAAAAAAAACAAAACATCATAGAAAACCACTGAGGGACGGAAAAGGGGACTTCCCTGAAGCTGAATCAACTGCCAGAGGTCACGAGCAGGGCGACGCAGAGGAGAGTTGCTAGGACAGGAAACCCCCTTGTAGAGCAAAACATCTTTGTCAAGAACTTTTTTTTGTCTAGAACATATTAATTCTTTACCATCGTCTTAATTAGGGTTCAATAAGTCATTATTTAGAATCATTGTATTAAATCAAGATAATGACCAAATAGGTCTTCAAACTCTTTATGAATGATCAAAATAATCTCCGAGTCTCATGATTTTTAAATAAGCATACAAATCATCCCCTGCATGTACGGACTAACTTGATCCCTATGTAAATCGTCAATGGGCCAAATTAATATTTTGATCCTTCAGAAAAAATTAGAAGACCGATTCGCAACTTTTCTAGCATTTTATCTTGAGAAACACTAATAGAAAATGTGGACAATAAACCCGAGAATAATACAAAAATCAACTCAGTAAATTGATTTTCTCTCTTATCCTACATGATCAAATTTATGGCCTACGTATGGCTCCATTCAACGTGTGGTTAGTTGTCACATACACACATTTACTTATCGCAACCACATAAATAATATAAATAAATCATATTGCTACATATTTGTGATCTCATATCAGCCATATAGTTCTTTACTCTTTAGGTCTTTGTAATATTCTTTGTTGTCACTCATCAAATCACCACTGTGCTCCCATTCAATGGAATTTTTATTAGATCCGAACACCTGACGTAGCTCTACATCCGAGCAATATCTAGCAATACCGAGCAATACCTAGCAATACACGAACATAGCAATATTGGGTTTCCGTTCCGGGTGGATTCGTCAGGCCGCGCGGTAAAGAGTAAGAGCACGTGGCTACATTTTATTGACGTCCGGATGTAGAGCTACATCAAGTGTCCGGACCTAATAAAAATTCCATTGAATGGGACTGAGCTTTCACACTTTTCAAACTTTCTTCACAAGAGACTGGACAAAGACTCTAAGAGGAAAAAAAGGGCTTTGATATTCTTATTAAATTTTAATTATGAGAAAATTTTAAAAATTATTTAATTTATTTATAGGTAAATATGATGAAATTTTTGATTATTTTTTATGCACTTTATTTATCTCGACGTAAATTCAAAATGTTTTAGATCCATCGCGATAAAAAATTGATGAGGATATTCAATTTCAAGAATTTCATTTAAGGAGACCAACTTATCCTTTATTTTCAATATGCCTATGGGCATATTGACTATGTTTTCATTTGGGATGATTTTCTTGTTACTTTTTAAAGCAGCTTTTTAGTATAAAATTTATAATTTTTTAACTAAAAAGTTGTTTTAAGAAGCAACAAGAAGCCGTCCCAAATGAAACTTATATAGGACCATTATGCTCATAAACAAGCTTTTGATTCAGTACTTTGCCATGTCCTCCTCGCAATTCTTAAGGGAAAATCTCTCATCTGATTCTACTCTATGGCATAAAAATATTCACATTATTCTACCCTTTCTTCGACAAAATTCTACTACTTAATTTATTTTCTTGCAAATAACATAATTAAATTAATAGGCAATATAGTTAAATTATTAAATATTCACAAATATAATCATGATATAAATATAATATGAGATGAAATGCCTAAAAAGAAGTTTATATGAAATTTAAGCAAAATTAATTACATATATATTGTATTATTATTTAAACATACCCGTAAAATTTGAGCCTCGTTCTAACATTGACCAAGACAGGGGCAGATCTACCTAATGTCTGGGGGGACAATTAAAAAAAATTTATTATATGATTTTTTAGGTAGTTTATAATCCGTCATCTATTTTTTAGTCTTTATTATAATAATTTTTAGGCAATTGCTCAGTCCAGGTTTGATCGAGTCCAATTTGATCAACAAAATCCAAGTTCGAATTGACTCGTTTAATTCAACCCAAATCCAAATTTAAAATTTATCCGTTTATTTTATAGAAGAAGAATTATTCAAAGATGGGCAACTTTTGGATGGATGTTATTTTCAAACTCTAAAATATAGACTATTTCTTTTTCATTTCCAAACCTCTGTATGCGATTTTTAGGTGTTTGATATGCCGATATGTCGCATAAAAGGAGAGTCGGATTGTGTATTATATTTCGTTATATACTATTATACATT